>JADLZK010008832.1:0-67767 GCA_015847255.1 Hyparrhenia diplandra | reverse complement strand
AAAAAAACTTAGATTTGTCCGGATTTCATTTGCTTGCCACAGGGAATTTTTTAATAAAATTTAACCTTTTTTAAAAAAAATTCAAATTTATCCCCTCCAAAAAAATAATCAGATCGCGTGATCCCTTTGACAAGGGCCAAAATGGGCGCTATATTTTTCATATTTGTCGCTGTCACATGGGCGCTGACGAAGTGGTGCCACGGCGGCGATTTGTTTGGACCGAGGCCGACGCGGAACACCTGTGAAGCTCGCCACGCCGCCACATGCAATGGCGGCGGATTATCACGCTTATTTTTGTCGGCGCCCAACATGCATAATCCCATGAGACACACCTCCCTCCTCACTTTAAAAATAAATGCTCCGTAAATGCCTATAAAAACGCCGAGAGACATATCCCTCCCACCCCTAAAAAATAGAATTCTTGTAAATCCGCTCCATAAAACAAACATGCACGTAATAATAAAAAAGTAAAGATAAACAAGGTCGCATGAACGAAATGCGAGTCCATGTGACAAGCAGATGTAATACACACAGCCATACGTAATACGGCAGAAAGAAAAGAAAAAAATAGAGGAAAAAATAATGGCACCAAAAACATGTTTACGAGTAATTTGCACTAAAAGTATTTGTGAGAATGTACACTAAGAATTTTTTTGTGAGACTAGATACATGCCCGAAGGTTAACGAGGGGTCATGAATATTTATTTTGTTTATGACGACACAAAGGATTCTTTTTTGCTCGACCGCTTTAAAATGCGAAAAATTTCTATATAATGCCATTTTCTCTCATTTTTTTTTTTTTCATTTTATTTTACATATACCCATTACACTGAAGCATTTTTCGGGCGGGTTGGGTTCGACCGGCCGAAAAAAACCTAGTTATTTCGGGGTCAAAAATCGGCCATGACGCCCCATCGGGCAAGTTCCTGCCTAGCTATTTTGGACGGCCCGGGCTTAAGTGGCTACCCATGCATTTTACACTACAAAATAGCTAAAAAATGTATTTCGGGTCGAAAGTTATGGCTAAAAATTTTTTTAGCGGGCTTCAAGACGGCTTCTTGTGGCCCCGGCCCAAAAAGGTTCGTGGGAGGCCTAATGGGGACGAGGTCCGATCTTCCGCCGTTCAAGATAACTATCGATTTGGTGGAGAGGCTTACACACGCATCCGCCGCATCACAAAGACCAACCTACAATCTTAGCACCATTTCTCCTGTTATCAAATCGCGGTTACCAACCGGGCTGACCTACCAAGAAGGCTAATCCCCTGTCATGAATCAAGAACACAAGCAAGAACTTCGAAGTACGCGGCCAAAAATGGGACAATGTCTGCAGATATATGATTAAGATCACAAGTGGGGTTTTACAAACCGAGCAACGCTTAAACTGTTTCGGGATGTAATAATCTAAGCAAAACCCAAGTTCTAAAGTAACGAACAACAACTCTTTAAGAAGAAAAATAATATTGTGAAAGGGATGGTCATGCACGCATAGTAGGCATGCCATCTCGGTTGGTCATGCAGCCATAGTAGAGCGCCATCTCAGGAGGGAGGTATCCTTTGTCCATGTAGTGGTGGCGCACGCTCCTTAATTGACCATGCAGAAAGCACCAGGTCTCGCAAGAGAAGATGCCAACTTTAGCATCTGCATGACACAAATTATTTTGCTTCCATCGACCGCATGTTGTACCATGCAGCAACAAGGCTTTTTAGATAGGTTCCAAAATTTAGCCGGTTTGGACACCCTTCTTGCCCTCCTCCCAAGGCGTGTGGCCAAGGAGGAGGACGTTCTTGGGCATCTCTAACTTGTTCTACATCTTCTTCGAAAGGTGTTCCAACTTGGGCGGTGGTCCCAAGGTTGCATGACAAGTCAAGATGACGCCGTAGCTTATAATCAACGGGTTGTATCCAAAGGTGTCATGTCCTCATCGGGCCAAAACCGGCCGGGTTTCGGGTATGGCCTGCGCGGGCCGGGCTAGTTTTGCTTAGGTATATTACACTTGGATCCGCGATTTTTTATATGTCTATGGTGACAAATATAGATTTTTTATCATATGAGTTTTACCTCAATCATCACCTCCCACGCCCTTGCTCTTCTTCAAGCTACAGCCAGCACGAAATGTCAAATATCTCTGCTTCTTTTTGCTACAACATCCAACTTCTCTCTCCATGTCCCTTTGTCTATTGCTCTCAAATCAGAGCAGCCAAGAACAAAAGTGGCACGGCGACGGCATGGTGCATGGCTTGCGCGGACGAGTGGGCGTGCGCGAGGGGCTGAGCATAGCGGCGTCACGTGCACACAGGAGGTATGCGCGACGGTGCACGGCAAGGCGGCGCGTCGCCACAGGTGAGAGCACATCAAGACACAAAGAGTCAAGGAGATGTGGAGACTAATCGTAGACCTCCATAGCCCGGCCTGACCTCTGGCTTCGTGGAAATGCTCGGCACTGAGTCTTGCAGCAAAACCAGGCTTTGGCGCTTTTGGCTTGGCCCCCTCCTCGCTTTCTCCTTGCTTTCTAGCTTTTTTGCTTTCCTTTTTTCTTTTGCTATTGTCTATTGACTTTTGTAATAATTTTTTTTGGTAATAAATTGAGCTTCTTCGCGTACTAAAAGCAAAGAGATAACTGACTAACTCGCTTTTTACCGAACTATTTAAATCCGCTCACACATGGAGTCAAACCCATACCTATTTGGATGCTACTTAGGTGTTCTAATCACTAACCTAGAGGCCCTTCGCCTAGAAGACATAACTCACTAAAAACATATTTTTAGCATTTGGTTCCATTTTTTTTTAGAAGACAACTTATCAGTGTCTAATCACTAACCTAGAGGCCCTTCGCAAGACATAACTCACTAAAACATATTTTTTAGCATTTAGTTCCATTTTTTTTTGTAGAAGACAACTTATCAGTTATTTTCACTCTACTCAACTAATGGTTTCAGCGATGATAAGCGGCTGGTGCTATTCTTTTAGAGAAAACACTATATCATGACCAATAAGCAAAGACTAATAAGTTCTATCGAACAAAGCCTAAGTTGTTTGTGAAAAAACTAATTAAACAAGTCCTCTGGTAGTTAGGTAGCAATCTGATGCATAACCTGTTAGTATTTATTTGCTCTGCTCTGTCTTTTTTTCTAAGCTCTACTTCCGTCTTGGTTAGTAAAACCGAAATAGTTTTACGACTCATGCTTTTATTATAAGAAAAAGAGATAGAGATCAAGTCTTATAGGTTTTTCTGTGAGCCGTGAGCGGTACAGGCCCGTCAATTCGTGGTCTAGTGCAGTGTCTATCCACATCACAATTCACAGCAAAATGTGTAGTCTCGACTCTGGACACACAGTCGACCGCAACAAAAAGGCAACAACAAACCTTAGCTACAACCTTAGCTCCCTGTGCATTTATAGAGAGAGCGCACCAGCAGTGGTCGCTGCAGTTGCATCAGTTGCATTGCATCACAGCTCATCAGCGCTGAAAGATTCCCAAATCCCGTCGTGTCACCAACATCCTTTTAGTTGCCCATCACCATCATCACAATCACCGTCTGCAGTGCAGTGGATCAACAAGCTAATCAGCGACAAAGAAAAATATCTCATTCAACTCATTGTCTGTCCAAGGTGACACAAGTGAAGTACTCCCACAACGCCTACCGATTAACCAACCATTAATAACTCTACTAATCCACCAATTTCATTTTGTTTGAGACGAGCTGCCGCTAATCATCAACTGTAATCAGAAGAAGCCAAGTGAAGCTCACACACAACACAACTCCGTCGATCCCTCCTCCTCTTGCGTCTTATTGGTACTACAACCACCACGCACGCACACACGCACGAATCGAAGAGAAACTAGCCATACAATACAATCTCAGTTGGTGTAGTTGTCGATAGACGCGTGGGACTCGGCGGCCTTGGCGGCGGGGTGGGCTCGACGGTGGGCGATGGCGGGACGGGCGTGCAGAGCAGTTCGCGAGGCAGGTCCGGGATGCCCTTGAGGTAGAAGGTGTAGAAGATCTTGAAGGGGGGAAGACGATCTGGTTGAGCTTCACCTGTCCGTAGACGCCCTCGAAGACGCCCGACCCGCCGGTGACGGCCAGGTACGACTCCTCGTAGGTCAGGTAGGGACCCTGCACGAGATGTGGCCGTAGTCGCCGAAGTAGAAGCTGTAGATCGCCTCGTATCGGTCGCCGTTCCGGTCAGGACGTGCTGGATCAGCACGCAGATTCCGGCCGTGATGCCCAGACGCTTGTCCAGGCTCCCGTTGTACACCTGAGGTCAGAGGAGGATGGATGGGTCTGAGAGTGAGATCGATCGAGCAGAGGGGGTGAGCAAGCGAGGAAGGAACGGACCTTGTTGGTGAAGGGGACGAGGTCGCCGAGGGCGTTCTCCGTCTGCTTGGCGCTGCTTCTGAGGCGAAGGTATGCGGGGCTCTCGCGATCCCGCTCGTTGATCTCGTACACGTAGAGCTCCTGCACCTTGGTGGGACGCGCGTCCTTGGCCGCCGCGGGTTTGGGCGAGAAGAGCGACGCTCGGACGACGGGAGGCGCCGCCGCGCCGCGCCTGCTGCTGCGGCTGCCGTCGTTGCCGCCGGCCATGGAGACGATGGACGACGGCTGGTGACGCGGCTTGGCGGGGCCCGAGACGACCTTCACGGAGGCCGCGGGGACCTTAGCGCGGCGGCCATGGCGATCAAGCGGAGGTAGAGGCTCGGGTCGGCTCACAAGTGACTCCCTGGGCTCTCGATTGCGATGCGATGGGGAAGAAGGGGAATTCGTGAATTGCTGTCGGTGGTGATGATGGTGGCAGGCAGCTATGCAGTGCAAGTGGTCAGTGCTGCGTTTATTTAAGCTAGTAGCCTACTCTCTCCCGTCCCTAAACGTTGTCTCTACAAACCGCTGTTTCTCACAAACCGCGTTTTCAAAAACGCGTCTTGCCGGGCGACATATATAGAGGGACGGAGCAGTGGGTCACCTCAGCTCACCGGGGTAGGGGTAGGTGCGTCCTCTCCTCTCCGGCGTCGTGCAACTGCAACTGCTTTGTTCTTTTTCCGGCGCACCGGCCACAATTGTGCACGAGTACAACATGCTCTGCGTCGTCGTCGGCTCGGCTCGGTCGGTGGTCGCCGTTTCAGACAGATCTGCGCAGCGTGCTGCCGATTTATTTAGTCGTGGCTTGTGATTACTCGGCGGCGTGCGTATGTGCACGAGCAGGTTCCGGTTCCAGACCGTCATCGCCAACTCGGATACGCGGCGGAGATGTACTAGACTATTCAGCTCGAGGTCAGTCGCTTCATTAGAATACGTATTCCCAGAGGGTGAGCTTAGCTAGCTGTACTGATGATTTTGAAATCCTGACGATGAGGCCTTGTTTAGTTCTAACTTGGGATGCCAAAGTTGGCATTTTGCCATTAATGCGCAACTGTAAAGATTTTCGTTGATTTGCGAATAATTGTCAACATTGATTAATTGCGCTTAAAAATGTTCGCCTCGCAAAGACAACAAAAACGTATAATTAGTTTTTAATTTTATCTACATTTAGTACCTATATATGTGCCAAGATTTTGATGTGATGGGAATCTTCTTTTGCATAGTGCAATTTGGTGGCAAATTTGGGGAATCCAAGGCAGGTTTTGGTTCTAAAGAATTGGGTTACTAGTGCTAGATGGGCCACCTTTTTGTGTGTTTGGTTGCGATTTGGCGATCCTAGGCCGGGCCCAAGTCGCTAAAGTGGCGAAGTTAGCCCCATGTAAATGAATCGTAGGGGTGGCGATTCAATCCCTGGGCCGGGCTCGGCCGGCCACATGAGCCGTCTCTCCCACACCGCGTTGGGTTCACCTCTCCTAGCCCCGAGCGGAAGAGGAGCGACGGCCGGGATCGGCTGTGCCCCGTCGGCGCCCGCCCCTGCCGTGGCCGCCCATCCTGCATACGGAGCCGCGGTTACAAGGGAGGTGTCGCGAGGAGAGGTGCCTCGAGGGAGGAGGAGTGCGGCGTGCCCGTGCCGCGGAGGAGGAGAGGTACTCGCGTGGGGCGAGTCTCCGGCTGGTGTACCTCGCGAGAGCTCCGGTTTCGGCTCCGAGGATTCGTTTGTGGTTGGAGTTCTAACCGCCCGATGTGTTCGATCTGGGTGCAAGAGATTCGACCTCGGACAGAGCAAGGTGGTGTTGGCGTGGGCGTCGCCGCGGTGGCTGCCTCGCGGCAGCGAAAGGTTGGTCCGACGACGCCCATCGGTTCCTCCGGTATTGCCGCCCGACGCCGCTGAACCTCGGTCGCTACCTTCTTGGCATGGGAAGGCCGACAAAGACAAAGAGGCAACCCGTCTTTGCTATCTTTCTTGGTCGCCGTGACGACGTTGGATCCGATCAATCACGCCGACTGGATGAAGATGATGCTCGCCGATCAATGTAGATGAAGATGATGCTCGCCGATCGCACGCGCCGTGCAGGAAGTGGCCGCTCGCGCCAGAACGCCCATGGCAGCCACCACATGTGTTTGATAAAACGTCCCTAAGGAGGTGAACTCACCGATCGAGGAAGAAGTGATCAGTATGTAAATGATCCAGCAACCAAACACCCAATCTTAAACCGACTACAATGGGCCACCAAAACTAAAAGCAACCAAACAAACTCATACTCGGCCAGATTTAAATTGCGCTCTTTTCTAGCCGTCTTGGAATGAGCTGGCCAAGCTACAATTGACCACGCAAAACACACCCTAAACAAATTGGATGGAGCGGAAAGTGGACGGTGGACGACACTGACTTTGGGAACGCACTGTCCGTCCGCCTCCGTCCGGTATGGATGCAGATGCACGGGCCAAGTCCGGTCCGTTGCGGCTGCGTCTTCGCGTTTGCACGTCCGTCCCTCTTTCGTGTCCCTTCTCTTGCCGCATCGCATCATCACACGAAAATGGACGGTAGCAGCAGCATCTTCGTACGAGACCCTCAATAATTTCTGGCAGATGGGTGGTGACCACATCCTCATGGAGCTGCTCCACTCCGTTCGGAAATGGAATGCTCTACTGCTCATGACTCCTAAACCAGTGGCGGAGCACTGTTGAGAACTAGGGTGCAAAAAAAAAAAAAAAATATATACAAATCAGTAAACCATTTATAATTTTCTATAAAATAAGTTTTTTAATTATTTTTAACATCTTTGATGCGGGCCACAGGGGTCGGTGGACCCCCTAACCCCCTTTAGCTCCGCCCCCTGCTCTGAACAACGGCGCAGTCAACCTCTTTCTAGTGCTTTACTCCTCCCCCCAAAATAAAGGACGACGCCATGAGCCGCTGGGTTTGGCCAAACTTTTCAACTTTCACTAAAGCCAGTAGTAAAAATACGCGTGCAACATTTAAATCTTCAAATAAATTTGTTAAAAAACTAGACTTAAAGATCTTTCCGATGATACTAACTACTTAACATAAATATTTATATATTTTAATATATAATTAGGTATTTTGAAAACGTTGACTTCGTGTCGGTAGGTCTTTTATTTTGGGATAGAGGGAGTATTTTGTTTGGGGTCGTGGTTCATGGCCTCATTTTAAATGGCATTCAATCGCTCCTTAGCTACTTTAGTTTGTTGTTATTACGTGCTCTCGAAATAGTTCATTTTGTCTGTCTCTGTAGTCGTCAATTACCGTCCAAAATTTTGTATTGACAAACTCTTCTGCTGCTAATGAAAAACGTGTTGTATTGTAGGGTACGCTCGTGCAAAAGATGGTACTAAATGAATAAATCCAAGGCTATATATAATTGTTTATTTTTTTCAAAAATAACATTCTACTACCTATGGCTTTATTAGTTTTAAAATTAGATTGAATTATGAGGCATTCGAGACGTCAGTGCTTAGTTAGGTTTTAAAGTAGATAGATAATGTAAAGATTGCTAGAGATCGAACTAGACTCATTTGAGGGGCGAGGCGATTAAGAGAGACATTAAAAGAGTGAAATATCTTTAAAGAATTAGCTATGGATAGGAGGTTTATGGAGACTAGCAATCAACGCTGCTGAACCATGGCCTTTTGTTTCTTTTTCTACACCTAACTCTGCCTTCTGTCTTGTGCCTTATTTCTCGTTTTCCTTTTTACACTTGTTTCTTGTGGGTTTTATCTCTACTCTACCCCAACTAACTTGGAACAAAAAGACTACTTTTTGTTGTTTGTACTCAAAGTTATTATTCAGCAGATGGGTGATGACCTGATGAAACTGTTTCACTTAGATACGAAAGTACTCAAGTCGGCTGATTTAATAAGCCGGGCTGATTCCAAACTGATTTAATAGTATTGTGTGAGAAAATAATCTGAGAGAAAGGTAGCCGAACAGACTCTCTGTTTGGACTGTAAAGCTCGTCGTGGACCAGGCCCAGAAATGAACGGAGGTTGGTGGGCCTCCTGCGTCGTGAACTTTGTTATGCAGCCGCCAGGGCCCGTTCCGAGCCCACTTTGTATACTCAGGGACGGCAAACGTGGGCTCTGGCCCGTGGAAGACCTGCCTGTCACCCAGAGTATACAAATGAACCTTTGTTGCCCTTCATTTGCTTCCATTTTGGGCTCACACGACAGATGGGCTGTCAGGCCGGGCCAAGGCCTTCTCTTGTCGTCATGTTACTACGGCAATCTGCCATGATGCCCAGGCTATTTGAACAAATCATGATTCATATGATCCACTGATTTCTGAACCATTTCAGTGCCTCCATCTACCTACCTATCTCCGGAAGCAAGGCCTTGTTTAGATGGGCTAAAAATTGTAACCGAACGTCACATCGCATAATCGTAAGACGTTTAGTTTGTTAAGTGGTAAATATCATCCTACCATAAAGTAACTAGGAACAAAAAAGAATCGCCTCGCTATGTACATCTAAACTATATAATTAGTTATTTTTTTTTACCTATATTTAATACTCCAAACATACGCTCTTTTGATGTATTTAATGATGTGATGGAAAGTGGGAAAAAGGTTAGAAACTTTAGCCATCTAAACAAGGCCTAAAGACCTCCGCAAGACTCATGTTCCTCTATTTACTGCTCTATACATCCTACCATCAAGATTTCCCTCCCTTTACACATAATTATCTTCCCACTCATCCTTCTTTATATCTCTACTCTATACCAACTACCAACAAATGGGGTCCATTTATAATTTTATCTAAATATATTCATGTGTGATCTTGTTTTGAAGGATTTTTTTTGAAACTAATTTAATTCGCAGAATCGAATTTATTTTTGGTTTTTAGTTTACGAGTTATAACAATTTTAGTTAGTAGAAAATAGTGGGGCCCACTGTTGCAACCTCTCTTCACTTTTTTCCCCCTCCTCTCTCGTGCGCAGGTACAAGCGCTGGCCCGCACAGCCTGTCCAAGGCTTCCCTCTATCCCGCCATTCTTCCCGTGCATGTCATTGCTTCCAAAGACTGTACCGGACACCGCTGCAGCGTTTTTGGTACTGGAGGATCGGTAGCGTGTGCCTCCCCAAACCCGCTGCGGATAGTCTAACCCAAAGACGTTTTGCAGCTTGCCATTTGTACCAGTTCCTTCTTCTAGAAAACATGTACTGTATGGGTGTAGACCTTAGCTAGTAGCCTGTGGACACAACTATTACAGCGGCAGGGTGACCTTTCATGATACTGATCTGTGGAGAGTTTAGTCCTCACAGTTTCCATTATTCCAGAGCTCTTTTGTGTCTTGTGTGGTGTACGTAACCACAGGTGTGCCAGCCAGCCCAACTAATACCTTGGTTCAAAAGAAAGATGAGGCCGTCGCCGTCCTGTGGTGTCGATTATTTTTTCAACGCGGCAAAGAGGAAAAAGCGTCAAGATTCTAGAGGCCATGACTATGGAGCCAATTAAGCAATGAGAGAGAATAAATGCTCGTCTCTCCCAAACATCAACTTTCCCTGACATTGTTCCAACCTTCAGAGAATGACTACAGTCAGAATTCTTCACCGTGGCGGCTTTAATATTGATATGAGTTGGTAAATTTGGAAAGCAAGAAATTACTTGCTATATTCAAGAATATTCAGCCACATTTCCAGAACTGCAAGATAAATTTCTTCAAGGAACTTAAATTGGTTTTTTGCTCAGGGTCAAGTCAAGTCTGATCGCAAGTTCTGAACTATGGATGCAAAATTACTCACCTGCTTAGTGCCTTGCTCCTTTTAATTTTCCTTGCCTCTTTACCTTAGTTTCTCCCTTTTTTGATTTGTACTGGTGGTTTGTACTTCCGTTCTGTAAACTCTTTTAATTTGAATAAAATACCTCTAGGGGGTGTTATCAAAAAAAAAAAAAAAAACACCTCTAGGGGCATGTTTGTCTCTAGAACTCATGATGGATGAATGCAGCTCCTTCTGATCGAATCAATAATAAAGGCAAATAATTTTACTAGTCATCTGAAAGTTGGTGTTTTCCTTAGCTTAGGGCATGTTCGAAATTTGAATCAGTTAGAGCCTTTTATACTAGCCTGGCTTTTGCTACCTATTTGTAGTATCCCTGATTGTAACAATTCGACGATCCACCTGCATGCTCCTACCTTTTAACAACTTGTCCATTGCGAAAATACCAAACTGCGCATTGCGAAAATACCAAACTGTGGACACAACTATTACATTGGAGTTTTTTCTTACCTGGAAAACATATACCCAATTTTTACTAACAATATAGGCTAGTATTATTACAATCTCTGGGTAACATGTGTTGACGTTCAAGTACTTGCACTACTCATAGATACTCAAGTACTTGCACTACAGTTCCGATTAAATGAAATGTTACTAAATGCAAAAATAAACTACAGTTCCGGGTAACACGTGTTGACGTTCAAGTACTTGCACTACTCATATATACTCAAGTAGAGGCCGAGCATTGCTCGATCGAGCATATGATGGGATACAACAGAGAGAGACACACAAGTTCACCTATTACTGTGCTCTGCTTGCTGCCCTCAGCGTGCTTTCTGCAATATATATACTGAAACCCAAACAATCTGATGTAAAGTGAGCACGAGACTCGTGCCTTGAATTCTAAAATATAGCCGAGAGCTCGATCGGCGCCTTTCTCCTTCATTCAAACCACCTGGCATGCATCGCATACATGCGACACGCTGTGCGCCGTGTCCCAAACACAACAGCAGCCTCACTTATCAGAAAGACCAACACAGCAGAAGACAGAACACCTCAGCTCTCTCTTTCCCGTACGTACGTTTCGAGCACTAGACGTACGTACGAGACGAGGCCACGAGCAACGGAGCAAGAGACAACACCCACAGCGGAAGTGAGCTAGCTAGGTCGCTCTCATGCCTCGTGCTCATGGGGATGGGGACCGGGACACGCATCATCATCCAGGGCCAGGCACGCTCACTTCCCCGCTTTGCCAATGCAATGCAGCAGGGAGGCTTTTTCCGACCCGTCACCTGCAGTGGCTAGAGAGCACCGATCCCCGTGTCCCGCTTTCCGTCGGAAAAGAGCCGAAAGGAGGTGAAGGCCACCTTGTTCCCCACGAGGCCAGGACGGACCCAAAAGGCCCCCTGCCTCGTGCTCCTGCCTCCTGCGCTCTTCCAACTCTCGGCAGCCGCGCGGGCACAGAAAAGGTGGCGAGGAAGCGGTGCTAGTCTGCTAGACGTACGGGCAGGTCGATCATTTCGCCGGCATTTTGATGGCGCATGGGGTTTTTTTTTTTTTTTTTTTTTTTTGCCTCGGGTCCGCCTTTGCCCCCACTCGCCGTTATCATGCATATCATATCATACACACCATCGTCGATCGGCTTCAATTCAAACAGTGCCAAACATTATCTGTACAATTAACCAAGAAGTATCCCACGTGTTGGTGTGCTGCTGAGGAAATACGACCGATGTTAGTTTCATGAATGGTCTTATGTCAACTGGGGCTTGTGTGTTTGGGAGATCGAGTTTATTCAGCGCCCAAACTGAGGGGCTCCCCTGGCACCCTCGTTATGTGAGAGTTTGCTAGAATGTAAAAACATTCCCACTTCTCTGACCCAACTGGCAAGTGTCGGCTTCAAAAAAAAAAAAAAACGAGGGGTAGGGTGGTGAACAAAATATGGGTAGCCTTAGGTTCTCAATGCGTACAACTTTGTGTACAAATGGATACCTTAAGATCAAGAAGATGATACTCCCTCCGTATTGTTTTAGTTGACGTTCTGGGCACCTCCCCGTTTACACAATTGTTGGCGTTTGATCACCACGGCTAAATTTTGACGCGAATGCCCCTTCCTGACCCCGCTTGGCTGTTTCTGCTCGGCTATCGCGCATTCAACGCGCCCTCGTTGAATCAACCGCTGGCCGCGGCACGAACACTAGGCCCGCGGCTTCAAACGCTACACGCCTGCATGCACGACCTGGAGCCTCTTTGGCGGGAGAGCACCGCTCTCGCCCGACACTAACACCGACAAACACTGTAGCGGTACCATTCATTGCGGAAATGCTTTTTTCTCTCTCTACTCTCCCTTCCTCTCTCACCGACACTAGCTACTATTCTCATGTGGCCCCCAGGAGCCACGAGCTTCCTCCGGCTCCTCCTCCTAACGTCTACAGTGCGTGTGAAGCCGGAGCTACTATAGAAGATTACTACTTCATAATTAATGACTCCTTAAGTTAGCACAATCCTGTCTAAAACGAACATATTCGAGTATGGAGAGTATACGATAATTTAGGGCTTTTTGTACTTTATATTTGTGGGAACGGGTAGCAGATAAGCAGCGGTACGTCCTGCCAAGTGCCAAACGTGGCTACAGCAGAGCACTTCTTTCTATACATTATTACAGTGAGCAATCAACTTGAAAAGACAAATGTACGCACACAGTGCGTTCCAGATTAACACATGCCGTCCTGCGCGTCATTTGTCCGCTAGTAACAAACTCGATCAAATCAATGATTGGAACAAAAGGACAAAGTGGAGTGACGGCTCCAGCTTTTAGTCCAACGACAAAACTAAACCCACTACTAAAAATAGTCTAAAATTCAAGTCGGATTTGCTGCAAGATCGATCGAGAACGCAAAACATCCACAGGTTGGAGTCAGTTTAAAGCTGTCTGGCTCAAATCCTTGTCGTGTCGCCAAAGACTCTCCTCGGACTGGTTTTCTTGGCATGATCTGAACGATTAACTCTGCGAAACAAAGCCATATCGATCGACAAATGTGCTTCCAGGGACACATCGTACACCGTAAACTATTTGATTAGCAGATTCAGGCCAGAGATCGCATCGATCAGAATCGGGCACGAATTGAGCCAACAAGATTGCTTGTGTCATCATATGCTGGTACAGACTGAGCATGATTGTTCCAAATGGCCGCAATATATGACAGTGATCATTGTGGTGTGGGCATGTATGATTACAGTCTGTGGGGAGAGATCTCTCGGTAAGACCACTGGATTCCATGTAATCTCTGTCGCATAATCATGCCACATGTTTTGCTTTGCATTGCTTTGCTTCCATATCCATCCACAGTGCAATCCATCCTGGTTTTGCCGATTGTCTCCATGTCTTGGCTGCTGGCTCGGCAATCTGATCAAGATGATAGATTATAGATATACATATGATGCCAAATTAAACATTCACTCATTAAATTCGTCATTGCTGATAGAATCTATATGGGCAATTGGAACATTTCGAGGAAATCGTTCAGAATAAGAACCCTGTGGCGGGGAAAAAAAAAAAAAAATCTGCATGGCTCGTCGTAACAATGTTTCTTTTTTTTTACAAAAGGTCGTAACAATGTGGCGCGAGGTTCTGAAATTCCTAGTTTCCTACGGTTTATTATTTTGCTAATACGAAATAGGAGTCCATCAAAACAGTTGAAATTTGTTGGATCTCTCGCACCCCCGGCTCCCACCATATAACACTCAGTAAAATAATAAATTGCCCGTTCTAGAAGGCCATCACGCAACGTAATCCAGATGCTGACATGTTACGCGGCTGATACGCAATTCATAAAGACGACGTATTCATAAACACGACGTCTTCTTATCGTATACTGTTTTCCTTGACGTTGATTTTTTTAAAAAAATATTAAGATAGTACGTTCTCTACTGCTATGTGCAGCAATCAAGGATTAATGAAAGAGAATAAACGGAAACTAAACACGTTCCCTTATCAAGCTGCTGGCCGGTCTCTATTTCTCTTCTGGATCCATCATAATATAGGCAACTATTATTAGTATATACATTGTTTCGTTATTTAAAAAAAAAAGCAATACGCCGAGTTTGTGACTTGCGCAAATGAAACTCTTTTGGGGAATTTTCCATGCTCTAGCAGTCTATTAAATAGCTAGTAACTAACAGGCTCGAAGAATTTTTCAAAATGCCATGAGTAGTGTTGAAGCGGAAGATCGAAGTTGAGAAAGATACAATATGTGAATTCCAAGGTGGAAATATAGATAATTCATTATATCTTAATTAACTTGTGCAATTAGCAAAAAAAAAAAAAAGAAAAAAAAGAACACGGTCGTGTGATGATCACTCGCTGCCACCACCTATATTCGAATAATCTTCGGCTTCATTCTAAATAAAATCATTCGATTTAGCAAAATTACGCGTTTATTTATCTATCTAGAAGAAGGTCCTCAGATACAAAAAAATCTTCTTCAGATGACCTAAAACCGATAGTCGTTGTGATTACAAGATTGATCTATCTATTTATAGGTTATTGTAGGTTTCTATGACGCATTTGCTAGAATAATTTTCCTCTCTTCTAGTAGTATAGTAGAATTAAAAATTAGGTGCTTGTCTCCTTCACCACCTATGCCTTTATTAGTATTAGGTATTTAATACATTTTCCAACTAAACAAAATCAACAAACACGTATAAATAGAGCATTGCATTCAGCTGAACAAACACGCCTCGTCTCTCTTCTCTCGCCCTCGCTTTGCCCGAGCAAGAAACCGAAATGAACAAGCAAACCCAACCCATCTCCTGCTCTCTCCCTCCTTCAAACCAAGACAGCAAGAAGCCATCCATGGCGTTGGCATGTCAGGAAGGTGCCGAGGATCATCTGTCGCCATCGGCGCCCGCCGACGACTTCGAGTTCTGTATACTCTCGTCCGGCGGCCTCGCGCCGGCTGGAGGGGACGACGCGGCCGACATGTGCGTCGCCGACGAGGTCTTCCGGCGGCAAGCTCCTCCCGCTCCGCCTCTCCTCGGCGGCCTCTGCCGACGCGCCCACCACGCTTATGCTCATGCGCTCGGACTCGCTGGACGGCGCCAGCGCGACTACGGCGTCCACCACCACCACCAGCAGCGGCTTCAGCTCCTGCTCCGTCAGCCGCAGCAGCAGCTGCGTCAGTCGGAGCACGTCCTCCAACAGCGCGTCCTCGGACCACGCCGCCGTCCCCCGAAAGCTCGTCGTCGTCCAGCAAGAAGAGCGCGTCCTCCGCCTCTGACGCCGTCGTCCTGCTCCCGCCGCGGCGCTCTCTGTCGGGCAACGTGTTCTACGCGCACCCGAGCCCGTCTCCACGCCCGCCGCCGCGACGGACCCGACCCGGACATCCGCGCCGCCGCGGCGGCGCGCCGCAGCACGGGGTCCGCGCCGCCGGCGTCGTGGGGCGTCATACGGCTCGGCGTCGTCGGCGCTCCCGAGGTGTACGCGCCGCGCCCGGCCGAGTACAGGAAAGCAGCCGCGGCGAGGAGGGGAGCCGGAGCGCGAGGTTCGAGCTCCACCAGCACAGGACCGAGTCGGCGCCCGCGGACAACAAGAAGCTTGCTGCCCCTCGGCGGGCTCCTGGGAGCCGGCCTGGTGTGTTCCTGTGCTCTCCCGACGCCGTCGCGCCTGTAGGCTCTGCGGAGGTGGCGGCGGCGGAGGCGAGGCGGAGGAGGAAGAAGGCGGAAGAGAAGAAGAGAGCGGCGACGGCGACGGCCACGGCGAAGCAGAGTGGAAAGGGCACTGCTCGGAGGAGCAGGATTCTCGAGTGGCTGGAGGACCTGTCCATTTCCAAATTCCAAGGAGAAGAGCGCCGTGTCGTCGTGTAGATAGACTGAGATCGTCGATCTCCTGATTACATTTGTTTTTTTTTTTCCACATTTTTTCGTTCTTTGATGGTTCCCTAACGTATCAGTGTATCACTATCACCCATGGAAATATTTACCACTTCCATTTGTTTCTCCTTTTCACGATCAGGCCGCTTCACCCGTTTTTCATCTTGAGCATGCAGTTCAACTAGCTAGCTAGTTCGTCAACCAATCCATCAACGTGTCATTGAGGAAAAAAAGCGCCAAAGCAGCTTTTTTTGTGAAAACTACTACATACCTCGAGCTCTGTGTTGCGCATTCCTCAATTGTTTTGAAATTTGAAAAGTATCATTGCGTGTTTGATTTAGGTCACTCATAGGACAAGCAACTCATGATAGTAGGATGGGGCTGGCTGGGGACGAAGAAATAGAGAGAGCACTGACTTGGTAGTGGTAGCAGGACAACGGGAGCTGCAAAAGGTTGCTTTCCAGGAAGATAGGGCCATCCAGGCATGGCATTGGCCTCGTAGAGTCATGGGGCACAAACAAAAGTTTGGTTTGCCTTTTCTCGAGCTACCAAGCCAAGAATGGATCGAACCTTTAAAATTTTTCTTGTCGCCAACAAGACCGGTTCTTGAGCTTGGGGTTCCAACAAGATAGAGCTACGTCATCCATCATCATGGTGATCAAAGGTCTAATGGTGACATGAGTTTGGCTTAGTTGCGCTATATATGTATGGAAACAATCAAAGTGAAATGACAATATATACCATTTTCACCTGCATATATATGCACTAGCATTTTATAGTTAATGTCTTGTTTATTCAACCTTAGATCAACAAATCCAATTTAATATATACTCCTTCCGCCCCTTTGAAAGTGTCACTTTCGTTTCCACACCATTTTGTTTGAACTCTCGCCTTATTCAAATTTTTTTGTATAAATATTATTTATTTTGTTATAACTTATTTTATCATTAGAGATACTTTTAATGATTATTGATTTAAATTATTATTGCAGAATTTTTTTTAAATAAAACGAATGGTCAAACTCGATAGCAAAAAGTCAAAAAACAACACTTTCATAGGAACAGAGTGAGTACACAAGAAAAAATTGAAATAATTAAGCTAGTCTATAGCAACGTGATGTAAGCTATATAAATGGGCCTAGATTACTATATACTCTCTCAGTTTCAATTGTAGTTCACTTTGGCTTTTCTAGATACATTGATTTTGCTATGCGCCTAGTTATACACTATATATGTCTAGTAAAAGAAATGGATTTAGAAAAGTCAAAGTGAACTACAACAGAGGGAGTAATATAAGCTGACTTATATAAGTTGGTGTATTTTTGTTGAGCACTTCACATGGATTTATGTAGGCGGTAGGGAGAGGAGCTGGTGTTTAAAAAGAATAGGCCTTAAGTAATTGGTAGGTATGTGTTGGTGGCTTATCTCTACAACCTACTAGATTTAAGGTGCTATGCTTTTTAGGATGTGTGGTGACTATCACTCATATGACTCTAACACAAGGGCGAGATTACTTTCAAAATGCTAATTCACTTTTTAGGTGGATGTATATGAATATGCTTGGAACTTAGATATTCGCCGTTTTAGAGTTTTCTTTGAACTGTTGATTTCTCTTAGTCCAAATTTGATGTTGCAATGGATGAAACTTATATGAATGGATATGGTTGAGTGAACAACTCATAGGTAGAGAGTAGAAATTTGTTACTTCTTCTAGAAAAAGGCACATGCCATCCTCTTTTAAAATGTTGATCGTGTCAAATCCTGCTTGGTTCCTAGCTAGCCTTGGCCACACCACGGTGCGGTGGTGGCGGCTAGAAAGTGTGCCACACTCGCCACAATCTCACCATGCTTAACGATCAGACGCAAAGAGCAAAATGATATGAGAAAAAAAAGCTGTGACGCCAAAGCTTGGACGACAACCAAACAAGAGCCTCAATGGTGTGAGTGCCATAGTTTAGGCGTGACGTGTTGTGTGTGATGCTTTACCAAACACACCCTTAATTTGGATTTAGATCCTAATATTGTTGTGTATTTTTTTTTCTTATTGCATTCGATTATTCTTTCTAGGATGTTGGCAAGTAATCATGAAAACCCGCAGAGAATAAATAAATAAATAATCAAGGCGACGTATGAGGGGTTTACGCCCAAAATGAAGTGCTCCGATCCATGCCGGATGATCCATGTCTTGATGGTGACGTGTAGACGCAATAGATCTCCAATAGACGCGGGGGCTAAGAGTAGCGCCGCAGCACCATTGGCAAATGTTGGCGTAGACACTAATAGATCTCCAATCGCCGTTGTTGTGCCGCTATCTACCATTCCCTCGCCCATCCTCTACGAAGCGGATCTTGGGAGATCGAGCAGGCCTCCCGAATCGGGCGTTCACATCGTGACATCCGCTTTGAGTTTGTATGCGATCGTGTTTTTGGGGAGCCGCCTTCGCGGATCGTGCTTTGGAACGCCTTCATCTTCTTTCTCGGATCGACTTCGCCTACTTCCGACGGAACATTTGAGGGACGCCACTCGCGTTCATCTTCATTCATCAACTATGGTCCGTGGACTCGAAAGCAACTCACCATGAGTGAGAATGGAGCCACATGTGCCTTAAGCATGGGTCCCTCCATGGAACATCTCTATTCTCAAATTATTTAAATTCAATCTATTTTTTAGCCATGATCAAATATGTTATTCATGAACATATTTGGTGCTAATTTGAGCAGTAGTAATATCACACATGTGCACATATTTATCATCACTTTTTATGATATTAATTTTCTAGATTAATTTTTAACTTTGAAAATGTATAACACTTTGCACACCATAATGACATCTATTTTTGACCGAGTCAATCGGGAAACCCCAACCTATTTTTTTTTTTTTTTTTAATGCAGCTTTGTTTAAATTAAAACCCCCGGGAGTCCAACCGAGGTCCCGGCCGGAAGTGCTCTAACCAGTAGGCTATAGGCCCTTTTCGCCATAGACTTCTATTTTCAATCCTCTGGCGTGCATAAACATAGATATATTTCAATTGACTCATGTCTGCTAGCTACTTGGTGCTCGATGTTTCTTTTTGTTTACTTAGCTTTGTGTGTACTATACATGTATATGCTTTTAATTTTTCCCACATCGTTATATACATAGAATACATACAATATCACATTTATTCTAATCATCAAATTGGTATGTCAATCAGCAGATCCTTGGCTCATGCTGCGGGTATGGTCAACTGTGACCAAGCTGGTTTGCATTGTAAGTACTGCCCAAATGGATTCCCCCTCCTTCATGCAACAAATTGAAGACAAATTGTGACAGATGAATGGGTTACTGGGTCTGAAGCTTCATATTTGTGGCCAACATAATTTGGATAGGTGTATATAAGATGCGCTACCGCCACCATCCTTTCAACCATTAGACCTTTGATGCTGCCAACATTATGTTCTTGCCTATAATCATCTAGATTCAGGGATCGAACCTTTGGGCATGCTACCATGTCGCTGAAAAAAAATTTAGGGACCCCATCATCTCTAGCCCGACCGTGCATTATTTAAGATCAATAGTCCAATATAAGAAGATGAAAGAGTTGAAGACTTGACATGATGGCTCGGGACTTTAATCTTTGCTGCCCACCCACTTTTGTCGCCGAGTGATGCTTTGCCCGATCGCCCGGTTTCGATTCAATGCTTCGAGTTCTAGACTTCCATCCAGTTTGCTGGTTCCCCATGAGCCCCGCGGTATGCTTAGCTAGTGCTTCGCCATCACCGACACCCGGCGGTTCCCATTGGCCTTTGAATTCAGTGTTTTGAAGAGAAGATGACCGCTTTCTTTCCCTTCCTTTCATTGAAGCAATTTTTTGACTTTGTAGGTTCAGATGGCGTCTAAAAAAGGACAATTGATTATTTTTTCAAGAAGATAGATAGAGATGGTGATGGACAATTGGAGCAAAATAACTCTCCGTTGTTTGCCCCTCAAATAGATGTAGTTTGTTGTCGCCGAATCTAATCAGCCCCTAATCCCTAACATGAAGAACAGATGACTAGAGAAGAAAACAAGACAAGCAGCACTAAAAGTTCAAAGGGTCAATGTTAAAATTGTTGATGCCGGCGTTTTTTGAGAGTTGAACGAGATCCCGGCTTACGCCGGCAAATTTGGCAAATATCCGGCTAACGAAAAGAGATCAAGTTCAAAAGTGTACATGATGCATGGCCCTTATCAATTTCACATGGATATGTATACTGCTTCTGGTCCAACAAATCATCCACGCTTCAGGTTTCAATCTCACCGGGTTCAGTGCTTTTCCTTGGTTAGAATATTCACCCCGCAAAAGATGCAACTTTTTTGTTTTCCTTGCTTTCTATTTTCTAAGAAGCCATCAAGAAAGGCGAGCAGAGTCTGATACATTTTTAGTGAAAGGATTTAGTAATTGAATAAAGGTGAATGATGGTACTAGTGTTCATTATTAGTTCACATGGGTAAAGACAGTAGATCTGCTCATAATTTTAACATGAAGTGTTATGATAATCTGAAGAATACAATAGACCATATTGAGCATGTGCTTCCAAATAAATTTGAAGATGCATTTTTGAGGGATTGTTTGGTAATCTCTATCGAGGGCTCGAACTGGTCATACAATTCACAACGGATGCCATTATAGATGAATTCTATGCCATGAAGACGTAAAGTAAAAGTGAGGCTCAAATGAAAACAAAATGTAAGTATCTTTTTATCCTCTCTTACTAAAGACCAGTTCTATGTGTTGCCGCAACCAAAAAAAAAACTATGGTTATATGGGTATTTATACTATGTATACAAAACACTTTGCCGATCCTTGTAGTTTGTCTTGCCACGCTGCACCCCTTCACTATCCAATAGCGCCGAATCAGCTCAACCGTGATCCCATTATAATTCATAGTGTGAGCAGGCTGCAGTAGGCGATTACAACGCATGTTGAACTTCGCCGGACCGCAGCAATAAGCCACCGGCGACTAAATACGCAGCGCTTGCCATGGAAGGCCGCGTAAGTTTATAACACACATAATGCTTGTTATTGTGGTTTCTATAGGGCAGATTTTCAAATGCACCCACCTAATGTTTTAAATTTTTGGCCTCTTTCCACAATCTGAAAACAAATATGTTCCAAGAATCTAGTAGCAATTAAGTTGCACCCACCAAACGTCCCACCTCTTTTTCCATATGGCACGAAACATAGTTCCTTACTCCTCATCGAAAGTTGAACCCTCTCTCCTCTATCGGCCGGCCACCCCTCCTTGTTGTTATGCCCCCTCGGGATGTCTAGGATCGCGTGGACGCGTGATCACTTGGGCATTAATTGTTCAAATCATCATAATCAGTACTAGAGTAATGAGGGCAGTCCATTGTCTTGTCAAGGCACACTTTTTAATATGTTTTATCTTGGTATCTCTAATTAACTTAATGGAGGTCAAGACACACTTCAAAATAACACGGTTAATACATTTATTGCAATAGTTGCTCTCCTCCTTTGCATATGATCACGACCCAAAAACTATTACATTTAGATAATATAGGATGTTAGAAGGAACTTATCACAATGGCATTGTTGGCGGTCATTGCTCGAAAATAATACCGCCAACTTATATCCACTTCATGAGAAACAGGCAAACTTATGTCACATAAACTATTACTACTCACCTAGTTCCACTTGTATTCCAAAAAATATGTGTTTTGCAGGTATAAACATGGAAACACGGTGAAAGTACGTCAAATAAAGGCTGGAAAGCGCGCATCGAACTAGCGCTTTTGGACAAGGGGTACACTACCGATGCCAAATCCGATGCAAACCAGGCCAAAGCACCCCTAAGGTCGCGACCTACAATGGGCCACAAGCCCACTCGCAAAAGGCACTGCCAGGGCGGGCTAAACCCATGCCGAGCGACCGCAGTGCGGCGCCGCCACGGGATGTGTCTCGATCCCGCCAGCGCTTTTACCCTTGACCGTGTCGGCGAAGGCGGTTGCATCGTGCTTTTCGATGGCGCCCGAAATTCTCGCCAAAAGTACTTTTGCCAAAGATGCTTTGCATGCGGGAAGGATGGTTGCATGTTGTTCCCGCCAAACTCGCGGTTGCATGCTAGGGGAATTATCGCACCGACTTCTGAATGGACCTCCCCTCCTTGTATAAATAGATGGGTTGAGTCCCTCTTTAAGGGGCAATAAATACACAAGATCTTTTCTCCCTTCTCTTTGTTGCTTTTTTCTTCTTATTTAGTATTAGGAGTTTGGGCAAATATGCTTGAAGATCAAGATCTTCTTGGAGCTATTGGTATGATCAATATAAATTCCTTTATGTTGGTTAATGCTATGTTCTTCATATTGTTCTTGTTCTTTTATTTATCAATATAGCTATGAATTAGAGTATAGTTCTTATGACATGATCTTGCCATATGGAACTTTGTGCTTAACCTATCATATATACATGTTTTTAGACCAAGAGCTGTTGAGATGTTGAGTTCTACCTTGAATTAGTCTTAGTTGCTTTGTTAGATTATAGGTTTAAGCCTCGCAGGCGGTGTGTTCTAGTAGAAGGACCCCGAAATCCGTAAGCCTTTGCTCACGCTAGAGTAGTGGGCTATAGCGTGGACGCGGGTGTCCGCTTTGTGAGTTACCTTTCGGGCCGCCTATATACATAATGATCTTTGGCAGGTGGTAGGCGTGTGGTGACGTACTGTCCCGGCCCTTTGTAATCCCCCCACGCCTCGTATGGGGTAGATGCTATGCCGTATCGCGCTTTTGCACTACTGCGCCTTCGGCGCAAGAAAAATAGCAAAACTATGGCTAACTTAACTTAGAATTTAATAGTACAAAAAGCATGTATGTATATATCTACCGCCTTAACATAGCTATTTAGATATTCCCAAGCCTCTTGTTAGATTTATTCTTTTTATTTATCTTATCCTTGAGATTGATTCAAGTGTGTGTGTGTCAGCTATCTTTTACCATTTGGTTTATCCCTATTATGGATCGTGTGGTCTATTGCATAGTCATTGCTATCTTGTCCATGTTCATATTAGAGACTTTTTTACACCATGCTTTCCCTCGGTGGAAATACGCATACCCCGGATACTTCCGGTGAAAGCTACAACGCATTTCCGCGGCGCTATGAACTTCTTTCTTCGCTTATGCTAAGAAAACGCCAACAAGTATTTAGTTATATTTTGATTTCGATATTAAGAAAATTAACTTAAATACTCTTTTCACAAATTTATAAAAAGGAGACTTCCATAGTGATTGTAAATACTTAAGAACTATAGTGATTATAAAATACTTAAGAACTCCCAAAATACTTGAATATGCACATTAAGGCAAGATAGGGGAAGTGTGGACGACCTTGTTTAGATCAACTAAAGGATAGTTAATAGTAGAAATACTATTAATTATTATGTGATGTTTAAGAGTGAGTGGAGAGTGAAGAGTGGTTTTGTTGCTCGCCAGCTAGGAGGCATGTATAACCCACATACGGGGTCATCTCTAAGAGACTGGAATCGATGTAGAGAGCGGTTAAAAAGGCACGCCATACAACCAAGAGACGGTGAGTTATCTGCAAGCAATTTAATGTTTTGCATGTAGTCAAGATCAATTGTAAATACCATTTTGTACTATATTGTGTTTCTATTTGCAGATATCATATAGTAGTTCAAGAATCATGCTATTTTCAGAACTAGACTAGATAATACAGAAGAATTAGATAATCCAAAAAGATAGAATAACCGAATAGTAACAAAAGAACAGCATGCATGCTCGCAGGCACTAAACAATTGCAGCTACAAATTAGATAATTTCTGAACTGAAGAAGAAACCACATACGTATTATCAGAACTTCTATTTTCTGAGTTGAACAAACTGCAATCATACAATTTCAATCGCCAGAAGCTACCAATGATAGTAACCTGTCTACTTGAGACCAAACTGAACTTTACAGGATACCGCAGGACCATGTCACGCCAAGCTACTACTTAGATTTCACTATCGCAGACGACGGCCTCCACCGAAGCCGGATAGTGTCCCCCAGCCGATATGGCCTTCGGTAGAGTTCCCACATGTAATGAGAGGTTTCGGGAGGAGTACAACCCTCGGTAGTGCTCCCCGAAGGCCACCGCTGGTGACCAGGGCTCGGTACCTAACACGCACGGCGGCGCATCCACCGGAAACCATAGACTCGGTAGAACATAACTTCACCGAGCTGACCCTCCGTAAACTTATGCACCGGGTCGCGGTTGACGCCTCTTGCGTCCGGGCAGAGCCTCCTCCCTCACGCAGCCTATGCCGCCAATCTACCGACCGCGGCTAGGGGCTTCTTGAGAGTTTGGTAGTTTTTACCGAGGGCCGTAATGGGCCCTCTTGAAATCATATTCCTAAAGCCAAAGGTCCGGCCGCCGGTGAAATTATCTTTTTTCGAATTTTGGGATCCTAATTTTTGTGTGTGGTTTGTACAATGTCTCATAGCTCATGTTCAAATTTGAGAATTTTTCAAAACTATTTAGTATATATTTTGATTTTATTCCTTTTAATTGAATTTTTTGTATAAGTCAAATTTGAACCGAAGCCATTCAATAGAGGGCGCATATGAACCAAAAAATAAGAGATTCATAATCGTGGAGTGCAATGTGAGGCCTCATCCAGGGATAGACCCAAAACTTTGAACATGTCGCTCACACGAATATGACCATTCACTTGCAGATTAGTTTTTAATTATAGAAAATGCAAAACAAAGTTGAAAAATCTTGAAACTTGTTGAGTTGTCGTGATATCGTATGCGAGACATGTGAAAAAAAATTTGGTAAGGTTTTCATTGACGCTGGCTCTCGTACTCATGGTTGAAACCTGTGACATATATCACATGCGAGATCGTGATCTACTCGGGGAGGAGGTAAGAAGCACCTGACGGGTTGTGGACCGCCGACGGGCTGCATCGACAACTCCCACCTTAGTCTCACGCATCCCAATACGAGCACGAAAGCAGCAGTCGCCTTACGCTGGCCCCGCCAGCCGTACCGCTGCCTCCGTGAACTCCTGTGTTATTTTATCAAAACAACATTTCTTTACGACCTTAATTAGGTTTGCATCACCTCTCATGGATTGAACTACCTCAGACCCGACTAGAAGAGTCGAGCGACAGACGGCGCGAGAGCTGCGCTTTCAGAGCCCAACAGAAAACCCAAGCAGCAGCATAGCAGAGCTCATGAACTACCTCCGCACTCGCCTCCCCCGCCAAATAACAATACCGCTAGTGGCTTTTTGTCTCAACCTAGTCCTGCGGAGTATGAAATTGCCGCCAATAATTCTTTTGTTGTGGATGTCCCGGGTTCACGCCTAACACATGCAACCTATTCTCCTTTATGCAGCCGTTTTGATGGGATCAACCACGCCACGTGTGCCAATGATGATCAAGGGTCTCCTTCGCTGGAAAATAACAAATCCCCGCTTCATGAGCTTGTCGGGCTTTGTGGTACTTTTGTTTGATACTTTTACTTTGATAAGATTGTGTGGAACTTGTTGAGTTGTGGAACTTGGAAGTTGTGATAATTTGAGGACTAAGTGAGTTGTGAAAACTAAACTTGATGACTTGTGATGAATATTGATTTACATGTGATATATATGTGACGTAATGAGTTTTAGACATCAAGCTGCATGGATGTCAAATATATGTGATCTATATGTTTCATTTGTAAAGGTGGAATGGAAAAAAAAAAAAAACAGAAATAAAAAAAACAAATATTTAGTCATTTCACCGAAGGACGCGTAGAGGTGACGCCATACCGGGGTAGCACCGTGGGGACTGGGAGAGGGGGCCCGGGAACCCCATATTCCTGTACACCGGCTGGTAGCGCCGGCGGAAATTCTCAGCTGCCGTGTAACTATGGTTGACCACCGAAGCCGCTAGCCAGCTCGCGGAAATCCACCATACGTTACACCGAGCGCTGGATGAGCCGCCCTCGGTAGAGTTGGTGTCCGTGGGTTTTTATAGAATCTCAGCGCCCTTTCCGACAGCCTTCCGGTAGATATTATTTTAAAGTTTTTAAAAATTAAACTTCACCCGGGAGCGTGGTTAAGGTGGCCCTCGGTGAAGTACCTACCTTTGGCGAGGGGCTCGCTGAAGTTGGCGTCGGCGGTGGCAACGCCGTCAGCGTGAGCTCGTGTTTAGCGAGAGGGCGAAGCCCTCGGGATGCAGTTTGATAGAGGTTTCACCGAGGGGCCCTTTTTGAGCTCGGTGAATCCTCTTCCCCGCTTAAATTTTCACCGAGAGGCACTGCAGCGCGTAACCCTCGATCGAGAGAGCCTCTACTGAGCTATTAAGCCTTTACTAAGCGCTTTTAGCGCTCGGTGAGGCGGCGCTCCAGTAGTGACCGATAAATCAAAGTAAGAGCAAAAACAATAAAATAATCAGAAGCGAGGCCTGATCCTGCTGATAGCTGTACGATTCTGGTAAGCAGTATTCTTTTACGGGGGTGTGTTTAGTTCCTAGTCACATCAGCCAAAACAAAAGTTTCCGAAAAATTTCCATCAGCATCACATCACGTCGAAACATTCAATGCGACCCAAAAGGCTCGCGGCCACTATAAAAATTTAGGTAATTAAAGCCAATTGCACGGTTTAGATGTACATTCGCGAGAGCGATTCTTTTTCGAGCCTGAGTTACACCATATGGTAGGATAATATTTTACCACTAACAAAGCGAAAGCGTCTTCATGATTAATACGATGTCGGCACATTCTGAGGAATTTTGCACCCGATTTTGGGATCTAAACACACCTGGGATCAAATAACTGCAATCACTGAATAAGCAGAATAACAATGGTTGTCAAAGGAGAGAACCCGGCCTCTGTCTCCAAGCCACAACAGGAGCTTTCTGCAAAAATCAACGACGAAGAGAGACGCCGAGGAGGCGCGCTGTTGTACGTGCCCTAAGTTGAACCGCAATTGGCTTCCCTTTGTTATCAATCAAAGCCGACTATGTCGGATAGAGTGGTGAGTGGTGTGGAGTGCAGCGCGGTTCTAATTTAGGCCCTTAAACATTAAACAACCATTAATAGTACTACTCCTACTATTGTTACTATTAATGATTATTTAATGTTGGCCTATATAATTATGCACAGGGCCCATATATTTACCATGGGACGGCCCTGGTGATATCGAACTCTTGTTGTGGCAAAGTTCAGTCTACAAAATTTCGATTCTGACAAAATACATCTTGTCTTGCCGCGTCGTATCAACATGGCATGGCCGTGTACTGCGCATGTATCATCACGAAGTTCACAACACTACCGCATACTCCGTAGGTATTAATTCATCAGTTGAGCAGGTCGTCCCACTTGCAGTACTGCCCGCCGGCGAGCGCCCGGTAGTAGCGGTCCCTGCAGTAGACCGGCCGTCCATCGGCGGCCTCCGCGGCGGCCCGCAGCGAGGTCGTCGTCGCATCACCTCCACAGGTAGCCGCAGCAGCTCTCCTTCCTGCGTATGCATGTGGAAGGGCGATGCAAGCATGAAGCCAAAATCTTATCAGTAACAAGAGACCAAATGCAAAGAGTGTTGCGATGCGATGTTCACCTCAAGCTTGGCTTGGACGACGCGCGGCAGAGGGAGGCTGGTTCAGGGGGCGTGGAGGAAGTCCTCGACAGGCGCGGCGAACGCAAAGAGGCGACACGGCGCCGACGAGCAGTGCGCCGGTGCCCACCAGCGTTTGCTTCAGCAGGTTGATCACCGGCTTTACCTGCAGAGATTATTCAGCAGGTTGTTGTCGTGTCTGAAGTAGGTAAGAGAAATAGACACCCGCCGAAAGGTTTTGTATCTACCTTGTAAGATCCCAGAGCCTGTCACGAGCCAACACCTGTAGCGAAATGGAAATGCAGAAATGTAAACTTGGATCTTTCGTCTGCACAACTAGTTCTAGGAGATGAGCTTCGATCAGCGAGTTTAATAGTAAGATCAATTTGTTCAACACATGTGGCGGCTGCGCTTGTGTGATGAAAGAAAAGGACATTTTACTAATATATGCAAATGCAGCCATACATTTGGGATCAAATGGACTACTGTCGAAAGCTCAAATATGTTTCCATCTTGGTTTTACCTCTGGTGGCTTTACCCACATTTGGCCGTCGTACCATCCGGTTTCTCTTCATACGGTACCCTGCTGACAAGAGCCTATCACCAACATAAGCTCCATCCCTGTAACACAAGTTAAGACTGGCACAGTTGAGAACTAATCCCTTGCCAGATACCACCAATTCTTGATTGTTTCAGTATAATCCTGTAACTCTAGCTCTGTATGTATGACCAATAATTTCCTTGTTTTGTTCTCTGTGTCCTTACCAGATAGATCCTGAGAACCACCAATGACACCAGAAGCAGCGTCCCAAATCCCAGCTGCTAGCACAAACTTGAGTGGATCCTGCATATAGTTTGGACAGAATTGAATTTTCAAAGACGAAGAAATGGCCAAGCTACGGCTCCGTGGGTTCAGGTCATTTGACTGACTTACTGAACGGCATTAGTCTTACGTTTCGTCAGAGAATTAGACGGGAGATTTTGATCGAACCTATTCACCTTTCCTGGATTGAAGCTTGCAGCTGCAATTGGAGCCGCGAGTGCAGTGAAGTGTGATCAGGCACAGGCTGCCGAGGCGGGAGGGAAGAAGGAGCCTGGCCCAGCCCGCCCATGAGTAGAGAGGGTGCTATCCTTTGAGAGCAGAGTAATCGCCCACCTACACCAAATGCAAACAGAAGGTGTGAAATTTTTATAGTGGGCTGGCCACTATGATCCACGCCAGCACCAACAAGCACCACAACCGAAGCCATCTTCGTTACCGCCGGTCTCTTGCTCGAAGGGACTGGGATCTCCAGCCCGGGGCTGTCCCAGCTCGGCCCTCCGCCGGCGAAGCTGCCGCTGCGGCTGCCGTCCGGTTCCTCCCTTTGAGCGCCATCACCACCGTGGCGGCCCCTCGGCTGCCTCCCCGACGATGCGCGACGCCAGCAGCAGGGCGCTGCAGCGCGCAGTGCGCGCCGCCATGGTGGATGTCGTGGCCGCCTGAACTGGGAACTGGAAGTGGAAGCACCACCGGAGTGGACGCCGCCGTCTTCAGCCGGGCAGCATGGATAAACACCGGTGCTATGCTATGGATGGAGGGAGGAAAGAAGAGCGCCATGTAAAAATGGATGCGCCGAGCGAGCAGGCCAGAGGCCATGTGATGTTGTGCATCGTGGTGCGGGAGCTTCGGCGCGACGGCTCGTGTGGCTGGTGCAGAATGGGTGCACGTGGCGTGCTGCCCGTGGGTACGTTTTCTGTTTCGGCTCACCAGCGCGCCCACTCATGGCTCCGGCCTGCCACCGCCTTATGGGGCCCGGCCCCTTGCTTTGTCTCGGCCTTTTCTTTGGTCTCAGTGGTTTTGGGTTTGGGCCATGTACTCGACTTGGTCTATAACTAGAATCCTTTGGAAGTCAAATATGTGCACTAGTCCACAGTTATTATACTTAGTACAAAGTATCTGTTATTTTAGCATTTGCTTCAAAAGCCCATAGAAAAAATTGCTTTAAAAATAGTACTGTAGCATTTAATGAATGTAATCACACCTGTTGACGGTGTAGATTATCGTCAAAAATTAAGTAATTATTATTTTCCTACAAATCATGGATAAAATAATATAAAAAATTATTATTACTAATGGATTCTACAAGTTTTGGTGCATACTAAGGTTTTTGGAGGAACCTCGCAATATTCCACATATTGAAGAAAAGTGGAGAAATAAAGGTTGTGAGAAAATGGTGAACCCGGGCGGGATTAGTATAAATTCGGGGTCTAAAGACAAAAGAAGACAACTCGCGGCCGGGCCCACATGTCAAGATGTGGGGGCCGGACGACAACATAGGGGGCCGGGGCGGCCCCTGTGGTGGACCCACGGTCCCTGCTTCTAGAAGCTTCCCACAGCCCGACCTTGAAGATCCAATCTAAAGTAGTCAAAACAAGTAGGTTTGATCAGGGGAAGATTCATCCCACCTCATATATATAAGGGGGCAAGGTACCTACCCTCAAACCCTAATTCATTATCTCTCTTAGTTGTAAGAGTGTCCCAATGTAAGGACATCTCTCTCTCGGGATTTTCAGAGAATTAGGGTTCTAGATTAGAAATAGATTAGAACATGTAATTAGAAGTAGATTAGATTAGATTAGATCTCCGATCTGGTGGAAGTTAGAGAGAGTGGAGCCGCTCGGGTTCTAAAAAAGAGTCTTCGGATTATGGTATGTCTTTGTATCTTCTCTACAAGACTTATGCTTTCATATATTTATCTCTATTTATTTTTATGTCTTTCATATAATTATGGTTAGTGTAGTATTTATACTTTAGCATAGGATCTCGCCAAAGATCAGTGCTTTAGTTAATCGATGTGACTAGAGTAGTAATCGGTAGATTAGCACCCAATCCTACGGATAGTTTGTAGGACTTTGGTTTGCAGCCTTAGCCCCTTCCCTAATCCCTTTCTCTGTGGCTAAAGTTCTCATATCCCAAGTGTTATTATTGTGTGATTGCTATATTTATCCATATACTCTTTAGTGACCTTTTGTGAACCAAAGTAATAGAAAAAATATTTAGAAACCTTTGATCTCCTCTTTAATTAGCTTATCTATTATCATTCTTTTATTGTGTGTTATTAGTTTTAGTCTTTTATTAGCATTTATAGTTTATTTTTATTTATATCATTTACACTTACCCTTATTCTTAATTTGGTTGGTTTTGCTAAGTTAATAGATACATGATTGTGAGTTTGTGGATCACGATACCTAGAATACTACTCCTAGGGAAGCTACAATAAGTGTTACGTAGACGCTTTAGAATCTTCTTATTCTTATAGCACTTAACAAGCGTCGCAATAACACCTCAAGGCTCTAAAAATACCAGATAACACAAAAGAATATAATAATCCTAATAATGTGTTAATAACAATTATCCACCACTGTCGTTGCACAAACAATAACCAAAAATATCCTTGTATTTATTTATCTATTATTACAAAAGTGTGTCATTATTCATAAAATCAAGCTCCTTTGTTCGCTTTACATTTGCGAGATTAAAGTTGGAATTCCAAATGGTCTTTATATGGGAAATATCATATAGAAAAGGACAAACGGAAAGATCATTTTGATTTGATGCGAGACCAGCCTAATGGCCTACGGGTGATAAAATTAGTTAATCTAATTTTTCTCCCTCCAGTATGTACTATATGAATAAACGCAGCCGTGTCCAAAATCCACTAAAACTGAGCAGCATTATCAGCGTGCAAACCAACCTCCGTGAAAACCACGTGCAAACCCGCGGTAGTTGTCAAATTCACTATCACCATGTAGATGATACACAACTTTGTAAAATATCTTGTCCAAACTCGACTTAGTTGTGAGATATAGAAATAAAAATTCAAGCGAGAGAAGTTGTCCAAAATGATTTGTTAGAAATTTATTATTTTTGTATCTCACAAAGCGATCTCGAGTTTGAGACCAAAGATATTTCTAGTCGAGTATCATCGTATCATCTATATGTGTGTGATGTGAGCCCATCTACTCTTTTAGCATGGTTTACCGGTGTTAAAGCTGTAAAACTATGATAGTCAAGGCACCGCTCTGCCTCAGCAACGACGAATATACCGGTTACCTGGCTTGCATTAAAAAGGGAAGCATAACATTCGGATTTACAGGCGCGAGGTGCGCATCCCGCACTACCCTAAACAGTTTTGGGGGCGTGAAAAGAAATAACTGACTACTCGCTAGAGGTTATTACAACATTTGAATTTGAAGTTTTTAAAAGTTTTGCAACCCGCCCAGGACCACTGAGAAACCTCATATCTCCAAGAATAGAGATCGCCATGGAGTGGGCACACCACCGTTGTTCAGTATGTGTTCAAAACAAAAAGATAAGGTCCATGTTGTTTTCGACAGCAGTGGTGGCTGTAAACTTGGGCATAGACTCCAATCAGCTACAAGCTGCCATACTTGGCGCGAGTATGGGCACTCAAAAAGAGATGCAGCGCCGTTTCGAGGTTCCTCTCACACAAAAAGCACAGAAGTAGTTGTTTGGCCATTGACGCGCTTGGAGCCTTAGCCGTTGTCCACAGCCTGTTTTGGAGTAGCAGCCGCAGCCACAGAAAACTTTACATTTCGGAGGTGCCCAGACATCCCCAGCAGACCAATTTCGGGGAAAAGGGAGAAAAGGACTTGGCCAGCCAAAGCTGGATCATGTATGCCGATTTTGCCGTGTATTGACCGGAGTTCTCCAAGGTCCAGATGATAGAATCCTCCTCAAGATCGCTAAGATCAGGCCTGACCTCCTCAATAGCCGTCCAGGCTTGAGGGAATTCTCTCATCACCACTGAGTTCACATCATGTCAATATCCACAATCCACTGTATCATTCTGCTAGAGCCTCTCTGACCGACCTCATTCTGTAGAGCAACGACGGCACTAGCTAATCAGCGTCCCACGAAACATACCCTTCGCGAGTTGCGAGATGAAATTTAAAGACAAGGACACGAAACAGTGCAAAGGGCAGCCTGTTGCTGCATGCCAATGAATTGGGCGATTAGCTAGTGGGCTCGCTACTCGACCGCCTTGCATGGCACCTATTTGTGCTAGCCGCCGGGATTAAGGCTGTGTTTAGATGGCGAAAGCTGACAATACTCACTATTCGCGTAAAATCAGCAATGCGTATGGATCCCTTCAAATGTAGGTAAATAAAAAACTAATTACATAGTTTTTCGTATGTCGCGACGAGCGATTGCTTTTTGGCCTAATTGCGTCATGGTAGGATAATGTTTTACTGACGAACAAGCGAGCGTCTTCTGATTCGTTTTGATTCGAAAGCGATGTTCTTTTCACCTTTTCCCACCAACTAAACGCACAGCCTAAACTACAGGTAGCCAACCTGCCATCTGCACACCTATTTGTGCTTTAGCCGCCGAAACGCGTATTTTCTTCCGGCGTCTCATTGAATAGCTGATAATAAGATATGGTAGGAAGTACACATGGCACGGAGGCTAAGTCGTCGGGGTACGAAAGGGTATAACGTAGCTTCGCCCTAAGTGGCTACCGTATATACATGGCTACCGTAGTTAGAGTGCGAGTAGCATCGCGAGTGGATTGCGTTCACTGTGAGGCGAATTTAAAGCCATCTACATTATTAGGTCTGTGATTTTCTCTTGTCAGCTTCGGTCAGATAACTATAAATTCATTCTCTTAATGACAAAGTGATTATTTCTTTTTATACTGCGTGTTGTCCCATTCCGGGACTCCCTCCATACCAAAAACGATGTTTAGCAGGGCTGGGTCAAACATTGCGAATATAAATCATCATAACTTTTACGTTGTTGAGTTTGCAAGCGTGAAACCTATATGAGTAGTTTTATCCTGAAAAATACTTTCATAAAAGTCATATATCATCTTGATAAATATTTTTATAATAACAAGGAGCTGAGTTGTGTTTTGCAGGCCAGTATCCATTGTTTTAAGCGTGTTTTGCGTGGGGAGTTTGAAGCCCGATTGCTTCTCTAGATGGTCAAAATAAACACGCTTCATTACTGCTAGTAGACCAAGGCCAATTAAAAGGTGATTGTTAATTAAGAGTGAAGTGTCAATCATCAAACTAATATGTGTGCTAACTTCAGATTGTCTTGCTGATCCCTTCTCCAGAAAGCCTGGCCTCACGCTAGACCGGATGGATTCTCAGCCATCACCTACACTGGCCTTCTCCTTCTCCTGCTGGCGCCATGTCCATGCGCATCCGACGATAAGGATCGTCGCCGGCAAGCCCGCTCTCCCTGGTGCCACCATCGTATCGGACGACGGCACCTTCGCCCTAGGGCTTCCCTACTACCCAACAACTCAACTCCGGCCAAGCTCTACCTCGGCATCTGGTACAACGACATCCCGAGTTACCACCGTGGTGTGGTGTTGGCCAACCGAGAAACTCTCACAAACAGCACGTCGCCTCGCCAACGCTCTCTCCCTGGCGGCCGACACCTCGGACCCGTCTTGATGACGGCGCCGACGCCGCGCTGTCTGGACAGCGAACGTCACCGGTGGCGTCCCAGCGCAGAGCAGCAATACCGGCGGCCGGTAGGCGCAAATGCGGTGCTTCTAGCCACAGCAGCGGCGACCTCGTCGTCAGGTCGCCCAGCGGCACCACTGCGCGGAAAGGCTTCCGAGCACCCGCGCACGCTGCGCTCTCAGGCATGTGAAGATCCGGGATCGAGTACGGGACGCGGAGCGGCGAACAGCTGCTGTCGTGGGCACCGCGACCGCTCGCGAAGCTTCACACATGTTCAGCGCGCGGACCGGACCGAGTCATCGGCTGCTGCTCTGGAACGGCACCAGGACGCGTCGTGCGTCCCGTGATGCGGGCTGCCCGTGGACCCGGGTACACGACGGTCGGCGAGCAGTACCAGTACCAGGCTACCAGGCGGCAACAGCTCTGGCGTCTGCGTGGTGTTCGTCAGCACCGAGGAGGTGGCGCGTGACCACACCCTCGCCGACGGCGCTGCCGCGCACCAGGTGCGTGCTCACCTACTCCGGCGGTGATACCAGCTCCAGAGCTGGAACAGAACAGCTTAGCGTGGGCCGTTCTCGTGTGGCCGCCGCCAGCCGGCGCGGCACCGGCGTCGTGCAGCGCCCGCTACGGCCACTGCGACTGGCACGGGTACTGCACGACGACACCGAGGCCGCCGTCCCGACGTGCGAGGTGCCTCTGCCGACGGCTTCGGAAGCCGGCGAGCGCGGATGCGGGAAGTGGAGCGCCGGCACCGCTTCTCGCGGGGCTGCCGCCGGAGACAAGGACGCGCCACGGGTGTGCGGCGACGGGTTCATGGCGCGCGGGATGAAGTCGCCCGACGAGGTTCCTGCGCGTCGGCAACAGGACACTGGAGGAGTGCGCCGCCGGAGTGCGAGCGCCGAACTGCTCGTGCGTGGCGTACGCTGCACAATCTGCGGCTCAGCGGCAGCAGCACGCGTTTCGCGCGTCGGCGGGGACGTGACGAGAGTGCCTGGTAGTGGGCCGACCTCATCGACACACGGCCAGATGATGGGGTAGGCGCCGCCATCGGCAGCGACACCCTATCACCCTACTCCGGACTGCTGGCATGCGCGCTGTGGTGCGTTTTGTTTGTTTTGTTTTGCTCTTTCGTGCGCCGCCGCAGGTCCTTAAGTCAGCTCTCCATAGACTGACGATTGCATAAGAAATGGGAGACTTTGCATCGACTCTGCGCAGGTGAAAGAGCAAGAAACCAGCGCAAGATTGCGCCTGCGGTTCTGACGAGGCAGTATTGTTCTACTGCTCGTGGGCGTTTCGCTGGCGAGGCTCAGAGGTACTGACGCTCAACTCTTCACCTTTCTCGTTAGGGAGGAATATATCACTGTTTACAATAAATTGGATGCAGGAGTGAAGCAAGGGAAATAGGGAGAGGAGGCAAGAAGGCTAATTTGGTTGGTATGGGTGCATCCTGATGAAGACTTGAAACAAACTCTGCAAGATTAGTGTTACCCTTTGTCGGGTTGACGACATTGGCGGCAACTTGCCACAACTTTCTCTGATGCATATATAAGATTTGAGACAGCAGAGGTTTTCGGCAAAGGATTTACATGTTGGTAACTCTTTCATTTTGGCAGTAGCTTCACTCTGACTGATTTTAGCTGAATAATCACATGAGGCGCGCCAGCTGTGTGACAAACTGCTTAGGTGTTGATTGATATTTTCTGAAGGGCGTACTATAGGTGGTCAGGGAGTTTGCTATCAAAAGGCAAAGCAGGGACTCTAGGAGCAAGGGAACCGAGCAGAAATGAAGTTTCTTTCATGGCCGAGCTGCAGCACCACACGAAATCTAGTTCGACTTCTAGGATGCGGTGCTTTGAGGTGATGCAGAAAGATCTTGGTTTATGGTATCTGCCCAACAAAAGCTTGGATGCACTGTTTGGTATGTTCTTGAGACACTGAACTATTAACAACTTGCATCTAAAAACTCACATATATATTTAGTTTTTGCCTTATTTTTATTCTATAAGCCGAATAATTCCAAGAAAAATGATGCTAAGATTGGCCTCAGCCACGGTCGGCATAATAAGGAGGTTGCAGAGAGGACTTCTTTACCTCCATGCATGATTCAAGATTGACCACCATAATTCATAGAGACCTCAAAGCGGCCAAATGTTTTGCCAGATGCTGAGATGATGGCCAAGATAGCAGACTACGCATGGCAAGGATGTCTTTTAGTGATTACCAGATAAAAGCAAAACGCTAGCGTGTTGTCGAACATGGTGGTACAGCAATTCTAATACAATCATCAGACTAATATTTAAGTTTGAGCATACATGCAATAATTTCTACTACTTTCAAATGGTCAAAGCGATGTGGTTGCATGGCTCACGAATATGCAATGGAAGGCAGTTTTTCTCTCCACAAGTCTGATGTCTATAGCTTTTGGTGTTGCTAGTCGCGGAGGTTATAACTGAGTACGAAGGGAGAAAGCTCCATGACAGATCACATCGGGGGTTTTTCCAAAACCTTACAGCCTACCAGTGAGTATGCCTTTGCTGCGATGGATTGTAAACTATGAGTAAAAATGTTTGTCTATTCGCAATAAACCTATAGCGAGATTGCCACAATCAAAGTCGTTTGTCTGGTGGTTTTCGGGGCATGGAGCATGTGGATGGGCAGAACACAGATTTAGCAGATTGCATCTAGTAGCGGATTCTTGTTTGCTAGATGAAGTTTTGCTTTGTAGTCACTTAGCACTCCTTTGCGTTCAAGAAAAGCCAGATGACAGACCAATAATGTCATCATTTGTCAATGCGCTTTTGGACAAGCTGGAAGCACCACCCTTCAAACAGCGGCCGCATTCTTTGGACACAGGAACAATGAAATAGACCAACTAAAGGGGCGATATTCAGAACTGCATAGGTAGTTTTACCCTTACAGACATAGAAGGTGAATAATTATCTTTATTATTCTTTATGTATGCCAGGATTTTATACTCTTACAAACATCAGGTAGTTTTTACTCTTTCACAAAGGGGTCATGTATCTAATGGTTTTGTAGCATCTACCTCACTTTATTTTCGTGGAAGGCGAGCCCCTCCCGTCCCTCACAAACTACTGTACAGCAATGTCGTAGCTGGATATAGACTCATGTTGGCATGGTGCATTACTTTTTGTACATGAGACTCAGCTTTGAAGCATTTGTACCAGCAGGGAGAACTCTTCTTGCATACCTACCTTAAGTATGGCCCCAAACAATGTCATTGTTCTCTGAAAATGATTGTGGTTGCAAAGTGTTCTAATGAGTAACTTTGAGCACTGAAAGCAATTTGGAGCACACAATATTGGAGGCATTTGATTACTGCAGAACTGAAGATATAAGCTTGCATTGAAGGCAACACCATTTTCCATCCGAGCTTGGAAACCATGAAACCAATACCCAGCATGCGCCTGTACATTGAAAAATAGCGGTTGCATACCTGGAAAATATTTCAGGAGCTCCATAGGATGAACTTCGAAAACATTCAGTGACCAAAGAGGTGCATATCGTAAAGTTATGTATTTGAATTAATGGTTGATAAAGCGATTGCATATATATATACTCACAATTATGTCTTGAAGAGTATAGCCTAGAAATATATTTTTATGCAATGACCTGTAACCGGTATTGTTCAAACAGGCCAGGTGATGAGCATAGCGTGCAGATGAGGTCGTGCAGTACATTTTTGTTTTGGTTCCCTTTTAACTTAGTCCAATGTAGAGCGAAAATTCTGAATAAGAACGTAGAATATGAGGGGTAACGTAGTCCATAGCTCCATCTAAGATATGGCGGTACCTTGGGCCTGACTTTAGCGTGCAAAAGAGCCTTTGTGGCGGAGATGCCGTTGCAGGGTCGCGCGAGCGAAGCCACGCCTTTCGATGCGGTGGCGCGCGCCGACACCCGACAGCTGAGCAGCGTCTGCGAGGCGCCATGGCCGCCCGCAGACGGGCCAGCGGCGTCGGTAGGGAGCAGATGCCCCTGCGGGCCTCGCGGCATAGCTACCAAGCGAGCGGCCGTAGGGGCATAGTCAGGCGACCCGCGCCATGAGTCAGGCGGCGGGCAGTATGGCGCGGATGGGTGATGCGCGGGCAGCGCTGCACGCTCGCCGTCGGGCGCACAAGCGCGGAGGTGCGGCAGGGGCGAGTAGCGATGGAGTCACGCTGGTGTGGGGCCATGCCGCTGGGGAGACCGTATCGGCGGCAGCGTTGGCCCGGCGGCCGGAGGGTGTGTCAAAAGGCACTGCGGCCAGCCGGCGGGCGGTCTGCCGTAGTCTTCAGCGCCGACCACCCCCATGGTGGGCCGGCCCACCAAGGCCCAACGCGCTACCGCGCGGCTAACTCCACGCGCGACGAAGACGCGCCGCCACCTCCCTACGGCGCCCCACCGCACGCGTACACCCACCTCACATCGGCCGGCTATAGAATGGCAGTGCGGTAGAGTAGGCGGCTGGTGGCATGGTCGCCCGGGTGGCTTAGGGTCGCGGTTGGCCGCGGTAGGGATGGGCGCTCTGGGCTGCTCATGGCCGGATGACGGTGCTTTCGAAAGGCTTTCGAAGCTAGGGTTTGGGTTCGGTCGGAGTGGAAGAAGAAGAGGGGGAGGGAGAAGTGACAGCGCGCCTAAGGGGTTCGGCTGGAGCTGCGAACCCTAAGCACGCCCAAACGGACGGCCGTCGATCTTGCGAGGAAGAAAAAGGCGAGGAGTTGAGGATGCGTCGTGGCGGGCCGCTACCTAGGCTACTAGCTAGGCGCGTGGTCGTGGTGTGGCCGACAGGGTCGACAACTAGTACTCCCCGAGTGCAGCGATGTAGGAGGGCGGATCCGGGAGCAGCGGGGTTTGTTATTAGGCGCCGGCAGATGCGAAGGTTCGAGACAATATACAGAGGCGTCGTGTAGGCATTTGGGCGTTTGGATGGATTGCAGTGAAGGTCTGTATGCGTAGGGACTGCCGGGGATGTGGCGCATGTCGGCCCAATAATGGTGTACATAATGTACGCCTATGCCATCGTTCTAAGTATGGTTTGTATACCGGGACTAGAGGGGCTGCCTTACCTACGAAAATAAAGAGTGTAGCCAGATCTACAAAACCATTAGATACATGACCCTTTGTGAAGAGTAAAACTACTTATGTTTGTAAGAGTATAAATCGATACATAAAGAATAATAAAGATTTATTCACCTTCCTTCTATGTTTGTAATAGTAAAAACTACCTATGGAGTTCTCAATATACGTCCTTTTAGTTGGTCTATTTCATTGTTCCTATGACCAAAAGTATGCCGGCTGATTGGGGGTAGAAGGGTTGTGCTCCCATATGTCCAGCATACACATATATGACATTATTGGTCTGTCATCCGGGTTTTCTTGAACACAAGGAGTGCTATATGACTACAGCAAAACTTCACCTAGCAAACAAGAATCATAATAGATGAATCGCCAAATCTTTTGGTGTTCCCCTCTGTCCACATGCTCCATGCGAACCGGACAAACCAATTTGATTGTGGCAATTCATATAGTTTATTGTGAATAGACAAACATTTTTAATTAGTTTACAACTATCAAAAGGCAGCTACCACGAGGCTAGAAGGTTCTGGAAAACCCTTTGGTGATTCAAGAGCTTCCTGTACCGATATAACCTCAAGATTAGCACACCAAAGCTATATACGTCGACTAGAGAAAAGTGCTTCCATCCATATGCGAGCCATGTCAACCATTTGTTTGACCATTTGAGAAGTAGAAATTATTCGCATGTATCAAAGCTTAATATTAGGTTGATACTTGTATTAGAATTGCTACTCACTATGTTCCGACAACACGTTGGGTGTTTGCTTTTTATCCGGTAATCACTAAAAGATCCTTGCCATGCCAAAGTCTGCTATCTTGGGTCTCATCCCTGCATCTAGTAAAAACATTGGCCGCTTTTGAGGTCTCTATGAATTATGGTCAATCTTGGATCATGATGGAGGTAAAGGGAGTCCTCTTGCAACTCCTTTTATTATGCTGAATCATTGGCCAATCTAGCATCATTTCTTGAATTATCTGCATATAGAATAAAAATAAAAGGCAAAATACATATATATGTGAGTTTTTAGATGTTCTTAATAGTTCCAGTGTCACAAAGAACATACCAAACAGGGGTAGCATCCAAGCTTTTGTTGGGCAGATACTCATAAATCAAGATCTTTTCATCACCCTCAGCACTGCATCCTAGAAGTCGAACTAGATTTCTGTGCTGCAGTTTGCTACTATAGAATAACTTCATTTCTAAATTCCTCGGCTCCTTGCTCCAGAGTCCTTGCTTAGCCTTTTGATAGCTTAACTTCCTGACCACCCAGTATTCCCTCTCTTCCAGAAAAATATCAATCAAACCTAGCAGTTTGCCGCACAGCTGGCAGCTCAATAATATGTGATTATTCAAGCATCATTCAGCAGAAGCTACTACCAAATGAAAAGAGTTACCATGTAAAGCTCCTGCCGAAACCCTCCTGTCCAATCTTATATGCATCAGAGAAGTGTGCGTTGCTGCCAAAATGTCGTCATCTGACAAAGGGTAACACCAACTCTTGGGCAGAGTTTATTTCAAGAGATTCGTCGGGATTGTACCCATACCACCCCAAATTAGCTACTCTCTGCTCCTCTTCCTATTTCCTTTTTACCTGCATCCAATTCTATATTGTACAGTGATATATTCTCCTAGCGAGAAAGGTAAAGAGTTGAGCTGTACAGTACCTCCTGAATTTTGCCAGTAGGCAAAATGCCCACGACAGTGCAGAACAATACTGCTCGTCAGAACCAGAGCAGTGCAATCCTTCAGTGCATTGGCTGCTCTTTCACCTGTGCAGAGTCCATGAGTTCCATTTATGCAATCTTCAGTCTATGCAGGGCGCATGCAGAGCTCACAAAACAAAAACGCGCACCAGCGCGCATGCCAGCAGTCCGGAGATAAGCTGTCGCTGCCGATGGCGGCGTCTTACCCATCTTGGCCATGCCGATGAGGTCCCCGGCCCACACCAGGCACCTCGTCACGTCCCCGCCGACGCCGCGGTGCTGCTGCTCCGCAGATTGGCGTAAGCGTAGCCACGCACGAGCAGTTCCGGCTGCACTCGGCCGCGCGCACTCCTCCAGGGTCCCTGTTGCCGAGGCGCACGAACTCGTCGGGCGACTTCATCAGGCGAGGCCATGAACCCGTCGCCGCACCGTGGCGCGTCCTTGTCCCTTCCGGCGGCAGCCCGCGAAAAAGGTGCCAGCGCTCCACTCCTCCTGGGTCGCCGGCTCGAAGCCGTCGAGGCACCTGCATGTCGGCACGGCCTCGGTGTTGTCGCAGTAGCCGTTGGGCCCGCAGTGGCCGTAGCGGCTGCTGCACGACGATCGAAGCCCGTGACGGTCGGCTTCGGCCACACCCCGAGAACGGCCCACGCCATGCTGCTCTGTTCCAGCTGAGCTGGTACTCGCCATGAGCACGTACCGGTGTGCGGCGCGCGCGCGGCGAGGTGTAGGGTCAGGTACATCTCACTCCTCGGTGGTGACGAACACCACGTAGACGAGGCTGGTGCTGGCCGGGGTACTGGCTGCCGACCATGCGCCCCGTCCACGGGGCGCTCCGCATCATGGGACGACGACGCGTCCCTGTGCCATTCAGAGGAAGAGCTGGATGACCCGGTCCGGGTCCGCGCCGAGCGTAAGCTCCCCGGCGAGGGTCGCCAGGACCCTTCCACGACACGCAGATGCTCGCCGCTCCGGGTCTGTAGCAGATCCGGATCTTCATGCCGGGGAGCAGCGTGTCCGAAACGGGGTGCTCAGCTCTGCCACAGGGGTGGTGCCGTTGGGCGACCTGATGACTGAGGTCGCCGCTGTTAAGAAGCACCGCGGCGAGGGCCACTTTGCTGGGACGCCACCGCTGACGTTCGTTGTCCAGACAGCGCGTCGGCGCCGGACACGAGGTCCGAGGTGTCGGCCGCAAGGGAAAGCGTTGGTGCAGGGGACGTGCTGCTGTTTCGTGAGAGGGGTTTCTCGCTGGCGGCCCACACCACGCAGGTGAGCTCGGGGATGTCAAGTCGTACCAGCATGCTATGCAGTAGAGCTTGTTGGCCGGAGATGAGCCGTTGGTGGGGAGAAGACGCCCAGGGCGAAGCTGCCGTCCTCCGATACGATGGTGGCACCAGGGGAGAGCGGCTTGCCGGCGACGATCCTGTCGTCCGGATGCGCATGGACATGGCGCCAGCAGAAGGAGAAGAGAGAAGGCCGGCAGTGTAGGTGATGGCTGAGGTGAATCCCATCCGGTCTGAACCGAAAGGCTTTGAGCAGGGATCAGCAAGACAATCTGGAGAGTTATCACACTCAGCTTGAAAGTGATTGCGCACCACTCTCACGATTACCTTTGCATTGGTCTAATGAAACCGTGTAAAAGTCGAATTTGACGAGATCTCCGGAGAAGAAATCTCGCTTTCATATCATACCCGGATGCAATGCATGCGACAACACGCAGTATAGAAATACTCACAACAACATCATGCTGCGAGTCAGCCGCCTCAGTTACGCCGGCAGCAATAAAAATAAAATAGGCGCGTGTTAATAGGATGCTACTGTCAATATGTCATTGACAACAGCCATACTAGCAAGGCAGCGATAAGAAGTTCCAGTCATCCAGTGCAATGGAAAATGAAATAAAATGATTTGGTAATACAACAAATTGATACATCAATTCTCTCGACGGTGACATAGAATCGAAATGTGTACTGAATGACGTTCACGCTTGCGTAGCGACAGCTCCAATATCTCAGACCAAGTCTATCTACTCTATATTATTTTACAAGTCCAAGCACTTGATCACCTTTTGATCACTCCATGCATCCACCATGATCACCATCCTCCATAAACTCCTGGCTAGACCAATCTCCAACTAGGTATACACCTTTAAAGTAGCAGATTAGTCTGGGGATGTCGTCAATTACTCAAAATCAAACTAGAGATCTTCACCTACGCTTACAGCGCACGAGGTAGCCGAGGATAGATGGTGTGGTGACAGTTCTGGACTGAGTGGCAAGGGGGTACGCGTGCAGACAGGTGCCACATATCATGGCACCGAGCTCAGCGCCAGGTCCACGGCACCAACTCCCTGCCCCCGCCATTCGATAGCCCTCCTCGCTGGCGCGATCCTTTCTCATTTCCCTTTACTCTCCCCTCAGTGTCATCCCACTTTACCAAACTCAATTAATCTATTGACTGTGGAAACTTGGATTTGATCCATACATCTTTGTGTGCAAGGTAATCTCTCTCCGCCCTCAGTTTCTAGGCATCAATTTGGTAAATATTATGTCTATTTTGCAACCCTAGTTTTTGAATTTAATTTTGTTTTTCTATGTAATGGTAGGATGCCAAGGCGGCAAAGCTAAGAAAGCTAGATAGCTTTGTCATCTTCTAATAATGTGTTTTCATTTTTATATGAACAAATGTAAAACCTAAGGTTTAGGATTGAGTGTCACCTGCTATGTATCGGTTAATAGAATGAATTGTCATTTTTCGCTGCAATTTCAACTAGGTGGTTGCCCGAGAATCCGTATACTAATCCTAATCTAGAAGGGTGTTCCAGTACCCATGTGAGCTATTGTGGTGATTATTGCAAAGTTGGCATTTCTCAAGACTAGGAAACCTATCGTAGAGCTAATTGCACCCAGTAGTCTTCTATGACTTGCTAGTTCTATGGTTTATTCATGAACAATGTTGTATGGTGTTGGACTTTGCAACGTGTTTTCATGTAAATGCACTTTCAGTATGGTGGATTAGGACATTCTGTGTTATTTAGTTTATTGTGTTGAACTTCAAATGTTATTTTATTCTTTAATGTGCCCCATTGTTGGATCTTTCAAATGTGATTTTTGTTTCCTTATCTCTACGAACTTAATAATATTTAGTTTTACAAATGTTGAGTTAATGAAATGGGTCAAAATAATTGCAAAAAAGACAAGAACAGAATATAATTTTGCCCGGCGGGGCGGAACCACACACCGCCCGGGGCGCGGCATGGAGAGGCACCCGGAGGCAGGCACACCGCGCCGGGCCGGGGCGGGAAGGGACCGGGGTGTGGAAGGCTCACGCTACACCCCGGTACACGTGTATCGATACAATACGATCCGATACGGGATACACTATTCTCCAAAAACACGGGGACACGCCTATACGCTTTTAAGATTTTTTAATAATATTAATAATAAATATGATTTAATATAAAACATATTTCACATTTTTAAAATAAATTAAAATAATCACTTAAAGTCATCCATAGATAACAGGACCATAGGATTCATCTATTTTCTTCTTTGTTGGTCATCAACTTCAATTGAAGCATGATCATCACACGACGCCATCTACATGGTGAATGTACCGTATACGAACAATAACTACAAGGATCGTTGATTCTTTGGGACTAAAGCTAGGGCTAGAGGAGATCACCCGAGGGAGGGGAGAGGGTCGACCGCTGCCATGCGGCATAGCCCGCCCCCGTATCGCCCAGCCGCCGTCGTCGCCAATCATGCAGTCTAATGGAAGGAAGTGCGAAGGTGGAACGGCCCGAACTCTGGCGGTAATGCAATATAATATGAGCGTCTGCGTCCGCCGGCCCTCGGCTTGGGGAAGGCGAAGACGTTGTGTGGAAGAGTGGAATTTGAGCCATTTAGCTTCATGGGCCGTATCCAAATCGATGCAGCGTATGTCGGATACTAGTATCCGGTCGGCACGTATCCATCTTCTTAAAGGCCGATCCATGCATCCAATCTTCAGTACCTACCGATAATGATCCATGTATGCGATCCATCCCCAGACCGCTGAGTATCCGCGATATCACCTGGAATCCGCCATGATCATAGGTGGAAGGCCCGATGCTCGAAAGTGAGCTCATGTAAAAGCACAAAGTGCCAATGGGACGGGGACAAGATGGGAGGGCCCACGAGGATAAGAGTGAGAAATAAAGACTCACGAGATAGGGATTGGGCCCACATGTCAAGGATCTCGACGCCGTGTTTGGGCGCCCACGCCAATTAGTAAACCGTTACCCTGTTGTCTACCTCCGTGCTGTAATCCATGGCGCCAAGACGTTGTATAGAAAAAGTCTTCAGCGGCTTATTTGGGAGGAACTTTTATAGAAAGAAAAGGCCAAAAAAAGGAAAAAAAAAGAAAAAAAAAAAAAGGACGGGTAAATTACTCGCGGCGGACGGCCGAGATCTCTGCTGCCTTTGGGGCACGGCACCGACGGCCACGGCTTGCAATTAAAAACTCCCGTTGGGGCTACTCGGCGTCGACCCACAGATCCATCGGAGAGATCTGCCATCCCCTCGCTTCCCGTGAACCACAAACCTAACGCGGGCGGCGCGGAGCCCGCCGCCGGGGCGAAGCAGGGGTGAGGTGCCATCGAGTCCATCCTCGCCTGTCGGATCCATCCATCACCATGGGCGGTGGCAACGCGCAGAAATCCAAGACAGCCCGCGAGCGCAACCTGGAGAAGAACAAAGGCGCCCAAGGGTGCGCCCCGCCCGCCCCCTCTTTCTCTTTCCTTCGATATTATTATTATTAGGTGTTTTCTTCGTGCGATTGTTCTCCGATCTGATGGATCTGCGTGTTCCCGTTGTGCAGGGAGCCAGCTTGAGACCAACAAGAAGGCCATGAGCATCCAGGTACTGTACACCCTTTGCTCTTGCGTTTTCATGTCTTTTGGTGGAAATTACTTGATGGATTAGTGCTAGGGCATGTTGTGCTCATAGAACAATTTGTTGGATGAGAGACTACTATAGTTGTAATTGAGATTAGAGTTACTTTTGCACGGTTAGTTAGGATCAGTTGTGGATTTAGTGTGGGGATGACATCACCCATGTACAGTAAGTAAAGTTCACACAGTACTAGTATTTGGCTATTAGTTTGTGCAGCTCAGGATTCGAGACTGAAATATATGGCAGAGAACACAACCAGGCATAAGAATCTCATCTTTTCCCTTGATGGAGCTTTTCTCATCAGTCAAGCAGGCAACACCAATGGTGTGTCTACTTTTAGTCTTTTTTACAGCCCGGTCTTATGTTTTGTTCATTGCGGACCAATCCAGAGGTTTGCTCAGCTTTCCTACTGCCTTGTTGACAAATATCCTTTGTTAGATGGAAAACCAGTATTTGTAGTGTAGCCAACCTTGTCATGATAAATGTTTCTATTGTACTAATCCCAACTATTGCCCATGAAAAAGGAAACTTAGTCCATTTGGTTTGTCTGCGAAGCTGTTACATAAGGCACTCGATTCCTATCAATGCTTGGAATTGGAATTTGAACTGAACCTGGACTGTGCTATATTTTCTTCTCAGGCAAAGCACCAATTGTGAACCGTGCGATGCTTTGAACTTATCTGGGGCTTGAACTTATTCCATGGTTTTTTACGGAGATCCCTAAATAAACTCTCAAATTGTGGATGAGTCTAAATTTCGTGTGCCACTTGAGGTCCAAAAACACGTTAGTTTATGTGTACTTGGTTACATGACACACCTCGACTTGGCATATTTAACTGGTTCAGTCACATTTGAACCTAGCTATGCATTTTCGTAGCTAGGGGGACGTTAGATGGCACCATGGAACACTGTTTAGCACTACTAGTTTCTGCAAGCTATATCATTTTCCTTGTTGGAGTTCACACTTAATAGAGAATTCAAAACTTCTAGATGTACTCCATGTGTGCTAATTTGTGCAGCTTTTGCATATTTTCACAAGTTGGTGTCTTGGGTATTTTTACCGATATACTGATATTCTTTTTGGCCAACCTGAACACAGTGCAAAGTATGCATGCAAACATTCATGTGTACCACAACCGAAGTGAAGTGCCGGGAGCATGCCGAGGCTAAGCATCCAAAGACAGACGTGTACCAGTGCTTTCCCCATCTGAAGAAGTGAAAAACCTGAACTAGCAACCAGTGTCGTAGTCATGGAGTTGTGAGGAAATGTGTCTGTTAGATGTGTGGTTTGGTCATAGTCAGTACAGGTCAGGAGCTTTCCCTGTGCCGAGGGTGTTCACTCCGTGTTATCTGCCGTCAATCATGCGTCCTGTCCTATGTTAACCTACATAAGAAAGTGATGTGGTGTCCACTTCCGGTGAAACCTATTGTCTGCTGTTAAAACCTGGTTGGTTTCACAACAGTGATTATGTGCAAACAGATTACTGGTCTGTGATAATTGTGCCAGTTTGCATGTTCTTAATATGTGCCTCCTGCCCAGCGCAAGAATCCCTTTGCAAATACGATTTCTCGAAGCTTTACTGTTAAGATATGCCTGACCCATTTAGCAACTAGTCCATAAACATATATTTTCTCCCCAAATAGCTTGTTACTGTATAGATTGTGTAATAGTAACTGTTCTTGTAGCTGTAATGTTGTGGCGACAGTGCTGGCGCTCGAGTCAGCTGAGAACTTGTGCTCATATGCAGTTCGCAAATTTGTGCTGTTACGTTGTTCGTGTTTATTCATGTGCAGTTCTTGCTTTTGGTTTGAATTTATTTATATGCAGTTGCTTGAGGTGGAAGGCGGTCAATGATAAGAATCAGAACTAGGTTAATGTGGAATCAGGGTTTTTTGGACAAATACAATGGTTCGTGTTTATTCATGTGCAGTTCTTGCTTGTGGTTTGAATTTATTTATATGCAGTTGCTTAAGGCTGAAGGTGGTCAGTGATAAGAATTAGAACTAGGTTAATGTGGAGTCAGGGTTTTTGGACAAATACAGGAGTTAAGGATGTACCGATCAAGAATATAACCTGTGAAGTTCGAGCTAGAGTTTTGTTTTTCCCCAAAGGTTCTCTTTAATTAGATTAGATCTACACAAACCTGTTTGGCTAGTTGTTTATATGATTGATAAGTCGGCTGATGTTGGCTTTGTGAGAGAAAAATATATACAGCTTGGGCTTATAAATCCAAGCGAACATGGCGTAATTTTTTTTTTTTTTTTTTTAAAAAAACTTGGCTTCACGACGATACTGTCATCCTCAGTCAAATTTGAAAAAGCTTGGTTTCACGATGACATGCTGTGGTTGCTCCCAATCGCCAAGAGGTGTGCCCAGGTTAGCTAGGCCCAGGTGAGGGCCTCAACCCTCAAAACTTCAGATGTCAAGACCTTATTAATAAATATTTGAAGCGGCTACTGATTTTGTTAAGTTTCCTTCAGATGTCAAGACCTTAAATAAATATTTGACATCTACTACACTTTTGCTTAATATAGTTTTTTGGACTCTAGTTTAAATATGTACTGACTTTCTCTACTAATTTAGATGTAGTAATATTAGTTTTTGTCCATAAAGTTTGTTATAACTTACTTTTAGGAATCTAATTCTAGATGCCCATGGTGCACTCAATTTCATTTCGAATTTTATGATCTGTCCATAAAACTATGTTACTAACTTAACGTTTACCATAGGACATAGATGCGCCCATGGTGCACTCAATTTCATTGGCGATCGTTTTTTTATACCAAAAGTCTCATCAACGTTTACCATCAGAATCCGATCGAAAAAGAAAAGGTGAAACATTGCACTAGGCATTAGCATTTGTCCTTCCTCTTAAAAAAGAGGTTTCAGTGAGTGGGTTCCAAAACCACTAGACCGTGCAAGTCAATACTACTCTAGAGTCATGCCTTTCTGTGCTTTGGTTGGCTTTGCCGTGATGCTTGGTTCCGTGCTCTGTGTGTGTGTGTGGGGGTTTTTGCTTTATTTTGCAGGCTCACAGCACGTTGGCATGATGATGGTTCAGTTCAGTGGACGGACGAATAAAGCTGTGGCTGCACAACGCAAATGGTTCCGCTCACTGGACGACGACCGAATATAAAGAATCCGAAGACTTTGAATTGTTAATTACGTGGGCCCCACCTACGTGCTTGGGCGCCACATCCACGGCGAGGACTGACCGGAGTGCCTTGCCCCCTTGGACACGCTCGCTGCAAAATGTTTTGTCCACCCGGGCGATGTACATGATGAGTTATGGTAATCGTCACAACAATGCAAGAGGGAGGTTTTTGCCACGGCAGCAGGCCAGCAGCTACAATTTTCATTCTATCTCCATTAGTCAGTAGAGATTTTAATGTGGTGGCCCATGAATTAGCTAGACAAGCTTTCATCATATTGAATGAAGAATTTCAAAAGAAGAATGGAACTAGGGTAAATGTCGCGAGGTGTACAATGGCGGACTAGGAGCAGCCTTGATGCATATTAGTTTAGGGTTGGCATATCTGAAAAGGATCTAATGCCCAAGAGAAAGGGTGAATCGAGCTTAAACTTAAACATAAAGCAACACCTTAGCCTAGACAAAACTATTTCACTTGCTTGCACAAAGGCACCTCAGATTCAAACAATCGCTAAGAAATCCTTAAGACCATCACACAAAAAAACATGTCCTTAGAAAGATTCACACTAAGAGAAGGGCCCTTAGGTGTGAAAAGTAAACCTATTACTAAGCACACTCTTAACATTTAAAAAAACTTGAACACAATAAGTAGCAAAGCACAAGCTTGGGACATAAGAGTAATGCAAGAACATGCATAAAAGATGTAAAGAGAGAAGTAATGTTTTTCCCCATGATAACGGGCTATTGCCACAACCCGTAGTCCACGTTAGAGCACCAAAGAGTAAAAAAGACTCAGTTTAGCTCCTTGAGTCAAGAAGTCTCAAGTCTTCACTAGCCGATACATGTTCTCTATTCTAAAACAACGGGTAAAACAATGTACACCAATAGGAGTAGGGATGGTCATGGATCATGGCCCTTCTCATTCCTCTTTCACAATTCAACTTAGCCCTATCTATTTTTAGTTCAAAATTATTATAATTTTATGGCCTGGTCCTTATTGAGTCTGGTCCTTAAATTTGCTAGGATAAAAGAGAGCCCTTTACTACCCATAAATAGGAGCCTCTCAATATGTTTTTTTTCCCAAAAGAAGGCCATAAATATCTGCTTTGGCATAATGTTATTAAAAAAAAGAGAAAAAACAACTTATTGGCTCCTAATCAGCATCAATTGCATAATTGACTTGCATTTCTGAGTTTTTGGCCATATGGGTACAAATAAGAGTAATTCAAATAAAAGAATTAGGCAATGTAAGCTATATATATTAAAATTCGAATAAAACAAAATTGGGCATCGTAAGCTATCTTTTCACCGGTGAATAATGGAACATATATATAAATCCGTGCCACTGTAGTTCATTACAAGTGACAAAAATGGAACTCCAAAAGCATGAGACAAAGGATTTCATGAAACTTATCCATCGTCTACGGGATAATTTTTTTAAAAAAACAAAAATAGAAGAAGTAGCTATCGTGCAGAGCTGCAAAACAAATCGAGGACGTTCAAGCAGCTTCTTGCTCAGTAGCACTAGCAGCATTCAAATCGACGGAAAGATCAAGCTCCTGCATTGCATCAGTATAGGTTTGTTAATTGTTAACTGAAGGAATTTACTATTTTAACATCACTTGAATATATAATACATCTATGCTTGTGACAGTAAGTTACCTTTCCAGTGATCTTATTGTACAAGGCGAGTACATCCTTTACTGTTGTCTCAAAATGAGTGGTTGAGTCGTAGCTCTACAAAATCAAGGTGTAATTAGTTACTTATTACCAAAACACTATAGTGTGGTCTTTTACTATAAAATTGTGAGGGCATGTACTTACATTTGTCAAGAAACAGCTATCCTCCTCAGGATTGTTAATGGCTTCATATCTGTCATACATGTCAAAAGAATGTCTCCTCTACAGGGCCAAGCAGATCAATCCCAGGCTTCAACTCGATCTCGGGCTTGTCGGTCTCAGCTTCAGTCGAAACGAAAGCAATGAACTTGCCTTTTGGTGCAACATTGTGAGCGTAAGAGCAGCAGAACACGTACCTACAATGGAACAACATAATTCAAGCAGATGTCAAAATAGCATGTAGTATTTTACAGTTTTCTTTAAAATTTGTTGCATAAGATGGCTTACATATCTGATTTGCGCTTTAACTGCTTCTTTGGGAGGATGATCTGCACGGAGTGTGAATCCTTGGTGTCTGGGATTGGATGCTTCATTATACAGATCGCACGGGCCACCCTTCCAACCTTCTTCACCTGCTCATTGGTTCAAGCATTTTAGAAACTGAAGCCATGTACAAGTGAGTCACCAGTTCTCACATCACATATATACCTTTTCAGGCAAATATGAAGGATCACAAACAATCTTCTTGCATTTTGCGGTCTCCCCTTCAGAAGTGACTCCATATGCTTTTCCACTCTCATCAAACTCAACCTGCAAAAAGTTTGCAATTTGGCACAGTTGTCAGAAGTTTTGAACTACCATTTTGTTTGAGTATTCTCATGTTGTGTGCTGCCTGAAATACTTTAGTTACCTTGCATTCTGGCTTGTTCAGCATGTACGTGCCACCATAAACAGCGCTCAAACGGGCAAAGGCCTTTCACGACATGCATCATTTCAGTTTATAATGAAGCTTAAAAAGTGGCTAGTTGATTCATCATAGCTTTATAGCTAGGGCATACCTGAGGGAGTTCTCCCAAACCATATAGAGGGTAGATGTAAGGGGACCCTCCTTGGAAGCGTGCAAGTGATTCTGCATAAAGCTATCGAAACAGAAGATCAACATTAGAAACATGTTTTGATTTTGTTTCTCTCCATAACCCTATCACCATGCATCATGATTCAAGATATTGAAATTTTTTATTGTACCAAAATGTAATCTAAGGATTAATTTATACTAATGAAATTTAATGGGCTGTAGAATTTTCTCTCAACTAAACATATGTATTTTTTTCTTATTAGATAATGGAACAAATTAAAACATCCCAGCCTCTACATTTGAAGATGTACACTGCTGGAAACAGTGTGCATGTTCTAGTGAAGTTGAAGAACAATGAACCAAAAATAAAAACATAAATATAGCAATTGATGTTTTTAGAGGTCATTTTAATACACATAACTTTGGCCTAATAATGTTTCTAATATGTTAGTTGTACTGTATTGTGAAGAGGGTCACACAAATTGGGAGGGTACAACAAACATCAAACAAATTGTGTGTATAGCAAAGTACGACAATGTAGTACCTTCATTCTCTTGACAGTGTCAATTGCAGGCTCATCCAGGTAGCTATCATCTCGATGAAGCGCTAATGCATGCCCGATAAAGTCAACTGTATCATCCTCCAATCCATATTTTCTGATCCAAGATAACATTTTAGTTTTTTGCATTCGGAAACAAATGCTGGCAGAATAATACAAGCTGGCTTTCTAATTTGGCCTCAAGAAGGATCAACTGAAATGCAGCACAAGTGAAATTAAAGCAACTTACGAGATGACTTCTTTTGTGGTGACCTTGGTCAGATCTAGGCCCTCGTGAGATTTTGGGTCTTCCTCCTCGTAATCCTGCACATATATGAAGAACTTGCGAGCACGACGCTTCTCAAATAGACCCATCAGATTAGATTTCAAAGCTTCAACATCGGTTGCAGGGACTTTGTGAATCTGTCAGTGTTAACAAAGAAATTAACAAGAGCGAATCATCATGCATATATACATCGTTATATCTAAATATCAGACTCATTTACCTTCCGTTGTTGTACACAAAACTTCCATCAACAGCCTTGAAGTTTAGATACTTCGTCACACTGGTGTGGATCAGAACACGAACCAGCGCACCATTTGCCATCATGAACTGTAAATTTCAGAGCATATTTTGAACTGCGCAACACCAAAACATTCTGCAGGACAGCCAGCTAGCAAAAGAGAGATCTCAGGTAACAGACCTTGGGTACCATGTCAACATTGTATTCTTTTTGCTGATACCCAGATGCTCAGGAGGGGTGTCATTGCCTTTGAATCTCTTCCAAAGCTAAAATGCACCAAGCCACGCACGGAGGGAAGCGTTAGAAATTAGAAATATAATAAAAATTTGAAACTGAAGAAGTCATGGATGTGCATGACAGCAACGTAAACTGAATTGGTGCTTCATTTATAACAACAATAAGGGCATAACTGAAGATGTTTGGCAAAAAGGATAGTACAATTAGGAAATATTTTAAACTCGTCTTTGGTTCTCTCCAACAGATGATGTTTAGATATAATTATTCGTAATTAGAGTCTGCACAGAGAAATTAATGACGATGCTCTGCCGTCCACGATCATCATGAGATAGATAGATAGATGATAGATATATCAAACCTTGATCAGATTCAGGGATGAAGATTCTCCTCCATAGTAATCATTCCTATCCATGTGAAGAACCTGTGTAATCACGTATATAATATGAGAAATAAACGAACGTTGATGGTTGGATCACGTCCGGGGCTCACATTTGCAAGGGAAAAAAAAAGAAACAGAAAACAAATTAAAGAACCTTGAGGCCATCGACGGAGAGGAGGCCGCTGATGATGCACTCCTTGAGCCCCGTCCCCAACACGATCACGTCGTACTCCTCATCCATCTTGCAGGTCTCTCTCTCTCTCTCCCTGCTAGCAATGCAAGCTCCCGGCCGGCCTGTTGCCTTCTCTCCTCGATCTCACGCTCTCACTCGCTAGTTATCTCTTGTGCGTTTACCGTATATAGCTAGGGACGGCAATAAGATGGCCGGACATGCCTGCGCGGAGGCCCGAAATGGTCGCTGCGCCCGCGGCGATGTCGGTGGAGGTGGTCGCGGTGCCACGCGACACGTTGCGCGCGCGCGCGACCCGGCGCCGGTGGGCATTTTTGCCGGATCGATTTGAGCGGTGGCTATCAGGCTGTGCATGCACCCCACAAATTAACGTACTACAGGCAGAGATCGATCACGTACTGCAAGCTTAATTAGGCGTTTTAATTCCATCCTCTGTATTTAGTATAACTAGAAGTATACCCTGCGCGTTGCCGTGGGATTCTCTTAATAATACTTTTTATGTACAATACTATGTATACATATATAAAATGTTGTCTAAAAATTAGTATATAACTTATTCAGATCTTGTAAAAAATCAGTATATAATATTTGATTACATTATAGAGGAATAGGTGATGAAGCAAATATTATATGTAAGTATAACTTATATGTTAATAGATTAAAGATTTAAATCATTTTACATGATAGAAATGACATGGATTTTTTTGTAATTAATAAGGGGATGATGGACATAGTGAGTAATGATGTGTACACTTTGCATGATAAGATAGAACATGCAGTGGGTTCTTAGTGGAGAATGATGTGGACACCGTGCGTGTAGAGAGAACTCATCTAGTGGAGTTTATCTTTATAAGAGTTATAGATATAACAATGAGATTAGTATAATATAATAATGAGAGCTGGCAATTGGATGGATATTACCTGCCTGTTCGTTTAGCTGGGCTTGTCTCATCATTTGTCTTGATGCTTGTGAGAGAAAGTATTGTTAATTTTGGGCCGCTCGTGGTGATGTTGTGAGAGAAAGTCTTTGGCGCTTGACTAGCCGGCTGAACACCGTAGTTCCAAAGAGAAAAATAGTGTGCATTCCACTCGATTACTTGTACGTCCTACCATTATCATCCCACTCGATTACTTGTATGCGTCATGCCATTATTATTACTTTGCAAATGAGAGCTTGCTGAACACTATCAAACCAAATAAACAGGGAAAAAAATGTTACAACTGTTATCCCCCATTTTTCACATGCTTGTAATAACAAACAACTATATGCGAAAGAGAGGCTCGCTTCTCGGTTGTCTCCCCTTTGCGAGGCGACCGCGCCGCCATTAGGAACCCCCTTCCGCCAACCTCCCCTGCCACATGCTCTCCTCCCCCTCCGGACAAACCTTTCCATCTCCGGCATCCATGGGTGGCGGCTCGGGTGGTTTGGGCTGCGGATCCGCCGCCCTACGGTTTGATCTGCCACTCCTCTCCGAGATGGCGTCCCTCCTACCTCTCACCCCTTCCCCGTCGACATTGGCAAGCTAGGGTAGCCGGCGATTTGGATTTGGGCCTCACGGGCTCGGATCTTCGTCTCTGGTCATGCTCGTTGGTCATGCTCCTAGCGTGACATCCCCTATGCAAGGTGCTCTAGCTTGCGCGCCCTGCATGGATGTCTCCCGACTTGCTACCCCATCGTCGGACTCGAGCTGGTGTGGTGCTACTATGTTGGTTTGGTGCTCTTTTACATATTGTTTGCGGGGACCTTGGGTGCACGGTTTAGCCGCGGGCATGACGGCGGTGGGGGCTGCGTGCACATGGGTGTCTCCACTAGATTTGGCGCCCCCTTGTGCGGATTTGGTGGAGCCGCTATTGGTCCACGGGACCAAGGCACTTATGGTGCTCTAGGCAGCGGCGGTGTTGTTGCTTCTTTATGGACACGCGCACGCTGCGTGGTTTGGTCGTGATTTAGCCGGGCGGCGGCCGGCGCATGTTTGGTAGTGACGTCACCAAATGCCTCTTCTTGGGGAGGGCCGAAAGGTCGGTCCAATTTTGCGGTTTGGTGACAATGTCGAGAAGTCAAGGCGAAGGTTACGGGCGGCTCATTTCGGCTCTTAATTTGGTTAGCGGCGATGAATTTCCTTCTTCAAGGCGTTCTTTGTAGAACCTCTCATTGCCTCCTCCTCGGCCGCCAAAACACTACGGTCCTTCTCGGCATAAGAGTCGGGCTCAAGCCGATGATGATTCGACGGCGTCATTCACCTCCTTGGAGGCATCATCGAAAAAGCTCCTATGGCTCTACAATGTTTTCTCTTTGTTTTGATGTATTTGTGGTTGGACCATCTCACTCCAATCTTTGGGGATTTTGTTGTGTTGTTTTAGTTGTGGATATGCCCGCGATCTTGCCTCATGGTAGAGGTTGTTGTATGATTTTAGTCGGTTTTAAAAATTAACCGGACGACTAGGTTTTTTCGTTTTTCTAAAAAGAACGTGACTTTTGATTTCATATCAATATTTAGGTGGGGATTTCTCCCTGACCTTTTTTTAAAAAAAACATAATATATTTATTTTTCTAAAAAATAATAACACGTACCCTTGTCTAAACGCTGAGCCAGCTGACACGATGGAGGAGTTCCCAAGACCGACCTGATCTTCAGTTCACGTTACTGCACTCCGGCGGAATCATGGAGCGGAACCCCGGCCGGGTACGCATCGCATTTCCCTCGTCGTGGTCCACATTGGACCGTGGACTTGGCCGTCCTCGCCTGTAGTTGTGCTGACTTGACCGCCGGCCGGCCCACAGGTAGGCCTGGCCTGGCCCACCACACCCACCCAGTGCACGCAGCAGCTTCCTGCCCTTTTCTACTCCTCACCGCCTCCTCAACTCAAAGGCAGCTGAACCAGCTCCAGCTCCAGCTCCCATCCTTCCCTTCCAAGTACTAGTTCCGCCGCTTCCGAGCTGCCTCCATCCATCTCCTTCCTTTCACACCGGGGAGGGGAGAGAGCAGAGCGCAGGCAGAATCAATCAACCAGCAAGCAAAGCAACGATGGCGGCAGCCCGCGTCCTGGCCGCGCTCCTCGCCGCCTTCCTCGCCGTCTCCGCCGCGCGGGCGTCCAACGACGAGGGCGACGCGCTCTACGCGCTGCGGCAGCGGCTGTCCGACCCCAACGGCGTGCTCCAGAGCTGGGATCCCACGCTCGTCAACCCCTGCACCTGGTTCCACGTCACCTGTGATCAGGCCAGCCGCGTCGTCCGCCTGTGAGTTCTCTCCCTCTTCTTCTCTCTTCTCTTGCACGCCGCCGGCATCTCCCCTTGCTTCCGGGCCTCCGTGTGCTCCTGTCTGGATTCAACGTCTCTGTTCCGCAACTTTGGTTCTTGGTTGCAAGAATTCGATGGTTTAATTGTATCTTGTTTCTTGAAAAAAAAAAAAAGGCCATCGTCTCTTTGTTTTGAGTTGATCACACGGCGACCGGCGTGGAGACAAATCTTTGTTTCTGAGATCCAGGGATGTCCAGCTGCCAGCTGCTGCTATGTGCCTCACAGATTACATGTGGAGGAGCCATAACAATGGATGATTGGATCATCTTTATCTACAAAAACAATGGATGATTGGGGATGGTCTAGTCCTCGAATATGATTTGCTAGAATTTCTTGGTCCGTTGGCCCCCCAAAATTGCCCACTAGACTGGGGATTTCTTTATTTCCAAACATCTCCAGGAGCATACCTAAGAACATCAAGCTTTCCTACTTCGTTAACTTGTATCTTGTTAAGAATTCGATGATTATGTTATCTGATGACTCTGTCCTTTTGACAAAATGTTTCAGGGATTTAGGCAACTCCAACGTCTCCGGCTCCATCGGCCCTGAGCTCGGCCGCCTTGTCAACCTCAAATACCTGTAAGCAATTACCTGAGTTCTAGGATTTCTGATGGAGAGTGGAGCTTGATTGAGGTTTAATGGGAGTTGGATTTTCTTTCTGCTGCAGGGAGCTATACAGGAACAATCTTGACGGAGAGATCCCAAAGGAATTGGGCAACCTCAAGAACCTGATCAGCTTGGATTTGTATGCTAACAAGCTCACTGGAGGAATCCCCAAGTCACTTTCAAGCTCGACTCACTCAGATTCATGTATGTATCTTCTCAACAGTTGCTTTGCTAACCACAAAATCCATGCCTTTCTTTTTACAAGAGCAAGTAGCCAAGTACTCTCAGTTCATTCTGAGTTAAAAGTGGACAAATGGTAATTTGGGTCAAAAAGGAATTTGGCTTGAATCTTGTTATTCTAATGAGCACGACAAAAAGCTTTTCTCAGCTGATTACTGAAACTTGATCATGTTTCTCTTGATAGGCGCTTGAACAACAACAAGCTAACTGGATCAATTCAAAGGGGAGTTTGCCAAGCTCTCCAACCTCAAAGTCATGTGAGTGTAGACCTTTATCATATTCGGTTGTTTCTTTAATTTCCATGGTCACTGATTGTTGGTATATCCTCCGACATGCAGTGATTTGTCTAACAATGATCTCTGTGGAACTATTCCTGTTGACGGACCTTTCTCAACCTTCCCTCTCCGAAGGTATGCCTCAAAGCTGACTTACTACAAGTACCAGATAGTATTCAATATAGATGACTACATATGTTGTGGAAAACACCGACAGATTGAAACAACTAGATTTCGATTGTCTAATCTCATCCTGAAAGGAATACTACCTCTGGACCTTGCACATCTCTGACTGCTATTATCTTTGAGAATGTGCTCTTAAGATCCTCCAAATTAATGAGATTTTGCAAGCGTGTTCTGATACAAATCTACACATACATCTTACATGTTTTTAACTTAATAAATTTAAAGTTATTGATGTTTGCAGTTTTGACCAAATCTCATCCTAGATGACATGTTTTTATGACCGGGCTGATAGATCCTCAAACATTGCACAAGATTACCTAAGACCATACAGTGATATGAATGCATTGTTTCAATGCTAGATCGTTGAACTTGTGTTTTCCACAACAACTTGAACTTGGTAAAGTGCTAACACATCTCTACTTTCCAGCTTTGAGAACAATAGCAGGCTCAACGGTCCAGAGCTGCAAGGATTGGTCCCCTATGACTTTGGATGTTAGATGCGATACCGATGCACAACAATCAACAATGTATCACCGATGCACAACAATCAACAATGTATCCGTCCCTAGTTGAAGAAAAACAAGATAGTAGTACCAATAGAAACCTAGCTTGGAGAATGCCGTGACTATATGTATGTATAATATTCAGACAAGATTTGACAAGGGTGTCATAGCAGGTCGTGATATTCTGTGTGCATTCAGACAACAGCATAAAAAAAGAATGTATTCAGACAATTTCTGCGTGGTTGATATTTTTCCTCGATGGATAGCTGCTTTTATGCAGGCATGCAGCTGTGTGTTGATATTTTGCAAACCCAAACAATCCATTCAGAAATGAGGGAACATATTGTTCATGCATAAATTCAAGCTTCCAATACATACATTTCATGTTTTCTGTACAATGGTAAAAAATGTTGGTTATAATTCTATCGCATCATAAAAGAATAGGTCACTTGGCAAGTCATAAGCATCTCAAGGAACATCCTACTTCATCTGCTATACAAAACGATCACGAAGTTCGTGCCAGCTGAAGTTGGCTGGGCACTGTGACCAACAAATAATTATATTATATAGAGAAAAATAATAAAAAAGAAACATTTGCACACTGCTCCCTTGAAAAACAAAAATGGCTCCAGGGAAACGCTGGCTTGCAAGTAATTGTCAAATCCCCGCAAAATTGATCGTCAACAAATCAGCCCCATCACTTGGTGATTGGGCTCCCCATATTGACCAAAAGATGCTCCTCTGTAATATGAAGTGCAATGATTTTACCGCAAATTACTTTGCAGATGGTTCTGTTAATGGCCTTCCATATAGCCGGAAAAGTAATGAAGATTTTGACATCTGAGGCTCACGCTCAAGTGCTGCTACCACATCCTTTATGGAAACACTCCGCGCCACTTTTTTTGTTAGTGGTGACCTTCTAACACCACCTAGAAAAATTGCAAAATATTTATGACTAAGAAACCAAACTAGTGCATGCATGGTACATATTACTCAGTTTGACCTAACCTACAAATTCAGTATTTAAAATAAATTTGTTCATATTTTACATTCTAGAATATGTGTTGTTTATATATTATAAAAGCTTGATCAACTTAGATTGTTTGGTGGTAACCTGATAAACAATGAAATGGTATTGTCGTCTTAGGTTCATAGAATTTAAAATGAGGCCATTTTAAAGAATATTTCTAGTTTTTACTGAATAAGCGTTGATAGAATTAGAATGGCACATCACTAGTATTTTAAAATGGATAAGTATACACAACTTCAAAACAAAAATCCAGGGATAGCATAGGTGGTGGCACTGATGTGCAGTGCACTCTTGTTTAACAGCAAAGTACAAGAGAAAGGAGATCAGGCTTACCAGATCCAAGCATTGTGGAGTAGCCTCTCTTTTCAACTTCCTGTTCTTCCCTCAAGTCTTTCCCAGATTTCAGTGATGGCCTGTGTTGCAACATGTTACCTGGTACAGAGCCAGAAGAACCATCACCTCCCTCACTTCTCTGTTTATTTCGTTCAGCTAGCAATTGCCACTTTGATAGCATGTCATCTCCTCCAGCTGCAACTCGTGCAGCAACATTTGCAGCTGTAGTTCGCATCTTATCATCGTCTTCCTTGTAAGTCTGTATACAATAAACAAAATCATCAACAGCTCTAGTGTACAAGTATCCCATTACTATGGACAGAGACTAACCTTTGCATGCTTTGACAAACCACGGGTCTCGTTTTTTTCTTTTTCTAGATCAACATTTGCATTACCATCTCCCTGCACATACAAATACACTCATTAAAACTACCCAGTCCTGAAAGCTACACCAAGAACACTAATTCAGACAACTGATAATTGTTGTAGTATCTTCCAAAAATACGATGCAATGAAGAAGCATGAGGCCATTGTTCTTAAGGCAGTATGAGTAAAGGAATCTCACTTAACAAAGAGGTCAAAACGGTTATTGTTTAACGATTGTAACGGAGAAAAGGTGGCCACCAAATGGAATCTGCCTCATGCTATATGTGGTTACTGATAAGTCATATGTAGTTTGGTGTGGGATACCAAATGTATCATTCAACAATGGAATAATGGATGTGATTTGGATTCAGAAACTCTAGTTCTTAACCATATATTTACTAGCAAATTTGCTTGACATTAACATTAGCACATACTAGAGAAGTGCTAAACTACATATAACCAAGGTTCTGAAGGTAGCAAATCATCCTGTGGGGACTTGGTTACACCTTATCACCTAGGCAACACATAGGAGGCAAGAGGCACTTGTCGGCTAGGTGACTCCTTAAGAACCTTGCACATGACATTATAGGCAAATGAATATTATAAAGTGGTAAACTGTTCCAGTAAAAAAGGCAAGCGTTCCTTATTCAACTTAAATCATTAAATCATGATTTATGTGAACAGAAAGTAAAAATCAAACTGAAACATCGTGCAGAACTAACATCATTTTGTTTCCTAATTCTCTCAGCATCCTCAGCCTGCTTTTTTCTCCCACTGTTCTCTTGCTTCTCGGTTCACCCCTCAGAATATGACTGCGAACATCTGAGGATAATGGATAAAAACGATGCCTTGACTTTTCAACATCAACCCTCTACAGACAATAAGAACATGTTTAGTGAATTCAAAATCTCAGATAGTTTATTTGGGAAGGAAAACTGAATGAATTTAAAGATACCATACCTGTTTTGAGAACCTTATTATACTGCTTATAAAACCCGTAACCTCTCCTCAACACACTGGTAAAATTTTAAGTTAGATGTACATAAGCCAAAACAACTAGAAAGGGATTAGCATTTTACAGGATAATCTCACCATGGACAGACAGCGTTCCACATCAGAGCCAATGACCTTCAAATTACATTTACTCACTGCCAAAACATCATAGTCAGAGAATAGATGCCAAAAGAATTTTTGATCGAGTAAAACATAAAATGATGGAGGTCTTAACTGATTACTGCTAATTTTTTGGGTCAGGGGTCCCTTTCGTAGAATGAGCTTTTCTTCTTCTAGTTGAACAACTTTCCGAGCAGCTTCTGAAACTCGACTCTCTTCCTTTGGACCAGAGAAAAGTTGTTCCTCTTCTTCCTGGCAGGAAGGACAAATTGTTATACCTTCAAAATTCATCAAATGATAGGTGCTACATGGCAAATGTCATGCACAAAGCAAAGAAACATAACAGGTGAATAAGAAGTCATGTACCCTCAGATTAACACCACTAACTGCAGTGACATCATTAAGCTGGTCAATGCTTTGTTCATGGAAACCTCAGATACCTTCTGCTTTTTTGCTGACAAAAAATAAAACACATTAGAGGCAAAACAGGATGTAATTATAGACTAAGAGAATGCATTGAACTTACCTAGATGGTGGAGGGATGAGCCTAATGCTTCCAAAGGTTTCTTCTGTCCAGAAGATGCCTTCCTCTGAGGTGTTTTTTAGAAGCTGCTGCAGGAGGTGCTTGCACAGAAGATTGGATCTAACAATACAAGCGAACTGATTAGAATAAAATGGCAAAACAAGCACCCACAATGCTGAATTGTGACAATATGAGAATCAGTAAAAGGCAAAAAAAAAATGAGTGAACACATGAGATTCTGTAAGAATTAAGAAATGAACAGAACTCAACCAAGCATGCAGCCATGGATGCAAACATTTTTTTTTTTTCTTGAACACCATAGATGCAAAATCCATGTTTGCATGTTGAACCCATGCAAACATGGGTTTAACAAGGTATAAACATACCATTAATGCCCCCATAAAATTACAATATTTTTACTATTATCCACTCCATCTTTTTGTCCGATAGGATATTTACTGCATTGCTAGTTTTTAATTTGCACGTTTTCACTACATAACATATAAATTAGATTCCTTGTGTGGCTATGTGTTTGCACACATATAAAAGCCACTCTGAAAGATCTGATATGGGTCATCAATCATATATGACCACAGATATAGTATGGAGTGGACTTGGATGAATAGGTTCATGAGTTCTGGCACAAATTCTACATGGATCATGGAAGTACTAAGGAGTATGGATTTATAGGGAAGTCGTTGATATTGAGCTTTTTATCTGCAGGGGGCACACATATAGGATTTGTTGCACTTGGATGCACTCAGGTTTGTGAATTGTTAGGAAGCTACAACCCAACACCTTAGGACCTTTAGTCTCACGCCGCTTCCAGTTTGATCCTTGCATTATGTCAAAAAGTTAACCTGGAGGTGCTATGTTTGGAAATCCAAGGCTCATAAGTCAGGTCCAACCAACTCGGACTGCAAACCCAACCAGGAAAAACCTTTCCCATAAGGCTCAGTTTGGTCCTTGGTAGGGCCCAGGTTTGATTATTCATCTTAGAGCAAACTTCAGGCTGAGGTCAGAATTTGTGATTTCAACTTCAGGTAACCCGAACAGGCCGACATACACAAAAATAGAAAAGAAAGAAAAAAAAAAACCATAGGATTCATGGTCGTACAATCCAGATCATTTACAAGCCATAACCCCTTGTTTATTTCCTGATTTCTGCTCCAAGCCTAACGTGACACTGCAAGCTGAAACATTGTAACATGGTGTTTTTTAGCTAACAAGGGTGTCATATGATTTTCTGATCGTTTCTCCAATGCGTCGTAAGTCCAATGGGCTATTATTTTCTTTTAAATAAAGACGATTAGCCAATTACCTAAGTAGAAATAGCACAATCCACTCTATAAGGGCAATGTGCATTAAATTACATGCGCTTCCAACGCTTTTTTCACTAAATAGTCCTCCCATGCTATTATGTCCACTCTATATAGAAGTTTCTCTGTAGTATCCCTATATAGGCTTCTATCTATGATGGCTGTCCTTGCTTTAGTCGGCGAACAGGTGGGAAAACGAACTGGTGAGCTTGCTGAATATGTTCAAACTTATCAAGTGTAGTTATGAGTAAATGCAACTTGGTATGGTCATATGAGTTTCACATAAAAGTTTAGCATTGGCAAGATCAGCCAAGAAAATTTCAAGGTTTCATATAACTTAATAAGCAAGATATGCAAATTGTCAAACAAACTAAACCTTCAGTAGGTAATGTTTCCAAAATATTTTGTATGTGCAACTAAAAGTACAAGAAAACATAACACAATAGCAAATTAATACATACCTGACTTTTTAGGCTCTTCTTGAATGCCATGAGATTGAATCTGACTTAAGGTTGTTGTGGTTAAAGGTTTAGGCGCACTCAATTGTGCTGACTGGCTTTCGTGCCAGCACCAACTTTTGAAGATCCCAGGGCTTGATTGACTTGTTTTGCATGCATCGCAGCAAAAGAATTCTGTGAAGATTCAGAGTTTTGGCTAACAGTTTCCTTATTCATATGTGCTGTTGGAGCAAAAGAATTAGTTTTTGCTCCTTGTTTGCTGATTGTTGCCTTGTAGATTGATTAGGCACATTTCAGACACTATGGATCGTGTTGGCACACTCCCAGCTACTGTGGTCACAGATCCCTGGACCAATTGTGCTCTTGGATTGGAATCTGCCATTTGTGGTCTAAATGGTGCAGCTGGACCTCCAACTGGCCGCGAAATGGGCGTGCATGAATATTTGCCCCAAAGGATGTCTGTGGACGCTGCACATGATGCTGCATTGTTTGTACTGGTATGGAGTTATTGGGTGGACGAGTTTGTAGCAAATGCACCCCTTTCCCATCCGACATGTTTCCCATTTCATTAGCCTTATGCAAATTGGTTTGTGAAGGTGGGTAACCCGTGATACTTTCTGCATTTGGCCAGACGAGGAAGGCCTAAATTGAGGTGGTCGAAAGTGCTGTCAATAGCTTGTTTCATAGGGATGGTGCGAGCCCTGGATATCCCTTCTGTTCATCTCCTGTCATAGAACCACTGGGAACAGTCTGCTGACCAGAAACTTGACCTGATAAAGAATAGTTGCTTGGGTTTGTCTGAGGGGCTTATGCTGTGTCTGAGCAGTGTGCTGACAAACATGAGTAAGTAACCACCCAAAACAAAAAGGTGATGGTAAGATTGACTACAATAAGACTATATGCAGTGCTGATAGATATATTGACAGACCTAACTTATAAACACTAAAAGTACAAAGCTTTTTTTTTTTTTTTTTTTTTTTTGTAACTAAAAGTACAAAGCTAAGCAACACTAAATGGCAGCAAGCCAGGCTATGTTTACATATAACACAATGAAGTCGAAAAGATTATTTACCTGCATTTGATATTGTGAAGCAGCTTGCTTAAGCAATTTATCACCAACAATATTCCTTACAACTTTTAAGAAGTGTTCCTTGCTGACTTCATTTTTCTGTTAAAAAATAAAAGATCAAATTTAGAAAAAAAGATAAGTAGATTAATGGCTTTCATGCAAGTTCTATGAGAAAAACAATACAAAAATCCCATGTACTTGTGGCTTACTGACTTGCAACAATATGTATGTTATAAGAGAAAATTAGTATTACTCTATTGTAGTAGTAGTAATAAAAATATCCAAACCGATGGTTGGTAAAATAAAAGTTAATACTGTAATCCATATTTCTATTGTTCTGTGATTAGAGTTTCTCGCCCTTGGACAGATTGACCGAAAGTTTCCAGTAAAAAGCATTTATCAAATATAAATTAAAAAATATATACAAACCCGCAACTTGGCGAAAATGGACTGCACTTGCATATCCTTGTCTTTGTCAAGGTGGCGCCTCAAAATTGGAATTAACATGTGAAATGTAACAACTGGGGTTTTTTGCTGTTGTAGTTGCAGTATTTGCTTGGTTTGTGCCTGGTGTTTGTCGACTCTTCATTTGCTGCATAGATTGCTGCTGAGTGACAATTGGTGTCTGTTCACTCTTCATTTGCTGCATAGGCTGCTGCTGAGCAACAATACCTTGTTGAGATGTGGTCCCAGGCTCTTGCTTTGCCTTCAGTAAATCACATTCTTTTGGTGTATTAGTGGGAAGGGGTTTGTTATTAGGACCTTGGGAAACCATTTCAGGTCTTGACGGCTGATCATTTCTATGTGCATGTGTCTGTTCCAGCTGCTGGCTCTCCTGGTTTACAGTTTCATTCTTTACTGGATCTTGCCACTGACCATGACCATGGTTTAATAGTGAATTGTGTTCCTGAGGTAAAAAGTCCTGCAATTGGAGGTCAAATTATGCAGGAACCATGTAAATACAGAGTATTAGACTAAATTTATAACACAATCACAGCATAGGTCAGCAATCAAAGGGGGACATTTAAGATAATAGTATATGGGAAAAGAGTAAAATGCACCATGGGGTAAAATGCACCATGGGTGCGAAAAGTTAATGCATGTCTGTGATCTACTCATGGAACTGGAAATTCTGTGCAAACCAGACACTAATCTAGATTTTTGGGACGTCGTTGATTTTTTTTGTGTCAAGTCATTATTATTAGTACACCCAGAGAGAGTAGTTATGAAACCAGAAGGACCTCATATTGACAATACAATTGAAGTCATTGGAAGATCCAACTATGTCACAATTCACAAGCAAGAGCTTTATAGTGCCCCCTTAAATTGGAAATATACCTAAAAAGTTATGTTGAAACTTGGAAGAGGCCAGCTTGTTTGAAAATATATGTATATATCAATATGCTTCCTGCACATGATAATTATACTTTTGGTTCCATATGAACTAATGCTTATCAAGCAAGTATAGGTTCTGAAAACTGAGGATAGTGAAATTAAAAAAAAAAACCCATCAAATGCCAAGTTAAGACATGGATACAAAAAAAAAAAATTGTAAGGTCCATCCCAACAAGAATAACTCTAATTATGTTGTTTTTCAAGTTCTATTTTTCTTGCAAGGTCCATCCCAACAAGAATACAAGTGTAAATTCCATCTCGGTAGTCCAAGGGCTACACAAACACTCGTATAAAAACCTACTCTACAACATCTTTTGAATTAGGTAGTCTTCAAGTTCAAATGATTTTTGGCAGACTTAGTACCTCCATGACCAACAGTAAAAACATCATCCAATCAGATAATCTTAAAGTAGGACCTAGATATTGGTGATAATTACTGAATTACATCAGAAACCCATAGCTATTTGTAATATAAAATCTAGGCTAACTTCAGGAACCTACGATTTTCAAATCCATAGACCATTATTTGACCCCAAATGTCTTGAGCACTTTTTTATTTCAACACAATCAAGAAGCATTAAGCACAGTTTATTTTTCTTCACGACAGAATGTCCAAGTTTCTGTACTTCAGCATTGTTTTCCATGCTATTTTATTTGTACTGCAAGAAGACATAACAGCCAAACCCTATTCAAATCAAACTCAATCAGACAGTTGCGCCAACCTATTTTGAAGGAGGCATTCATCGAGCATTTGTTCAGATTGTATATGCAGTGCACACGCTAAACAGAAAAATGGAGCCCAGGATTTTTACCCTGGAGCTGCATTCTGTTACAATAGACAGAACAAACGTTGGTCGAAGTCATTTTTTCCCGTAACCTAAGAGCCACATTATCCAAAACCACCCGTGCCGTTTCTTGATTCCTATAACCCCCAATTCTCTCCATAAATAAATAGAGCACGCCGCGAGTTGGAACAGAGAAGGGGTCTGGGGGCTCACCAGCACCGTGATCCGAGGGGCTGGGACGAGGAGCCGGCGGGGACGCTGGCGCTGGTGCTGGCGCGCTGGCGCTGGCCTCCACCTCTCGGTTCAGCGCCGCCGTGAAGGCCTCGACGTCGGCACCCGGAGTGCAGGCTCTCATCCTGCGCAATTCGGAACACGAACAAAAGTAAGGGCACCGTTCCCAGTCAAATCCACCGGGTTTGCCCTCCCCACAAGAATCCGAAAATGGCAAGAGAGGCCCAGATCAGGCGGGGCACCTCGTCGTCCTCCTCAGTAGCTTCATGATGGGATCCATGGCGCCGGGAGTTGGCTCCGGCGGCTGGTGGTGGCGCGGTCCGTCTCCGCTCGCCTCGCCTCGCCTCTCCGCCGGCTTCGCTCCTTCCTTGAACGAACGAACGGGAGGAAACGAAACAAAAACGAAACGAAATCCCTTCCTTGCGGGCAGGCAAGAAAGGGAGCACAGGAAGGAACAAGGCCGCCTACTTTTCCCCAAGGCGCTTGCCTCTTGCCTCCGTGTTGGATGGACCTCCCACGCTTACTGGGCTTTGCTTACTGGGCTGTTGGTGGGCCTTCTTGTATATCTGTCTACATGGCCCGTCTTATGATTCT
>JADLZK010008831.1:0-125439 GCA_015847255.1 Hyparrhenia diplandra | reverse complement strand
ATCAACTTATCGGTTTCCATGAAAGCTGATCTCACATGTTAGTGCAATATATATGCTCATGTACCATTTTGAAGATAACCATGTTGCAATGCTGGTCTGGTTTCAATTTTGAGCTGGATGATAACTGATCTCTACATTCTATATGAATATTACCTCATTAGTTTGGCACATGCAAACATGGAGGCTTACGTCACTTCATATATGTTTGCTCATGTATTGCAAGAGTTCATATATTTCAAGTACTGTTTGCATTTCAGTTTAAGTTTTCCATTACATACATTGGTATCAGATTTGGATTTGGGGTCAACTACTCTGGGTTCCTGCGTATGAGTTGAAGAATCTCCCAAATAACAAACAAGCAATCTTGGTATGTGTTAAACTATATGGAACTGTACTTTCTAACAAAATATAAGAGTGGACAGAGTTTCTGTTATTTCCCTTTTCTTAACTTGGGGGTGAGCCCTTGTCTGACAATCTTGTCTGATTTAAATGCTACCAGGTTCGGTTTGGGTGGATTGTGTTTGACACCGCTCCTCTAAGTCCAACAGTTGGCCTGAATTTGAATATCTGAGACATCTTTGGCAAAGAAAACTTCTCTCCCTTTCTCCAACTCTGTTCAGAAGTTAAATTTGTTGCTCAAGTTGTAGACATACCTTACTTGGTACAACTTGGAGGCATCTTCTCTTTCATATATGAGCAGCTGGATTCACATCACCGACACGATGGCTACATCCACATCATGCAGCCGAGGTTCGGGATCACATCTCCGAAGGGAGGGCTACATCCACATCATGCAGCCGAGGTTCGGGATCACATCTCCGAAGGGAGGGCTACATCCACATCATGCAGTCAAGAACTGCATCCACATCATGCAGTCGAAGACTACATGAATCATGTAGTCGACGTTCCTTATCTTCTTACCTTAACGTAGGTGCGTCGTTACAGAATTGTAAGTTTTGACATATAATTAACGCAAAATGTAAACCCTCCCCATACATAACTTTATTGAGTTAGTTTACATAGGTGCCATCATTTACATAACCTCTCAAATAAACTCATAGGGCGATATACAGCATGCTATCCCCATTCTGACTTAACTCTAAGGATAAGGTAAGTCAGAAGCATTGTTTTTATCAAACTCGAAAATATATATTTTTTGTTACGTTCTTTTTGAAGTTTTTCAAAAGTAATACTAACAATAGCTTTTGTAACAATGCTGCGGTACCAGCTATGGCAGAACCGCCCAAATTATGTGGCCCACATATAACTTCATTGTCTCAAAGACCTTTGACTGCTATGCATGAGAACCAAATAATTCTGGTAGTCGGGTGTCCTCAGGGTGTCGGGTGTCCTCGGGAACCTCGAATCATCCACGTTTCCAACTTTCTGCAGGATCATTACAAATTGTAATATTACAATAGTTGATACAAAAATATATTACAACAGAGTTTAACAGTTGGAAGTCTTACAAACCATAATTTACAAACCATAAGTTTGGTCTTCAAACATAGTAGTGGGATAGCATGACTAACATGACTTTATTCAATATAAGTTTCATCCTGCCCACGGATGAAATTATAACATATCTACTCCTGGCTTTTCGGCTTCTAGAAACGCCATGCAACATAAGCAAAAAGCCTAAGTGCTGTTGGGTTCACCAGCAACGAGGGTTAACAAATCCTGAGTACAAAGGTACTCCGCAAGACTTACTCGACAAAAGAAAAGACTCCAAGGATATGTTGGCTTATCGGGAAGTCAAGGTATGGTCTTAGCAAGAATGAAGAGTAACATTTGCGAGAAAACCTTACTAAATGAAATCCTTACTTTCAATGTTTTAGCTCAACATTAACCTTTTTTGTGATAATCAATTGCACCTAATCAAAGTCAAGTACTTCTAAAATCATTTCATTCCATCCATTCTCATTACCATAAAGATCATGTTCCACTTGTTTAAACTACGATGAGCGGTCGGAGGGTCGAGTCTCCATAACCGAGAAGCAACGGTGATTTGATTCGAACCGATTATACCCGTACGGGGATTCCTAACCACACGACACATGCGGGTCCCGGACCTACATATATCAACCTTCACACGGATCCTCCAAAATGTGAGCAGGTCCAGTCCAACCCAAGAGCATAGTACTCCAGGCCTTTCTGTGGCGTCGGGATTGTCGGGGTTCCTTGAAGCCACAAATGTCGAAATTCACTTCCAGCGGCTTAAAACCCTCCTTGGAAGTTGGTTTGACCATGGAACCAACACTCTCGTCCACTACGCGGAGATTAGAATGCATGCTTAACATGATGAAGTGCTAAACATGATGCATGGTGGATGCATAACAAGATTAACAACTTGAGTATAACTTTTCTTCACGATAAAGTTGCAAGCCAACAAAACCAACTTGTTGTAATTACTCTTAAAGCAATGTAACTATTTGTTAATAACTTACTTAGCATGGTTATTACAATCAACAAATAACATGCCAAGGATCATTAGGATTTCATGATCCAAGGTCATCAACCAATCAAAAAGATCACAAGTGACATGCTGAAATCAACCTAACCACCTTTATAATTAATTATCTAATTAAGCATCGAAAAAAGTGATGTAATAAAAATAATGTAAAATTCATACCAATCTTTTTGTGGAGGTTGATCACATCATAACACAGTGGATTTTTTTTCATAATTTTGGACTAATATTCTAATTTCTAAAATTCATGGAAATTCATTTATTAATTAAAAGAGATAATTTTTAAACATACAAAGCTATTCATTTTCTAAGTTTCATATTTTTTTCTAGGTAGAGAATATCATGAAGAGGCTACACAAGAATTTTAGAATTTTGGAGCTCTAATTATTTTTTATGAATTTCACAAGAAGCAGCACTATTCACACATTTCAGAAAAAGAAAAAAAAAAAAAAATGAAATTCATTTCCCTCGCATGAACAGAGACGCCGGTCAGTGCACATTCGCCCCCACGCTGACCCAGGCGCACGCCGGCTTTTGACCGGCGATTTCTCACCGGCGACGAGGGTGGCACCTACGTGTTCCTCATAACCCCATGCATCGATCTAGGGCAGAACCCGGCCAGCTAGGGCACCACGGCGAGCTCAGCACCAGCCATGGCGGCCACGACGGCGCGGCGAACGCTACGCCGGCGACGAGAGACCGATAGGGGTCTAAGCGGGCGGCTGGGTAAGCTTCAGTGGCTCACCACGGCGCTGATGCGCACCCTAGTTGAAGGGGAGGCATGGCAGAGACGACTCGTCGGCGGCGCGAACCGGTGACGACGATGGGGTTCCGGTGAGCCCTGGCCACAATTCATATAACTATCAAGCCTGCAAGCCTCGTGATATCACGGCGATCACGGAGCCATAGATGGTTGCATGCTTTGATCACCCGAACGAGCTGGCCACGGCATCAGGGGAAACAACAAACGGGAGAGTGAGAGATGCTCAGGAACGGCCTCACCACGACGAGCAGCTCACGGCGGCGCTGCAGCCGGCCGTGAGGAAGAAAGCGGCGCGCCGGGCAATTCCAATCGTGAGGCAAGGCGCGAGCGGGTTCGATAGAAGCGCAACGACGAGGCGGGCTTAACTGCAAGACGGAGCGAGCGGGACGAAGCACAGGCGATGAATTTCGCCGGCGCGTGAGCTCGACGGCAATGGCGTGGAGGAGGAAAAAAATAGAGGCACTGCGGCCGGCTCAAGGCTTTTATAGGGCAAGGAGAGGGAAGAGGAGGTGTCCAGCAGCTTCGCGACCTCGGCCAGGTGGTTGGCCGGGAGTCAGGCGCGAGAAAGCGCGGCCAAGCCACGGCGGCGCCGGTGAACAGAGAAGGGAGGAAAGAGACAGCAGCTCGAGTTACTGTAGCAGCTCCCCATTTCCTAATCTCCAAAATTACTTTCAAAATTACATAGACACTTGAAAAATTTCCAAAATAAAAAGTAGTTCAAAATAATGAGAGCTACAACTTTTGCTTTATGGACCATGATCAAATTCCAAATAATTTTTGAATTGGGGTTTTGAATTTTGAAATTGTAGAGGGTGAGACAAGAGAATTAGGGTAAAAGGAGTTCATAGATTTATTTGTGAGCTCTTATCCAAGTAGGAAACATCTCCAATACGTAATCTACAAGTTTCCTATATCAAAAATTACCTAAAACACGATTTGGATACAAATCGGTTCGAATCGAGGAGGCACCGTTAGTACCGATAGGCTTATTTCCGCCGGGCACCGGTAGTATCGACAGAACATATCTTCGCAGGGGGCTTTATAATTAATTTATCGGACTTCAAACAAGGTGAACTATATATGTTTATTTGATCATTTTGACGAGAGGAACACAATGGTGAAGTCCATTCTAGCATTTGAGAAAGTTGTTTACCGGTAGGCTAATCTCCGCACCGCATTACTTCTTGCTCCGTTTGCGATGCACTTTACCGCCATCATGTCTATATAAGATGTTCAAAACTTATTAATGATGTCAAAATTCACCTTGGACAACTTTGAGTGTCAACAATATAATCCTGGATGTATAAATGACACAAAATCATCGGTATTTATTTGTTTGTTTATACACATAAGTAACACGACAATAACATTCATCGCTCCATTCGATAAATAGCTCAAAAGACAACATGCCATGCCGCACACACCACAAACACACCAGGCAAGAGCACACCACAACAATTGACAACAGCACGCATGAGGGCTTGTCGCAAGTGCCAAGCTGCTGTTGCACAAGCTGAAGAAGTTCAGCCGTTGAAATGAATCCTCGCTGGTTCTTGTTTTTATTTCTCTACTTCTCCGAATAGAGCGCATAGGTCTTTCTGGCTCACACCATATTATCCAACAGGATAGCTTGATAATACTCACTTTCAGTCTGAGGTTGGACAGCCCGCTGGATCCATCGAGGAAGACGAAGGCCAACAAGATAACCCACCCACACCCACCCACGCACACACACAAAAAAAAAAAAAAAAAAAAAAAAACTGATGATGCAGACCACACGAGCCCAAGCAAACCATGTCATCACACGCGCGCGTGCACACACACACACCAATCAAGGAGACGCGGAATAGAATTAGCAGCAGGTGATATTGAAGAAGATCGAGAAGCCGGCATCCCAGCCAGCGACTGTGACTGCTGCAGTCCAGTGAAGAGGGCCGGCAAGGTAACCTCACCTGCAGGAGTAGGAGAGGAGGGCATCACAAGACTGGAGAGAAGCAATAATCCATCACTTTAAATGAGCAAATCAACATTGGATAGGCATGCATGTATACAGAAAAGGAATGTATAATTCATCAACTACAGGTGATTGATTTGGAATTCAGGATCATGAATAAATACTAGCTGTGGCATACTGTGATGAACATAAATGTGTAGAAAAGAATTGTTCTTTGTAGTTCAATTGGTTGTTAAACTGACGTGGAATGCTAATATGTACTCTGGCCACATGATATGATATGAATACACAGATAACAAGGTGGGCAAGAGGGATCACCTGAGCACAGAACCCCTGAGCAGGGTCTTTTTGTAATACCGTGAGTGTATCGGTTTGTAGTGGTCTCGCTGTGAGTCATTGTCCCACTCCAGCCTGTCCCACCATTCCTTCTCACAGTCGCACTCCACTACCTTTTTGTTGTTGCTGACATCGGGAAGGCGCCTCAGGCTCCAACAGCCCCTGATCGTGACCGTCTCAAGATTGGGCGTTGACATCCTGCACCTATAGATGTGCTGTAGGCTGGGGAGTTCGTGCAGGTGGATACGCTTCAGCTTTTGAAATGGGGCGTTTCCAACATACAGCATGAATCTTCCCTTCTCAATCTCCTCGCTAGGAAACACCTCCCTGAGATCTCCGCACCACATGATCTCTAGGGTCTCTAACTCCTGGCATGAATATAAGCAGCTCTCCAGCCAATCCCATATGGGCACGATTGTATACCGCTGAGCGTGACTGGGTTCCTTTTTCACGACTGACGAGAGTGGCACAGGGAGTACATGTACAAGCCTAGGGCACCAATCAACGTGCAAGAATGTCAGGTTGGGAAATATACGATGGAATTTGGATAGTTCTTCACTGCATATCCAGATGTAGCGTGCCCTGAGGAGCTGTGATGCCCATAATGATCTCAGCGTGTTTATAAAGGTTCCTCCTTTTTCCTCCCCAGAAGTGAAACAATATTCCAATTTGGGACACCTCTCGATTCTGCACCACTCTAGTCCGTGCCACTCGGAACCCAGGACCTTTGTTCCTGTCGGTAAAATATTGACAGACAAGCTATCGTGCACATGCAAGATCTTAGCACAATCAAACACAAACCCTGGTACTGCAATAGGACTTGTATCTTCACCACCTCGTTGCAATTTTGTCCTCGTCTGGTCATGTATGTGCATGTAGCAGTTATCTCCCTGAAGATGAGGAACATCTGGACAAGGCCAAATGCACATGATCCCTCCAGAATCACCATCACCTTCACTAACTTGCTGCTCACTGCTGCTTCCGCCCTTAATTCCTTGGTCCTCGTTACCACCAGCAGCAATGGAAGGATGAGGTGAAACCTCCACATATGCAGCACGGTGAGAGGAATACACTGGCTCAAGGGACACAAGGAAAATTGCATCCCTTACAGAAACGTACCAACCAAATTTACCATTCTGTCGATTGCCATGTTGTGCTGATACTGATGTTCCAGTAGATTGGGCGGCGGTGGGTGCTGACGACAGTGTGGTGTCAATGCACAGCTTAGCCAAGCCTCGCCACATTTTTTCTTTTGGTGGCCACAGGATTGCACAAAGCTTCTCACAGTCAAGTAGATAGAGCTCTTCAAGGTAATCAAGTGTTGTTGTGCTGAGATCTAGTGTTTTCACTGCTGTGCCTGAGATGTCGAGGGTGCGGAGGACCCTCATAGTTCCTCCCAAGAGCAGATTCTTCAGTTTAGTACATCCCGTGAAGGAGATGTGTTCTAATGCACGTTTTGCGCCGTCAAGAATTATGACAGTCTCAAGGCAGCAGCCACTGTCGCTGTTGCTTACCCCTGGTCCAGATATGCTCTTCATGGGAGAAACGGTCTCGTTTCCAGAAAAGTCAAGAAGCTCCAGCTTGTTCATCTTTGAGAACAGCTCGTTTTCCGAGCAACTGCAGCTGACTTTAGACTTTCTTACTCGGAGCTTGCGGATGTTAGCCAATCTTCCCCGTAGCTGGCCCATGTCCCATCCACAGGCTCCCCTCACATTTAGCTCCCTGAGCTGTGTCATGAGATCCAACATCTGCGCAGACAAGATCTGGTCACACTCTGTGTAGCGCAGGTCGAGCACCCACAAACTCTGGAAGCAGCAGCTGATGAGGTGCTCCTCCTCCTCCTTTCCTGCTCCATCTGCAGTGCTTGTCCTGGTACTGCCTTGGCAATGGTCAAGCCATAGAAACCTGAGGCTGTGGCAGCAGAGGAATGGAGGTGACTGGAAGTTAAAGGTGCAGCGTGAGAGCTTAAGAACTCTAAGCTTGTCGAAGTGGTGTTGGAACATGCCTCCATCGGGCAGAGCTCCGGTTGGGACCAGGAAAATCCCGTAAGTTGGTGAAGTCCAATATGGCTTTTGCTCGATTTTCCACGACGTGACCAACTGGGAGGGGGGCACATATTGATGGTGGTCCGGATCCAGTCGTATCTCATGGTGCAGAGCATCAGCAGCTCTCCACAAAGCATCATCATGATCTTGAGCGCCACTGTCCAGCAGCTCTCCTCCCTGCCGCCATCGTTGATGTTGTATGATGTCATCGCACATCCAGTAGCTTGCACTATGGGTGGCCAAATCATAGTCAATCAAGCGACGGCCTCTGCAACCCATCTCCAACATGTACAGGAAGCACTCGGCCACTTGTTCAGCCTGCTCCATGGTGCCAGGGGGGGAAAAGTATTATTTTTCTTGCATGTTGCAACAAGTTCAGAAGCCTCTTGGCGTACAAGGTAGGGCCACAGCTCTTGAAGATGGTGCTCCTCGTCCTCCTCGTCGTCGTCATCACTTGATCCTTCTCCTGCGCTCTTCATCTTGATGGTGGCCGAGAGGAAAACATCAGTTGTTCCTGCGCTCTTGATGGCTGTTCCAACTTTGGCCCGGGGTGTGAGCCGAAACCTCCCTTGGAATGTCCACAGCACCTTGCTGGTTGAGTACCCGGACAGGGGAAGCCACAGAAACTGGCAAGATCCATCTCCTCGCTATACCCATTGTGGAAGATCACCAAGAATTTGCGGTTCAGCTTCAGTATGTGTTGATGCATCTCCCTGACAACTTGCTGTAGCTCTGCGCGGGAGCCCTGGGCCACCCCGCGGAAATCGTCCTTCTCGTCTTCCCTGTCAAACATCTCCATCACTTGATCGGGGAGCTTCAGCTGCTCCGCGACCGCCCTCTGGAGTGCTCTCCTGCTCTCCCACTTTGAGCAGTCGATGTGGATGACCTGATCAAACTCCAGTCCGGATGGAGTTGTGGTGATGAGGCGCTGGGCGATGGCTCGGAGGACGGCTGACGCCCCCAGCCCGTCCCAACCATCGAAGTAGAAGACATTGTCTCTGCTACTGACGCTTCTAGTAGAATTAGTCTTTTCCTTCAGTACTTTGAGAATTTCTTCAGCGGCCTCGTCTATCGTGTCAGCCCAAACTTTCTGCATACATATGCACATTTGCATCAGTACTGGGAGCATTGTGCTCATCACTGGAGATTAAGGTGGAACAGGAGAGAGAGAGAGAGAGAGAGAGAGAGATCCTGCTAACTGGGAGATTTACCTCAGTACGCATGATGGATTGGATTGGAGTAACGCGGCCAGTCAGCTCGGCTCTCAGCGGTGGGTGTAGCTACTCAATCTGCTGCAACCTCCACTTCATTTCAGTGCATACCGATTCCATTTTGATTATGGAACCTAACCCATCCTGCTAATTCTGCCCGCCGATCTGATCAACACACAAGCATGAAACTAGCTAAGAGCACTTGTATTATTCAGGCATCTATGTATCATCTCATGCATTATTGTAATTTTTGTGCCACATACTATAGTTTACAAATTAGTTTGATTTCCTTGTTGAACATATGCATGCTCATACGTACGTTAAAGATGGACTTGAATTTACAATGGATTGGATCGAGTAATTAAATTACTTACCTCAGAAATAATATTGAACTGGCATCCACTAGCAGGAGATAGACGCCAGTAGCCAAACAGACGATTTGTGTGTAACAGCGTATTGGTGTACACGCGTGAGCGAGTGAGTCTGGATTGAAAGCAAAAAAGGCCGGTGGTACTCCCACATAAACTTTGCTTTGAGGCAAATGCCCGTTCAACTTTTCTTTTTGTGTACGTCTCTGTGGTCACAAGATGATTCTTTGCTTGATCACGGAAAAAAGAAAGAAACATGATTCTTCTCTTGTAGCCAGAGCTTACCGCTACAGGATTTTTGAAAGATAAAGACAATGATTAAAAGGTACACAATTGCTTTTCTACTTTGAACGGTGTGTCATACTGTCATGATGATAGTAAACCCTGTATTAGCAAATTTGATGAAATCAGTATCCGTATTGCTGTTCCGTGGGATCTCGATGTTGTGCTACAAGAAGACCCCATCTATGCATGCGGAAGGTCCGCATTTTCTGCTGCGATCCAGATGCAACTGACTCCGATGATGAGGATGGTCAGAACTCCAAGAAAGAAAAGAAAAAATATAAGAGAGGTCCTAGTTTCGTTAAGGAAATATAAGACCTCTAAAAGCCATCATGCCATGTCGAATAAAGGATCTGAAAAGTCATGAGAGGAAGGTACCATTGAGCATGTACCGTGGTGTGCGCCTGCGGGACTCAGGTCGGTGGCAAGCAGAGATCCGCAATCCTTTGACACTAATACGGGAGTAGAGTTTACATGACACTGAGGAGGAGGCTGCTGCAACATATAAGGCAAAATGGATTCAGTTCCACACAAAGAAGCTGGCAATGAAAGCTCAAGAGCCTGTGTCAGAAGACTCAGAACATGCAGCTTTGTCCAGCTCGTCCCTGGTTTCCTGTGCCTCGGGTGTGTTCAGTTCTTTGAAAAGTGAACCCGAAAAGTCTTCAAAGATCTCGTCACATCAAATCTTTTGTCGCATACATGGGACATTAAATGTAGTTAAATAAAAAAAATAAATTGCACGGTTTAGCCGAAAAAAGTGCAGGCAATCTTTTGAGTCTAGTTAGTCCACGATAGGATAATAATTATCAAATACAAACGAAAAGTCTTCTGAAGGCGGCCGACCCTAAATATTTCACCAACCAAACACACCCACAATGCAAGTGGGTCAGCAATGGGTCAACCAGTGCCTGACCCAAATAACCCATTAAATAATTTTTAGGTTTTGGGTTCACCCAATGCTTGACCCACAAATATAGTGGGTTAGCCAATACCAGAACTTCACTTGCAGTTTCTCATTATCAACAACACCGCAACGTCCCATTTCATTTTCGTTGCAGCTTCCAGTGCCACGCCACCACCACTGACGGCCGGACTGCAGATCTCACCGCTCGATGCGAGCAGTGAGTTGAAAAGGCATTATACTAGGTAGTACTGTACCTAGGATGATGTCCATTCAAGCAAAATCATCGTTGAAGGAAAACATAAACATGCCCCTCCAGTCTCCACTTGCACTCCACGGATGCAAATGCAATGGAAAACTCAAGACAAGCAGAAGCCAAGGCAAGTCGAAGGAAAACGACGGGATTTGGAAATCTTTGCTACCTGTGGAACATTTTGCCGAACAGGTGGTGAGCAGGGCGGGCCTCCTGTTGCCGCGAGCGAGCACTGATGCGCCACAGCCTCCACCGCTGCAAATTAGCGCGCCGCTGCCATGGCTGTGGCCCCACACCCTCGCCGCCATGTGCAGTGCAAGCACCGGGGCCGTCTCATGGCCAAGGTGTTAGAATTTATATATGAATAAGTTTCCTAAAATTCATATGAAGAAATTCGATAAATCACAAAGGCCCAATATTTGTATTCCCAGTGGGGCTTTATTGTTTTAAATTTACGAAAGCAAAGGTGGGAGGTGCAATATCAATTAAGTACCATATTACTAGTTTGATATGGAGGTAGGGAGTTTTCCTCCCTATATATTCTGTACCAAACCTCCCGGGAATAGACACAACATAACAACTACAATTAGGAGTTTCAATTAGAAAATCCTAAAGTAGTAAAATAGTATTTTCCTCTTCTCCTTTTCTTTGCGCCCAAAGCCGCCAATCTCGGCCGATCGTTCGCGTGCACCGGCCGGGCGAGCAGTCTCCGGAACCGTCGTCTTTGCGATTCTGCACGGGAGAAGGCGAATAAGGTTTTTGGGAAGCGCTCTTGCTCCCAAAACCAAAACTTCGCCGTCGTCTCGTCTTATCATCATAAGGCTTTGCGCGGGGATCATCAACAAGGGCGTCGCGATCGTCGTGCGCTTCTTCACCACCATGTACTTCTACATTGGCGGGTATTACATCCGTGATCTATTCTTATTGTCCAACATGTTCAATCTATTCAATCTATTTGGTGTATGTGTTGTGCTAGTTGTGCCTACACCCGGTTGCTATGATCATGTCATGTTATATATCCAATCTATCCGGTGTGCTAGTTGTGCTTACACCTTGCTATGATCATGCTATGTTATTTGATCTATGATATGCGTTTATGCTATGCTATGATCGGTGTTATGCGTTTATGCTATGCTAGTATGCTTGACATGCTTTATCTAGTACATCTATTTATCATGATTTATATTATGAAATTAATATGGAAATTGCCTAATATTCCAACAATCCAAAAACCTTATAGTAGGCTTTTTCTTGATTTAACTATGGTCTGTTTTTCATCGACGTCTTTGAGACTAGAAAAGTTTTCTAGTGCACATTTTAAGAGATGGCGAGTTAAGGCATGCTCGGCTAGAGGCTAAAATGTTACGGATTCTTGTTGGATCACCTCGGGGAAATATCTCTAGAGATAAGAGAAGATTCGAGGGGAGACAACACTATCTTTAGAAGAACAATCCTAAAAAATCTTGCTAGTCATCTAGAAGATGCAAAATTGCACTTCAAGATGAGAAGGCATTGTGGGATCAACTGAATGCAACCATTAGTACATCTAAGTTGTACATTATGGAGAGCTTTTATGACTACAAGATGGTTGCTAACCAGTCTATAGTCAAGCAAGCGCATGAGGTTCAACACATGGCAAGAGAACTTGAACTCCTTAAGTATGTCATACCCAATGAGATTGTAGCCGGATGTAATATTGCTAAGTTGCCTTCTTCATGGAAGAGTTTCGGCACAATTCTTAAACACAAGAGACGAGAAAATATCGGTTGTAAACCTGATAGCATCTCTTGATGTTGAGAAAAAAAAGATTCGGGTGAAGAATACTATTGATAAGGGGAACAAGAGCCATTCTAGCACTAATTTTGTACGTAAAAAACCCACATGGCAAGAACAAAGGGAATAAATCTTCCAATGCCAAATTAACATCTACCTTTGAGAAGAAGAAAAATAATGATGAGGTGCTTTGCTTCACTTGTGGACAGCTTAGTCACTTTTCCAATGGGAATAATAAGAATGTCAACCTCGTGACTATTAGCAATGCTGATGAGGAGTACAGTAATGTTCCTACTGTACTATCGGTATTTCAATCACCAAGTTGGTGGGTTGATACAGTGCTAATATTCATGTGTGTGTGTGCTGACATCAAGAGCTGCAAGGTTCTTACGTCCTAATGGGGAATGGGTCACATGCTTCGTTAGGGCGCGTTGGCGGTAGATCTGAAGTTTACTTCGGGGAAAAATTGTGCAAATTGAAGAACGTGCAATATGTCCATACTATTCGCAAGAACCTTGTTAGTGTTTCCCTTCTTTTTAAGAGATGGGTTTAAGGTAGTGATGGAGTCCAATAAAGTAGTTATGTCTAAGCATGGACAGCTTTTATTGGTAAAGGTTATGACTGTGTGGTGGCTTGTTCCGCCTAAGTTTGGCGATTTTTGTAATAAGTCGGTGAATCATATTTGTGGCACAATTGATGATAATTCAAGTGTTTGGCATTCTCGTTTATGTCATGTGAATTTTGGTTTGATGTCACATTTATATCTAGCTTGCGGTTAATTCCAGATTTCACTATTGTCAAAGGTTCTAAGTGCCATAGTTGTGTGCAATCTAAGCAACCTCGAAAGCCTCACAAGGCGGCGGAGGAGAGACACTTGGCACCTCTAGAGCTCATACATTCCGATCTATGCGAGATGAATGGTGTGTTGACTAAAGGTGGAAAGAGATATTTCATGACGTTAATTGATGATGCTTCTAGATATTGCTATATTTATTTCTTTGAAAACTAAAGATGAGGCATTAGACTACTTTAAAATCTTTAAAGGCTGAAGTTGAAAATCAACTAGAAAGAAAGATTAAACGTCTAAGGTCGGATCATGGTGGTGAATATTTTCCTATAACATTTGATGAGTTTTGTGCGAACATGGTATTATTCATGAGATGACACCTCCCTATTCGCCCGAATCCAACGGGGGTTGCCGAGAGGAAAAATCGCCTTGCCGACCGACTTGGTTAACGCCATGTTAGACAATTCTTTGGTTTATCTAAGGCATGGTGGGGGGAAACTATTTTGACTTGTGAGTCATGTCCCTAATAGAATTCCAAACAAAAATAAAGAGACAACACCATACGAGGTATGGGTTGGAAGGAAACCATCACTTTCATACTTGCGCACGTGGGGATGTTTGTCAAAAGTCAATGTTCCAATTAATAAGAAGCGTAAGCTTGGACCAAAGACGGTAGATTGTATCTTTCTTGGATATGCTCACAACAAATTGCCTATCAATTTTTAGTAGTAAGATCTCGAAGTTTACGATATGCTTGTTGATACTATCTTTGAATCTCGTGATGCTACATTTTTTGAGAATATATTTCCTTTAAAAAGATATGCGTAGCAATGTTAGATTTTCTCTTGAATTAGCTCCTCGATGATACTATACCTATTGAATATTCTGTTGAGTTATTTGAGCAACCACTTGAGAAGGATGACAATAAAGTTCTGTGAGGAACAAGAGACAAAGGATTGCAAAATCTTTTGGTGATGATTTCATTGTGTACCTTGTGGATGATACTCCCACCTCTATCTCGGAGGCATATGCATCTCTAGATGTAGATGATTGGAAAGAAGCTGTTCGTAGTGAGATAGACTCGATTCTTTCTAATGGAACTTGGGAGCTATCGATCTACCATTCGGTTTGTAAACCAATTGGATGTAAGTGGGTGTTCAAGAAGAAGCTTAGACCTGATGGTACTATTGACAAGTACAAGGCTCGGCTTGTGGCTAAAGGCTACACTCAAAAGAAGGAGAAGATTTCTTTGATACTTACTCACTTGTTGCTAGAATGACCACTATTCGAACACTACTATCTTTGGGTCGCCTCATATGGTCCGATCATTCATCAAATGGATGTAAAGACAGACTTTTCTTAATAGAGAGTTGGATGAGGAGATTTACATGGATCAGCCCCGATGGATTTGTAGTAAAAGGTGAAGAGCAAAAGGTGTGCAAGTTATTAAAATCTTTGTATGGCTTGAAACAAGCACCTAAACAATGGCATGAGAAGTTTGACACTACGTTAACTAGTGCCGGTTATGTTGTCAATGAAGGCGATAGGTGTGTGTATTATCGACATGGTGGGGAGAATGCATTATATTATGCTTATATGTTGATGATATTCTAATCTTTGGAACAAACATGAATGTCATAAATGAGGTCAAGTCTTTCTTGTCAAAGAATTTTGATATGAAAGATCTTGGAGAGAGGCGATGTAATTCTAAACATTAAGCTTATTAAGGAAGAGAGTGGGATTACTTTATCACAATCTCACTATGTTGAGAAGGTCCCGAGCCGTTTTGGCTTTATGGATAGAAAGCCTTCTCCAACACCTTATGATCCTAGTGTGACATTACGAAAAGAATAAGAAGCGTACTAAAGATCAACTCAAGTACTCTCAGTTATTGGTTCACTCATGTATCTAGCAAATGCAACTGCACCGGATATCTCTTTTCTTTGTGAGCAAGTTGAGTAGGTATATGTCCAACCGGGTGATGATCATTGGCATATACTAGAAAGGGTCTTGTGCTATCTTAAAGGTACAATGAGCTATGGAATTCACTATTTCGGGCACCTAGGCGTGCTAGAGGGATATAGTGATGCGAACCGGATTTCGATATTGCTCAAATCTACGCCACAAGTGGGTATGTATTTACTCTTGGAGGTGGCGCGGTGTCATGGAGGTCTTGTAAAACACTATTTTGACTAAGTCAACCATGGAAGCGAGAACTTACTGCTTTAGAAACAAATCTGCAGAGGCGAGTGGCTGCGTGAGCTCTTGTCGACTTGCCGGTGGTTGAAAAACCGATGCACCGCTATCCTTATGAACTGTGATAATCAAAACAAAGATCACTAAAGTGAATAGTGCAAAGGATAATTCAAAGTCAACAAGACACGTTAAAAAGACGTTTGAAAGACCGCCGAAAAATTGAGAAACTCGAGTAATAAGCGTATCCTATATACGTATTTATATAAAAACCCGCGAATCCCTTTACTAAAGGGCTATCACATAATGTGATAGAAATTGCATCTAGGGAGATGGGTATGAGACCCATATGAGTTTTTCGGTAGTAGTAACCCAACCTTTTTGATCGGAGATCCCGTGACTAAGGACTTGGGAAGAACAAGCTATTGGTAAACGAGGAGAGTAAACTAATAAGCCCTCTCCATGTGAAGATGCAATACTCTCAAGAGCAAAGAGGCTCAGTATGGTAGGTTGACGAGAATGCCTTAATATGTCCTATTGACTTTATAAGTAAAGATGTTGTCCTCTGAGCAATCTTGAAAGGGCATACCTATATGAGTTCGACCGTTAAACGTCCACAGTCTATGAGATTTGGGTGATCTCTAGTAAGCTCATGAAGAGACTAAGGAGTATGACGTATATGCTCCACCCCACGGAGAAAGGCTACCGGCAACCAAGTACTAGTTTGACTTTGAGCAAAACTTATTTACACAAAACTTACAATTCAAGGCATACTCCATTGTTCAAGTTGTGAATGAGTAGAACTTGAAGCTCTAGGCGGATGTTCAACTTAACAGTCTCTGCTGAAACACTAGTATATAAAAAAACAAGAGTGAGATAAGGAAAATATCTATATTGGGCGTTGAGATCTGGTGGGGGATTGTTAGAATTTATATATGAATAAGTTCCCCTAAAATTCATATGAAGAAATTACGATAAATCACAAAGGCCCAATATTTGTGTTCCCCTAATGGGCTTTATTGTTTTAGCCCATGAGCAAAGGTGGGAGGTGCAATATCAATTAGTACCATATTACTAGTTGATATGGAGGTAGGGGAGTTTTCCTCCCTATATATTTGTACCAAGCCTCACGGGAATAGACACAACATAACAACTACAATTAGGAGTTTCAATTAGAAAATCCTAAAGTAGTAAAATAGTATTTTCCTCTTCTCATCTTGCGCCGCCGTCGCCAATCTCCGGCCGATCGTTCGCGTGCACCAAATGACCGGGCGAGCGGTGTCTCCGAACCGCCGTCTTTGCGATCCTGCGCGACCGGGAGAGGCGAATAAGGTTTTTGGGAAGCGCTCTTCGGCTGACGCTCCCAAAACTCAGCACGTCGTCTCGTCTTATCATCGTAAGGCTTGCGCGACGGATCATCAACAAGGACGTCGCGATCGTCGCCCCGCTTCTTCACCACCTTGTACTTCTACATTGGCGGGTATTACATCCGTGATCTATTCTTATTGTCCAACATGTTCAATCTATTCAATCTATTTGGTGTATGTGTTGTGCTAGTTGTGCCTACACCGGCTGCTATGATCATGTCATGTTATCTATCCAATCTATCCGGTGTGCTAGTTGTGCTTACACCGCTGCTATGATCATGCTATGTTATTTGATCTATGATATGCGTTTATGCTATGCTATGATCAGTGTTATGCGTTTATGCTATGCTAGTATGCTTGACATGCTTTATCTAGTACATCTATTTATCATGATTTATATTATGGAATTAATCTGGAAATTGCCTAATATTCCAACACAAGGGAGGCAGGCAGGTTCGTCCATGGCCGCCCGTGCTGCTGTGGTGGTGGTGGTTGCGGCGGCGGCGGCGGACGGGTGCCATGGGAGCAGCGGGTTGTGGACTCCGGCTTCGCGAGTGCTGCCCAAGTTTTGGGTCGACCCACAGAACCCGGGCCTCCGACACTGTTTTACACTAAACTACTGTGGGTTGGCCCAATGGGTTTACTTTTGACTTTGGGTTTTGGGTCATCGGCCCGGGTCGACCCATTGAAACCTGCATCGTGTATGCGAGCAGAACGTACAAGAAGTGCACCAGAATCGAGGAGTATTCATGGAGATTTCAGAGGATGAAATTCTCCACCATGAGCCTATGAATGAATGAAAGCTTACTGAACTCCTCCACCCCTATGGAGACTTCAGAGGATGTCATGCTAAACTGTAAAGATGAGCTTCCTTTCAGTGGCTCTGTCAGCCCAACTGATGAACCCCCACTCGATCGATGATTTCCTCAGGCTGGAAGCTATGTTCTCCGTCAGTGATTTTGTTGATTCTACGTATGAGCCTCTGGATGATGAGTATGTTGGCCTGGCTGACATTAGCCACCTGCATCTTCAATTCTAGGACCCCGAGTTTGATCTGGATGCAGAGCTTGATTGGAGTGAGATTCGACTTCGTTTCAAATTCAATGGAAAGTGAACTCGAGTTACTATGAGATTGCATCAGAAATGCATCGTACTGAAACCATGGATGCCACTTCTTATCTATGGAAAATGAATTCGAGTTACTGTCAGGTATTCTAGCTTCCTTGAAACCTGCTCTTCATGGTGTTCAATTCTGCGAAAAACCTGATGATGATGCTGTTATCTTCTGCAGAAACCTGCTTTTGGTGGCGTTTATTATGCGGGAGCTTGCTCTTGATTCTTACTTGAGCATGTGCCCAGTGAATAAATACCCCAAACTGCAGAAAGTATGTAAGAGCTATTTTTAAGGCCAAAGTTTCACGGTCAACATTGCTCTTAAATATTCAAAGATCAAGATCCACATTCTTCTTAATACTCTACTGAAGCTCTTAGAAAAGTATTATGCATCAACTGTTCCCAGTGCAATGTACTTATACTTAGTTACATATACGTAATGCTAAGAAAATTTAGTTCAAAAAGCTGAAGAAGCATGCTCATATAATTTTGATCATGGGACGGCGCCGCACTCGAAGGAGACGTCGCAGCCTGGGACGGGGCTGAGCCTGATGGAGTGCTTGACCTTGCTCATGAAGACGGGGAGGAATGACATGGCCTGGCAGATGCAGGCGTTGTCGATGCCCATGAGGCGGCGGCAGCAGGCCGTGTCGTAGGGGTCCCGGCCGCCGCCGTGCCCGAAGCCGTGACGCCGGCTGTGGATGTGCTCGCGCTCGCGCTCGTGCTCGTGCTCGTGGCGCTGCTCGTGCCCATGCTCGTGGTGGTCCGCCTGCGTCTCGTAGGACGCCGTCGACGAGCCGTTGCTGTGGAGCTGCAGCGGCTGCGCCGGGTTGGGACCAGCGAAGGTGCGCAGGCTGCAGGCCTCGTTGGCCAGGTTGAACTGCGAGCGGCAGAACACCTGCGCCGCCGCGGGGCTGTCGGCTGCAACGAAGACGACGACGAGCAGGAGCACCAGAGACGACGGCATTGGTGGTGACCATCTCTTCTTGACGTCCATGGTGATCGGCAGAGCTGCCAGTTGCGTGCAGGAGGTGTTGGGTTTCTTGGTTTTCTGTGAGGTTTTTGATCAGGGGATGGTTCCTGAGGCATCTCAGGGGTTTAAGTAGTGAGGATTTGAAGGTGGTTTAGGAGGGAATCCGGTGGTTTTGGTCCTGCATTGTTTTTCTGGTGGAAGGTAGATGAGAATGAGATTGTTCAGTGTGTTGCATTTGCAGGGTGAATCGGTTGCTCATGCTTTTCAGGTGTTGCTCATGCTTAAGCTGTGACTGTTGACAAGTTTGACCTCGACCTTGACTTTGCAATTTTTTCTCCTTTTATTATGTGATGATGCCCTGAAAACTTACTGATTTTTGAGATGTAACTGAATGAAGGTAATAAATCGGAAGGTTTGAGGTTTAACAATGTTTCACAAGTCTTGTTTAACTCCAACAGAGAGGCAAAAGATTGCTTGCTGCTACCAGTTTACAGAATTCAATTGGGTTCTGTCCTTTCTGTGAGTCAGTTTCTCCTTTGAATAACGAGCTAATTACTGTAGAGCCAGTTTGGCAGGTTGATCAGGGATATTATTGCCTTGCAAGCTGAGCAATTCCCAGAACAATTTTCCTGAATCTCGATTGCTTACACATAGACGCGATCATAATTTCAATTTTGATTGGCAAGTGGTCACAGAGGCAAGCATATATTCCTTCAAACTCCTGCGGCGCAATGTATTTCTGAATAGTTTGAATCAATTTGTCAATCAAATAGTAGCTTCATCTTTTCAGCAGAAAAATCTTGTATGTTTATTTACACTATGTAATGTAATAAACTAAAAAAAGTAACTTGAGGGTGTTAGAATGATCTCAATCCCGAAGTTGGGCCCAACGGACCAACTCGGGTTTGACTCGCGCCCGATCGGGCGCCCAACCCATCTATGGTTGGAGGGCCCCCGCACACTGCTTCAATATAAAAGAGAGGTGGGGGCGGGGGTACTGTTCACAAGTTGCTACGGCCGCCCGATCACCCCACCTACAAACCCTAATCCGATCTACGAGGGTGCGCAGCAAGTGACGGAAGCTCCTCCACGTCGCCGCCGTCGTCCACCGCACCGACTCCCCACTCCACCGACCGCCGCCGCCTCGAGGCGAGAGAAGACCGATGGGGACTCCAACACCGCCGCCATCGCCGCCCGCCGGATCCAGCTCCGCCGTCCCCTCGGCAAATCCTCCGGATGGTCGGTAACTTGCCCTACATCCCCTCTGTTACTCCGTTTACCGGTAGATCGTGTAAATGCTAGGGTATCTAGGTTGTTCATTATGTTTCTATTCTTGTTACCCGTCTAGATGCCATGCTAGTGATCCTTTTATCCTAACAATGGTATCATCGAGCTGTCTAGTAATGGATCTAGTCGGAATGGTCCCAAATCCACCGATCCGACCGATCGGCAAAGAAAAAATTCGATTTTGACTCGGTTTCAAATCCTAACCCTAACTGTTGGGGAAAGGGGAAAAGCAAAGGTTCCGATCTCGGATCGGGCAAAAATCGACCGATCCAATGGATCGGAAAGATCGATGCACCCTAACCCAAAAGAAAAGTGCCTACACGGTCTCACCGCCATGGTCGGCGCCACGAGAAGGGCACCGCCGCCAAAGGCAAATCGACGGCGGCGCTGGGCTCATGGGCGGCGGCGCCCGGCCATGGCTTCACGTAGCGGCGCCGCCACCGTCTCTTCTCACGGTCCGCCATGGGCGGGCGATGCCGCGGCTTCGCCATGGTGGGATTTGCACGGGCCGAAAAACGGAGGGAGAGAGAAGGAAGATGGGGCGCGTTAGGTGCGGGATTCGTGGGGAGGTCGCTCCTCTCCCGCGAGGCGGCCGACCACCCGTAATGTCACCGCCGTTGGTTTCTCGGTGGTCGAAGGGTTGGGAAAAGGAAGAAAGTGACTAGGGTTTCGGGGCCGGTCCGGTGTGCTCGGGGTTTTTGATCCATCGAATCGCGCCAGGCCCGTCGGATTTCCTCGCCCTAGATCGGACAGCCCGAGGCGCTCGTCCTCCTTAGCCGGGCTGCGGTCAAAGAGGCCCACACGGCGCGAAGCGGCGGCATTCCAGCGGGCGAAAGGCCGGCCTGGGCCGGTTGGTTTGCCCCCGGTCCAGCGAAGGAATGCGATGTCGTTTTCATTTTCTATTTTCTAGAATTTTGTATTTGATGCAATTTGAATTGATAGTTGATGCAAATCTTATTACAAATTTTGTCCAACGATAATTTTGTGATGAGAAAAGTATAGTAAAAGTTTACGGAAAATTGGATTATGAAAGTTTTAATGTTTCCGCTGCGTATGATAAAGTTTCTATTTCTTTTAATTAAATTCGAACCAACGGGAGAATTTGATTTTAAGAATTGCAGTTTTGAGATGGCTATAATATTGTAATTTTTCGACCAACGTTGATAATAACGAGTGTTATAATGAGCATGTGTTATGTCTATTTCCGCCCAACGATGATTTAGATTTAATGCATAAAGTGTTCCATGCAATGGCAATTTTTATGTTGTTTAATTGTTCTCACTAGTGCGGAATTGTGATTTCAGGCGCTTCCTCCTTGATGGGCATGATCGACAAGATCCCGCTTTTGAAAGGAGACAACTATCCGAGAATGGAAAAGAAAGATTGACTTTGCCTTTTACGTTTGGATGATGTTGATTGGGTGATCAACGAACCGTGTCCCACGAGCTGTGGAACCGTGCGTGAGACCGTGAAAGTGATGAGGCATGGGAAAAGAGAAAGAGGGACTTTGCTCCCGTAAGGATGTCATATGACATAAAGCGTGGCGGATGGCTCGGTGACAACAAGAAATGTTGTGCCGTGATTGAAAAACACAATTGAACCCGCTATCACGGGCTCAATTGAAAAGTGTGACAACGCCAAAGGGTACCTTGAGAGGATCAAGACCCGAGTTCATCGGTACCTCCAAGGTGTATGCCACCCATTTGTTCAAGCAATTGACAAATGAAAAGTACAGTGGTGGCATACATGATCACATTCTTAGAATGAGTCACTTGTCAAATAAGCTTAAAGCAATGGATTTGGAGATTCAACCTCAACTCCTTATCCACTTTGTTTTTGCTTCCTTGCCTAAAGAGTATGACAACCTTGTGATCAACTACAACATGCGGCTGAGAAATGGGACTTAGACAAGCTCACTTTGCTCGGTGTGTTGATGAGGAGATAAGGATAAAGGGCCGACAAGGTGGTCATCCGAACTACCTTAAAGGCAACAACAACAATAAGGGTAAAAGGCCATTTAATCCTGGTTCTCCCTCAAAGAAAGCTCCCATGCACCATAAGCCTCGACAAAGAATGCAAAGCCACACGACCCCAAGGCAAGGGCCACGGCAAGGTGAAATGGCGTGTTTCAAGTGTGGTAATCCGAACCACATTAAGAAAAACTGCCCCGACTACTTAAAGGAGATAATGGCAAAGAAAGGTGAGAATATTATTTCATTTGTAAATGAATCCCTATATGTGCCATTTTTCAAAGTCTACATGGTTTATTGATTACCGTGCAACAATTCACGTTGCTAATTCCTTACGAGGGATTACGTTCGATGAGAACTACGCTAAAAAGAGAAAAGTTCCATTAGTGTTGCAAATGGAGTCGAGGCTGCGGTGGAGGCCATTGGAGATGTTGCTCTAGAGTTACCTAATGGCTACTGATCTCATTTTGAAACATGTTTTTATGTTCCTACATTGCAAAAGAAACTTAATAAGTGTTATTAAGTTAGATGATTCGGAGTTTTACGTAATTTTGGACATGGCCAAGTGTGTCATTTGGTTTAATGATATTTTTGTTGGTCTTGCCATAAGACAAGACAATTGTATATGTTATCGCTATGTGAAAGTGTGAATTCCATATGTGATGTGAAAGATGGCGTATCCTCGTCTACAAATGAAAATAGAAAAAGAAAGCGAACTCAACCTTAATCAAGCGGTGAAATTATGGCACCGGTCGTTTAGGCCATATTTCGAGGGGGAGAATAGAAAGACTAGTTAAGAATGAAATTCTTCCTCCTTTGGAGTTCTCGGACTTAGAGCAATGCATAGATTGCATAAAAAGGAAAGTATGTAAAGCAAATTAAAAAGGTTGCCAAACGAAGCGCCAGAAAATTAGAGATCATTCATACGATATTTGTGGTCCTTTTCTGTAAAAGAGTGTGGATGGCTATGATTCGTTCATTACATTCCACACAGATGACTACTCCCGATTTGGCTATATTTATCCAATTAAAGAAAGAGCGGAAGCATTGGATAAATTTAAAATATTTAAAGCTGAAGTTGAAAATCAACACAACTTAAAGATTAAAGTAGTCCGATCGACCATGGGGGGAGTACTACGGTCGAAGATACCCGTATGGTCAAGTTCCCGGACCTTTTGCAAGGTTTCTAAAGGAAAACGGTATAGTTGCCCGAATTTCCACGCCGGGTGAACCTCAGCAAAATGGAGTAGCTGAAAGGTGTAACCGTACCCTCATGAATATGGTGCGCAGTATGATGAGTTACTCAACCTTACCATTGAGTTTGTGGATGGAGGCGTTAAAAACCGCCATTCATATTCTCAACATAGTGCCAAGCAAATCGGTGCCCAAAACACCGTATGAATTATGGACAGGAAGGGTGCCTTCACTAAACCATCTCTGCGTGTGTGGGGGTGTCCTGCCGAGGCTAAAATGTTTAACCCAAATATTGGAAAGCTTGATCCCAAAATGGTGAGTTGCCATTTTATTGGCTATCCCGAAAGGTCAAAAGGTTTTCGTTTCTCTTTGTCCCCGATAGACTTACAAAGTTTGTAGAAACAAGACATGCTATTTTTCTAGAGAATGAAATGATAAGGGGAGCATGGCAGCTCGAAAGATTGATCTTGAAGAAAAGCGGGTGTGCGTGCCCAGTCCTATAATTCAAGAGCCATTCTTCAAGTTACATTTGTTTTACGCACCCGGCAATGCAAGACATTGCGGTGCAAGAACCTGTTGTTGTTCCTCCCGTGGTAGCGGAAGCTGTTGCCACGGATGAGGGGAGCAACACCGACCTCAAAACGAAAAAGGTGCCAAATGAGGAGGCCCCTAGAAGGTCTCAAAGAGTCGGAAGGTCGGCTATACCTAATGACTATGAAGTTTATAATATTGAAGAGTTTCATATGGAAGGTGAACCCGCCTCATATGAAGAAGCCATGAGTAGCATTCACGCATCAAAGTGGTTAGAAGCCATGAAAGAAGAAATGTAGTCTATGAGTTCCAATGATGTTTGGGACCTAGCGGATATTCCTAAAGGAGCCAAATCGGTAGGGTTTGTAAATGGGTCTATAAAATAAAAACGTGACTCCCAAGGGAAGGTAGAAAGATATAAAAGCGCGACTCGTGGCTAAAGGCTTTACGCAAAGAGAGGGAATTGATTACACTGAGACTTTTCTCCAATCTCATGTAAAGATTCTTTGAATAATAATGGCATTGGTGGCACATTTTGACTTAGAGTTACATCGGATGGATGTAAAGACGGCATTCCTAAATGGGGATTTGGAGGAAAATGTCTACATGGCACACCCTAAGGGTTTTTGTCGTGGAAGGTAAAGAAAAGATGGGATGTCGCCTAAAGAAATCTATTTATGGCTTAAAGCAAAGGCTTCAAGACAAAGGAACTTGAAGTTTGACAAAACTATAAAAAATTTTGGGTTTAAAGCAAATGTCGAGGACAACTATGTCTATACAAAGTTTAAAAATGGGAAATATATTTTCCTAGTCCTGTATGTGGATGATATTCTACTTGCAAGTAGTGATATGAATCTACCGCAGAAAAACAAAAAGATTTTTGTCCTCAAAGTTTGACATGAAAGATCTTGGTGAAGCTTCTTTTGTTTTGGGCATAGAAATTCACCGAGATAGGAAAAAAGAGGGTATTGGGACTGTCTCAAAAGGCATACATTGAAAAGGTCTTATAGAAATTCAATATGCATAAAAGTAGACCTTCACCGCACCCATAGTCAAGGGCGAGAAATACGGGGATTTTCGGTGTCCCGGGAGCGAATATGAGCTCAACCAAATGAAAGGGGTTCCATATGCTTCGGTTGTCGGGAAGCTTACGGTATGCTCAAGTATGCACGCGCCCGACTTGGCTTATGTAAGCTGGGTTGCTTGGCAGATTTCAAAGTAATCCGGTGTTGCACAGGGATTAGTAAAGAAAGTCTTACGGTATTTGCAAGGAACGAAAGGCCTCATGCTAACATACGTAAGATCGACTCCCTAAAGATTTTGGGATATTCGGACTACGATTATGCGGAGATGATAGAAAGTCTACATCCGGATATGTGTTTACTCTCTCAAAGGGAGCAATATCGTGGAAAAGCTCTAAACAAAGATTACTACAAACTCCACTATGTATGCCGAGTTTGTAGCTTGCTATGAGGCGACGGGGCAGGTGAATTGGCTAAAGAAATTCTTACCCGGTTTGAAAGTGGTCGGCGACATCCATGGACCAATGACATTATCTTTGTGATAATAATCCGGCAATAGAGTATGCTCACAACAATAGGTCAAGTGGTGCTTGCCAAACACATTGACATAAAGTACTATGTTGTGAAGGAGAAAATCCGAGGATCAAGTTATAAATCTTGAGCACATAAGCCTTTGAAAGAATGCTTGGATCCGCTCACAAAAGGCTTACCACCCAACGTGTTCAAGGAACACGTAGCCGCATGGGGTTAACGGAAAGCCTATGATTCCCGGACAATTATAAAGGGCCCAAAGTTAAAGTTTTATTTGTTTCGCCCGGAGAGATGTATTGTAGCCGCGGAAATCTATCGGCAAAGGACCGTGGACGATTAAGCATGTTCTATGCACAAATCGAGATGGAATAAGTAAAGTGAAAGTTCAAAGTGAAAATTCAAAAGTGAAAGTTTAAAAAGCTAAAGCATGAGATGAGATCAACGGGGAGAATGTTAGAATGATCTCAATCCCGAGTTGGGCCCAATGGATCGAGTTGGGCCCAACGGACCATCTCGGGCCTTGACCTCGCGCCCGACGATCGGGCGCCCAACCCATCTATGGTTGGAGGGCCCCCTGTCACACTTGCAATAATAAAAAAGAGGTGGGGGCCGGGCACTGTTCACGAGTTGCTACAGCCTGCCGGTCACCCCACCTACAAACCCTAATCCGATCTACGGGTGCGCAGCAAGTGACGGAAGCTCCTCCACGTCGCCGCCGTCGCCTTTGCACCGACCCCCCCTCCACCACCGGTCCGCCGCCGGCGGCGAGAAGACCGATGGGGACTCCAACACCGCCGCCCTTTGCCGCCGCCGGATCCAGCTCCGCCGTCCCCCGCCAAATCCTCCAATGGTCGGTAACTTGCCCTACATCCCTCCTGTTACTCCGTTTACCGATAGATCGTGTAAATGCTAGGGTATCTAGGTTGTTCATTATGTTTCTATTACTGTTACCCGTCTAGATGCCATGCTAGTGATCCTTTTATCCTGACAGAGGGATCAGAAAATGTGACACTTTAAGAATCAATTTCTGTAGCTACATTAGTCCTGTCGTCAGTTACTTTTGTTATTTTCTTTAAAATAAAATCTTCCTTTTTCTTATTAGTGGTTTCTTGTTTCTTTTGGGAATCAAGATGCCACAGGCCTGGCAGGCTTAAAGCGGCAGAACACATACTGAGTGGTATCATTCCAGTTTGTTTTCTGGAGGCAAAGCAAACATTACCTCCTGACATGATTTGGTGGATACATTAAGTAAGATTCCTGAGAATTTACTGTCCTCATCATTTTGTTTGAAACCACTGGAAATGGTTGCACCTCTGGAAAGACAGAGATGAACACCATGTACAATCCTGTGTAATTGCAATCTTTAAATATATATATATGACCTATAAAAAACTGTCACAACACAACTGGTAGCTATTCCTTTAGGAGACCAAATTATTAAGCATGCACTTTCTTCAGACAACAACATCACCTTATTTGTTCTCATAAGACTAACTGCCTACATGCCTAGCAATAGAATGATCCAGGGTTTATACAAAGATCAGATCACTGTGTGTCTGTTGGGATTCTAGTTTTCAGGTTGGGGTTTTGTTGGAGTTCATCAATTCTCGCTGAATTTTTTATTATTATTATTTTTTTTGTCAGCAAGAAACTGCGTACTCGCTGAAATTTCTGTGGCCTGGCATCAGAGACGTGTGAGCAGCATGGCCGTTTGTTTGCAGAAGATGTGCAGTGCACGCTTGGGAAGCAGGAGGACAGTTTCAACAGAATTCTGCGTCAGCCAACAACAAACACAAGCAACAAGAACCATGAATTTGATGCGCCTAGGCCTAGTGGATTGCTCCGCAACACAACACAGACCAAAGAGGAACTGTGGTGAGAGAGAGAAAGCAACGAGAAACTGTGATATTCCGCGTCAGAAAGCGAAACGATGATACTCACCTTTTAGGTTGAGCTGGCCCACATGTCAGTGCTCCCTACCTCTTTCAGTTCGTCTATATCTGTTCTGTTATGTCGGCGCTTTATTTAATTTAATTCCTTGAAAAGCCTAAGCAAGCACATCTGATGACCATGAGACAGCTCTGCAATGGGAATTTTATGCAAGCTGAGCCGATCTGGTCTCTGCCGCTGCACTTCCTCGTTCCTTCCATAAAGACTGACCACACTGCCATTCTTTTTTTAAAAAAAAAAACAGGTAATCGTTCTTTTTTTCTTTACGCATGAAATGAAGATAACTAAAATGACTTATTGCGACTATCTAATCTGGTCAACTGCTATTTTCTTCTGCTACAATCATTCCAAACTTTTAGTGGAGCCTTTGTAATTTTGAATGGAGACACATGTACAAGTTCAATTCGGCTGATGGTTTCTATAACTAGTAAGCCAGCTCATGGTGTTTTGCTGTAAGAGAAAAAACACGGTACCACACCTGTAAGTTCAAGCATAGGGCTAAGTTCACTCAAAAGAGTCGGTGTTTGAGCAAGTTTAATAATAGAGCCAATTATTTAACTATTAGCCAAGTTATAAGAGCCAAATTGTGCACAACGGTCTTTTAATTATTTGTAAAAACATTTTTACTACTACTTTTATCCATATCTAGTCTTCTTTTTTCCTAAGCCTCCTCACAATCATTTGATATCTAGGTCCACCACTGCATAGGCTCTCGTGCCCAGCTTATTGTTGCTTATATAAGAGAGAGAAGCTCTTTTTTTTTTACTTGTTTCCTCTATATTATTGGGCCATAAACCTATTATTGCACTTGCTCTTATAATATACTAAAAAAAATCGACTATAGTGTTGTGCTACTGGTGTACACTAAATGGACACCAAATAACCTTTTCGTAAATCTAAGCAACCCTTTCTTTCGTAAAATCCAAAACAAACTTTTCATAAATCTAAGCAACCTTTTCGTAAATTCAAACAACCTTTTTAGCGAGGCGTTCTCGAATAGGCTGGGGGATCGAATTGATTATAGAAACATGGGTTCATGATTGATCCAATAGTTAATTTGTGCAATTTGTTCAATCGTTTTTCCATCCTTGGAGATCTTGTCGGCGCCGTGGCGACTTGTTGTGCTAGGTTATTTTTTCTTATTATTCTGGAGTTGTTCGGCTAAAGGCGGATGATGTTGTTTTGTTATAAGAGATACCACGGCTGTAATCAAGCTCTAAGAGTCGATATTTGTAGGTTATTGGAGCAAGTTTGACTATTAGCCGTTTTGTTATAAGAGATACCACAGCTGTATATCAAGCTCTAAGAGTCGGTATTTGTAGGTTATTAGAGCAAGTTTGACTATTAGCCAAGTTATCTGTAGAAACTTTTTATTACTTCTTGTTCTCTTTCCTAATCCTCCTCATACTTACTTGATGTCTAGATCCACCACTGCAGAGTTTTTCGTGTCCAGCTTATTGCTTATATAAGAGAGAAACTCTCCTCTCTTTTTTTACTTGTTGCCTCTACATCACTTGGCTATTACTTCATTATGGCACTTGCTCTTACAAGATTCTGAAAAAAAAAAAAAAGGTCGATTATAGGCGCTACTGGTGTACACTAAATGAACATCATGATTGATCGAATAGTTAATTGTTGTGCAATTTGTTCAAGCGTGTTCCATCCTTTGGAGATGTTGCCGTCACCGTGTGCACTTGCTGACACGGTATGGGGCCCACCGTGCACACTTTTTCATTTTTTTTTTTTTTTTCCTACTTGCCCTGTACTATGTTTTGGAGTTCTGTCTTTTCATATACACATCTGACCCAACTAAAAGCTGCTGGTTTTTCAACTAAACATCACGGTTTTTTTTTAATTAAATTGTTTAGAAAGAGCTAATTGAAGTGGCCGTAGTGTTAAGCAATCTGTGCTAGTTACTGTCCCTCGCTTTTCTGATCTCATCCGCTGCATCAAGGCATGTTTTGTGCTAGTATGATGCACCTGAGATTATCTAGTTTTACTGGATCGATCAGGTGCTCTTCTGTTTCCGTAAAGTGTACGAGGATCTTTCAGGATGTGGAGTAGGAATTTTACAGAAAACACTTAATTTTCAGTAAATAAGAACAAAAGAACTCCTGCTGTTTAGATTTGAATAGGGACTAGCGGGTCCCTCCCGAAGCTTTAGCTGGCCCACATGTCAGCCCCACCTTCCCAGGGTCAAATAATAAAAACTCCTTACAAGGCACAGTTCGACGGTATAAAAGGGAAATAGCTACTGGTCCTAGGGGCCCACTTGTCATATGCTATTACAAAACAGTAAATTATATAATAATACGTCTTCACCCTTGACTATTCCCCACCTGCTTTCTTCCTCAATCTTGAATCTAGGGTTTGCGGCGATGGCGAATGACGGCGGCGGCGGCGCAACCACCGGGATCCGGATTTGGGTGAGCTCAGCGCTTTTCGAGCTCTCGGGCCTCGCCGGATGGTCCCCCGCTTCACCCGATGCCGGCGGGAGGACCGGGCGGGGATGTACGGAATCATTTGGGGCGGCCTGGTGCTGGCGCTTGAGCACTCGCGACGGGTTGTGTCCACGGTCGCCAAGAGGGGGATTTCTGGGGTCAAGGCCCCCTGGCTGCGGCCTTATGGCTTCACCGGGCCGAGGCCCGGTCATCGCCGCCGCCGGAGGCGAGGGCCCGCGGCCTCCTCGCGTCTACGCCGCCCGGCAAGTCACGTGGCTCTGAAGCGAGGAGCGGTTCCGCCTCTACGGAACTACGTCAAGGAGGTGTGGGATAGCGTCTACCGCTTCTGGCGGCCGATCCCCAAGCGCCCGGCACCGAAAAGGTCAAGGCCCCTCAAGCGGGCGTTGCCGTCGGCATACGCTCAGCCCAAAGCCACGAGCCGCTCCCCGTGGAGCTGGAGCTGGGGCCGTCGGCGTCTGCTCCGTCTTGGCGGGGAGTAGGGCAATAGGACGTCGCCCACATATTGGTCCGCTCTCCTTAGGTGGGGTTGGCGTCTATGGCGTTGAAAGAGGAGAGCCCTCGGAGAAAGCACCTAGAAATTTTATTTTCTTCTTCTTTTTTGAACACAAATACGGTCCTTGCAGCTGGAAATGAAATGATCTGTTATATGATCGTTGCAGCTGGAAATGATCTCCTGACGCAAAGTACCTTGTTTTGTTGGTTTCTTTACACATGAAACGAAGATAAATGAAACACCGTATGAATTATTGACTATCTAGCCAACTGCTACAATGATTCAAGACTTGAGTTGAGCCGCCCTTTGTATCTTTTCCCCACTTTTTTTGGGAGGATGGAGACACCTGTAGGAGTTCAAGTGTATATATTGTACTTATTCAGATATGATTTCTCACGTTATCATAACAGTCGTTGTTTGCCGGTATATTTTAGGATTGTGGGGAAAAACAGAAAAGATTGATTAGAGTGTTGAGCTATTGGTGTAGTGTACTGTACATCAATGAAGATTGAAGAGCATGATTGATCGCATAGTTATTTGCCGTGCAATTAGTTTAAGCAATCATCCATGAGCAACGTCAGGACCTGTTGGCGCGCCGCGTCAAGGTGATGTGCTACTAGGCAACATGGAATGGGGCCCAGCAAGCCTTTTGTTTCCCTTCCCTACCGACCCTCGTTTCAAGTGTTCAGTGCTGTGTGGTAATTAATTTGGCGGAGATTTCGTGGTCACCAGTAGCATCCTCCAGTCCAGATAGGATAGCATAGTAGGATGCACTGCAGTTCCCTTTCAGTTTCCTGCAGCGACTCTCCTATAAAAAAAAAAATACTGTTCCGACCCAATTAGTACGTACGTAACTAGTACTAGTTCCTTAACTGAGTACCAAACAAGCCTCAGCCTTATCCAGTGCGTCTCGTCTCGTGTGTGAACCAGAACCATTTTGGGTTGTCCCCTGCATTGCATTTGAAATCTGCCTCGATCTCATCCACAGGACAGGAGAGACGAGGAGAAAAATAGCAACCTGGCATCGTCTTGTCAATTCTCATCGCCAGTTTGCCGCCGCCGCGCGGCTGGCACCAGGACATCAAGGAAGCTGCATCTCTCATCATCGATTTCAATGCAGTCTGTATTTAGCCTAATCCTCACGAAATGTTGTGAGAATGGGCGACTGGACGTGAGTTCCAACACAAACGAGCAAGACACGCTGAAACATACTTTTTTCTCCTCAAACCTTCCTGTTCTCGCTCGTATCGGAAGCAATGAGAAAAAGTGTGTTTTGTAGACAAACGATACGATGTCATACGTAACGTGTGGATCTTGGTAAAATCAGAAACGCGCGCACGCGGAATTTTAATTCAATTCAATTCAATGGTGCAACACGAGAGGTGGTACGTGTCGCCGTTGTTTTGTCTTGGCAACATCATATCGCGCGAAATTACAAAAAGAGAAAGCTAGGCGTTTACCCTGTCTGTCATCATGGCTGGTTTTCATGAATGAAATCAACTTCCATCCGTGTTAGGCCTTTTTTTTTTTTTTTTTTTTATCTCAGATTTAGGGCTGACTTGTCAAGCGGCAACTGCGGGTGTTGGCACTTGGGCCTTTCACTCACACGCACCTAGTACTAGACTGCAGATATTTCAAAGGATGAAGATGCAGGTTTGTCAAAAAAAAAAAAAAAAGGATGAAGATGCAGTGAGAGCACGTGCAGCAGGCTTCAAAAGGAGTAGCACACCACACCATAACTAACTGTTTCGCCGTTTGGAGGGCAAGGGATCGCCTTGACACCGAATTTGGTGCTACTCCTATTTGTCTCATATAAAGGCAGACAGAAGCCGTAAAAACCGTATTTTGGATTCATGTTTGGTAATTGCTCTAAGAAAAAACGTATTAGTAGTAACAAGAGTCTAAATGTTCAACTTGATCTAGTGCATCGTCTTCTGTGCATATACATACATACATACATACATACATACATACATACATGATAAAAAAGCATGTTTACGCATCAAAATAAAGCTTGCTTGTGTTTGGAGATGCCTAAAACGGCTCACACCGCGTGCTAGGCTACAAACAGACAGAGACGAACACCGTGCTTATTAGTTGTATGTATCATTTAGTATGTACTACATATGGTTATTGCAGCAGCAATTACTAATACGTGTATTAGTTTATGAATCTTCCTTCCGTGGACGTGGAGAGGTCGTGTCCTGTCGGGATTATTTATTGTGCCAATGCCAATTTCACTGGTACTCCCTCCGTCCCTTTGAAGGTGTCACCCCTGGTTTCCGTGTCATCTTATTTAATCACTGCGTCTTATTCAAAAATTTTATATAAATATTATTTATTTATTATGACTTATTTTATCATTAGAGATACTTTAATAGTTATATATTTAATTTATTATTTGCAGAAATTTTTAAAATAAAGCGAATGGTCAAAGTTGATATCAAAAGTCAAAAAAACGTAACTCTTAAAGGGACGGAGGGAGTATGTCGTTGGCAGGGCAGGCTCCACCACTGCAATGCTCTTTCAGCTTCGTACAGTGTCCCTCCATCCAAATGACCCCTAAAAAGTACTATCTCAACTCAGCTGAAATTACTAGTAGTAGTACTAGTTCCTTAACTGAGAACCAAAATAAGCACCTCTCTCTATATCTCATCAGATAAAAAAAAACACACACACACACATACGTAGTCAGGCGCTCGTGGCACGATTTCAGAGCTCTCCGGAATCGACCGGATGCTGGTAACGAGGAGGCGTCCGGTTGCTAGCGATCCAGCGTCCGGTCAATGCGACGGGCCGTGTCCGTACGATCCTGAACCGATCTCTTTCCTAATCGTGTTTGGGTCGGTTTTTGGAGATTGGAAACATCCAAGGACGGTTTCCTAAAAGGATAAGGCCACCCTCCTCTATATAATATAAAGAGGTTCATGACCGATTTGATCCTATCTACATCCAATCGACAAATCAATCTACTACCGTCTTGCTTGTAGGTCATCCTCTCCGCGAACTTCGCCGGCGTTCTAGGTGGCCTTGCCGGTCTTAGGGCAACCCTCGCGTCGTCCTCCGGCCCAGGTCTTCCGGAGGTGCGTTGAGAGATTCTTCCGGCCGTCACCGAGCTCTACATCGTTTTAGCGATCTCTTGATTGTTAGTGCCCGATCCGCGTTGCGGTGTTCGTTGCTTGAAGGTTGATTACAATCTTCGTGGGCGTCCAAGACCCTCCCAATGTGTTTGGCGTGGAACGCGTCAACACTTCTTTTTTGGAACACAAATATGGTCGTTGCAGCGGGAAATGATCTCTTATATGGTCGACGCAAAGCACCTTGTTTTGTTGGTTTCTTTACACATGAAACGAAGATAAATGATACTCAGTATGAATTATTGGCTATCTGGCCAACTGCTACAATGATTCAAGACTTCAGTTGAGCCGCCGTTTGTACAATCACCCCATATCTTTTTCCCCACTTTTTTGGAGGATGGAGGCACCTGTAGGAGTTCAAGTGTATACTATATTGTACTCCGTACTTATTTAGATAATTTGATTTATGACGTCATCAGAACAGTCGTTGTTCCCCGGTTATATTTTAGGATTATGTGAAAGAAACAGGAAAGATTGATTAGAGTGTTGGGCGATTGGTGTACATGAGTGAACAGCATGATTGATCGCATAGTTATTTGCCGTGCAATTAGTTTAAGCAATCCTCCATCAGCAACGTCTGGACCTGTTGGTGCGCCAAGGTGATGTGCTAGGCAACCAGTTGCTGACACGTAATGGGGCCCACCACGCTTTTGTTTCGCTACCTGCCCTCATTTGAAGTGCTGTCTGTACTATGTCTGTATCGTGGTAATTTGGCGGAGATTTCGTGGTCACCAGTAGCATCCTCCAACTAGAGCACTGTATATATATTGTTTAATACTAAACATACATTTACCAAACTTACTTCATTTAATTTTTAGATTAAAAAAGATATTTAAATCATATTGATTTTACTTTACAAATTATAGAGCTGTGCCAATCCAGCATTAGGTAGATCCTTTTTTTTTTTCGTGCTCTGATGCGTAGCACAATGCATGTTTCGTGTTACGGGGGTTGACTCAAGAATTGCAGTGGACTTTAAAAAAAATTGTGGGAGGTTGAGGTGAGGAAGCCCAATTAGAATGCTTGGTTAGCTATATATTTTGAAGCTTTGGTTTACTTCCTCGATATGGTTGCATTGCATTCTTTTTTTTTCCTTAACCACTTGAACAATATATTTAACCAAATTTTAATTTAATGAGTCCTTGTAGTATTGTTTGCCAAATGGCATTAAAATTATAGAGAAGGCCCTGCGTGATGGATGTTCCTGCAGCCTGCATAAACATGTTTAAACATAATAAAGCTTGCTTGTGTTTGCAGATTAGGAGGGCATGTAGAGGTCGCCGTCCTGTTAGGATTGTTGTGCCACACCACACCACTGCAGTGCCTTCCTGCAGCGACTCTCCCCGAACCAACCGAAATTAGTACTAGTACTAGTTCCCAAACTAAGCATCATCAGACAAAAACACACGTAATCGGTGATTTGATTCAGATCTGTTGTCGAACCCTCAGCCCCGGCCGGCCTTATCCAGTGCGTGTCCATAGTCTCGTGTGTGAACCAGAGCAACAACTGACCGCAGCCGCAGGCATCGTTTCTCATCGCCAGTTTGCCCACGCGGACATGATTTCAATCGAGTATTAGCTAAGCTAACCAATTCGTTCATGTGTTTAGCCTAATCAAGATCTATTGACTGGAATTAATTAAATCTAAGAGCAACGTGCTTCGGTGTGATTAAAAAAAAAAAGTCTAACAGCATGGACTACACATATATAGATGGTCTTATCTTGAGTGTGCAATGGCAATGCCCCGACGTCCTCACGAAATGTTGTGAGAATGGGCGACTGGACGTGAGTCGACGCACACGAGCAAGACACGCTGAAACAAACCTTGTTTTCTTTTTCCCCTGAAACTTTCCTATTCTCGCCCGTACCGGAAGCAATGAGAACAAGTGTGTTTTGTAGACAAGGATACATGTCCTGGTCAGCGTAACGTGTGGATCTTGGTAAAATCAGAAACGCGCGCACGCGGAATTTTAATTCAATTCGATCGTGCACCACGCGAGGTGGTGTCGCCCTTGTTAGTCGACATCGTCTTCGCAACATGGCGCGAAATTACAGCAAAGAGAAGCTAGGCGTTTACCTGTCTGTCAACAATCAACATCCATCCGAGTTTAATTTTTATCTGAGATTTGGGGCTCACTGTCAACTGCGGGCGTTGGTAGTGGCAGGTCGGCAGCAGGCTTAACTGCTTTCGCCGTTTGGAGAGGCAAGGAATTGCCTCTTCACACCGTATTTGGTACCACTCCTATTTGTCTCATATAAAGGCCCTGTTCAGCACGGCTGCTCGGTAGGTCGGTCGGTCGTATTTTTCTACCAAAGGCGTCGGCCCCAAATACCCGATAGCGATCTTTCTCTCCGCGGCTCGGCCGGATCCCGGGCCGGCCCGGCCGAGCAGGCTCAAAAGGCACATGATGATTATTGCGGCGGCTTACTACTGCTGTGTTAGTCATACATGAAGCGTTAGATGCGGTAAATGAAATAACTAAGGGCGTGTTTGATATGGGCCAATTTATTGTGCTCGAGCCAGCGGGAGCCGACCACCGTGTTTGATATCGTTTTCTGTTCCTAGCGGCTCTGGGATGCAAAATCCATTCTCTCTCCCCGGCTCGAGCCGCCGCTCGCGAGTTGCGTTTCTCGAGCGGGCCGTGCCCGAAGCTCCCTCGCGGCGTCGTCTCACCTCCCTCGTTTCGCGGTGGCGGCGGAGTGAGTTCCCGAGGCGCCGCGCGGCAACGGCTCGGGCGGAGCTCCACCAAGGCCACATTGGGGCGGTGGCCTCGGGCGAGGTCTCACCTCTCGCTGGCCTTGACGGGACAGGCTCGTGTTTTGTGGCCCGCCCGTGGCTCTTCCTCGGCCCGGCTTCCTTGTCTTGTCGGCACGGCTTCACGCAGTGCAAACATGGTCGCCCAGGGCCGTCAGGATGGGAGGCTCTCGGCGGGGCCTTGGCCCGACCCGGCGGAGGCAATTCGCGCCGCCACTGCGATGCTACGACCTAACGGGAGGATTGGCTACGCGCCCGCAGAGATCGGCGCGGCGGCGGTGGCCGGGCGCGCCCCCGCCGCCACGCGCCGCGCGGCGGCCCGAGCGGACCTCTCGGGCTCGCGCTGCGGGCGATGGCCGGGCGGAGCTCCCGCACCCGAACCTGGGCCCTTCACGGCGGTGGTCCTCACCTCCGTTAATGCGGTGGACGGCCGCCGAGCGGTCCGCTGGATTCTCGAAGAGGATGTCGCGGGTAGGTCTAGAAGGGGAAAGGGTGGTAAGGCCACCGAACACCGATTCTAAGGTCACCCAAGCCCGGCGGCCCATATCAAACACAAAAATGTACTTGTTGCTGGCTGAGAATTAGAATCAAACAAGAGACTTGTATGGTGAGAGCCGGGCTGGTGGCCCATAGCCAGGCCCATGAACCGGCTCGCGGGGCGTGAAATCAAACACGCCCTAATTATAAAGTTCGATATACTTTTCACGAGATGAATTTTCTAAACCTAATTAGCTCAACGTAATGCAACCATTATCACCGACAAAAGAAAAGTGATACAATATCAAATTCGATGTCAGCGACGTGTATTAGTTTAGGATCAATATAGTACTCCCCTCCGTTCCAAAACTCTTGCAATTCCGCTTCGAGAATAATGTACCGGAATTATATATTAAAATATATAAATATTTATACTAAGTAATTTGTATCATCGGGTTTTAAGTCTAGTTTTTAACAAATTTATTTAGAGATATAAATGTTGCGTATTTTTCTAAAAATCTAGTCAAAATTTGATGGCACGTTTCTCACACTTGCAAGAGTTTTAGAACAGAGTAAGTATCTTCCTTCCGTGGATTCCGTGGACGTGCCTGTCCTGTCAGGATTATTTATTGTGCCAATGCCAATTTCGCTGGTAAAGACATGTCATGGGCAGGGCAGGCTCCACCACTGCAATGCTCTTTCAGTTTCGTACAGCGTCTCTCCATCCGAATGAGCCATAAAGACTACGGTATCTCGACCCAACCGAAATTAGTTCCATAACTGATAACCAAAATAAGCAACTCTCTCACGTACTCGTACCAAAATAAGCAGTGATTTGTTTCAGATCACCTCAAGGCCCTCACTCAACCTTATCCAGTGCGCGACTGCGTGTCTGTGTGTGAACCTGAACCATTTTGGTTGCTGTCCATGTAATCTTCCTAAAAGAGCCCGCAGATATATATACCGCGCCTGCCTCCATCTCATCCACACAGAAGATGAGAGGGAGGGACATCACTAGTAGTACAACCTGGCTACCGTTGACCCATCCGCACAAGTCCGGCCAGTTGTACTCATACACTACAGCCCGCCGGCACAAGTTTGTTTGGCTCACAAATCAAGCATAGTTACCACATGGAACCATGAACGTGTGCGAAATATATATATATATATATATATATATATATATATATATATATATATATATATATATATATATATATATATATATATATATATATATGGATTTATGAGTGAATTTATTTGGTCCAATCATAGTGGCACAAAAAGCACTAGTAAAAGTAGATGAGTTTGGCATATTGGCAATGGTACATCAATGTATCGAATGTATCGAGTGTAGTGAGCCGATTCAATTGTTGAAAATCAGCTCTCATGGATTGTCTCGTTAAAGGACCAAATGACCTAACATTGACGACGTACGTTCAGTCTAGTTTGCTAAAAAAAGCCAAGCTAAGCATGAAGCAATTTCCAAACAACATAGTAATACTAGACGGAAAAAAAGTGGAAATCCAGTGATGGCATGACAAAGAAGAAGAGGAGGAAGAAGGAAAGAGGAGTCCTTGGATTCAGCTTAATGGACGGATAGAGGGAAGAATTAACAGGCGGCTGCGTGAGCTCTGACGCGCACCAGAAGCAGGACACGCTGAAACCTTCGTGCGTGTACGAGTACGACCGGAAGCGACGAGAAAGTGTGTTAGCTATTAGTGTCCCGGTAAACGTAGCGTGTGGATCTTGGTAAAATCAACACGCACACGCACGCGGGCGGGGAATTAATTTCGGTCACGACCACATGGTGTCGCCGTTGTTCATTCCACATGTGCTCACGACAGTTACAAAAGAGAAAGCTTCTAGGCGTTTTCCTCTCATCATCATGGCTTTAATGAAACAAATCAACATCCGGGTTAGGCTAATTTTTATCCGAGATTTGGGGCTGACTGTCAAGCGGCTACGTGTTCGCACACGCACCTACTAGACTGCAGAGACTTCATAGGATAGATGTAGGTGTGTCATGGTACCACAGATACCAAGAGGACAAAAAATCCCAAGGCGATTTCACCATTTTTGCTTCTAGTGTTTATTCATTACCACATGAATCAAAGAAAGAATGGCGGTACAAATTGCATGGCGCGCAAAGTGCAACATATCATCAGTCATCACCACAGGTAAAAAAGATGTGCAGATGCATCATGCATTTCTAACCCACCACACCCCATCTAGTAGTACAACAACATGCAGAGTCTATGCTCCTGCCACCAGCCCCATTTTTTTTTTTTTTTTTTTTTTCCTACACTAAAATAATAAAAAATAAATTGCTGTCACCAACCAACCCGGCGCGGCGCCTAACCACAAGTCTCCCTCCCTTCCCCCCACACTAATAAATCCCCTTCCCTCCCTTACAGGTGGGCCCCCAACACGGAATCGGCATCTGCCGCTGGTCGCCCTGTGGCATATTCACATCGGACACCCACCCATCCACCCGTTGCCGTGCCGTTCCGTTCCGTTTCACTTGCCCGTGTGAGCGAGGGGAACGGCACGCCGCCGGCGCCGTTGCGACTGCGACGCGTGCTCGCGCCGCCAACCGACCACGACCTGGTCCGCCTCAGCCTCCGCGGCCGCGCCGTCGTCGCGGCGGCAGCCGCCTTCATCGGCCCACCACGGCTCGCCGCTCGCCGTGCTGGCGCCCCACAGCCTGACAGCGCCGGGGAACGCTCCTCCTCCGCTTGCGCTGGCGCTGCCGCGGACACCTCCGATTCCTCCGAGGCCGGAGGCGGTGCAGCCGGAGACGAAGCGGCGCGGGATGCCTTGCCAGGTCCGGACCACGGCGCCGCCCCAGGGAAGACGCCACCGTCGGCTGCTCCGCCGTCGTAGAACCCGATCCGCTTCAGATCCTCCTCCTCGTCGTCGTCGCCCGAGGAGCAGCTGGCCCTCGTCGTCCTCGTCGGAGCTCTCGTCTTCGTCGTCGTCAGAGGCATCATCCTCGTCGGAGGACGAGTAGTAGGTCCCGATGTGCGACTGGATGACCTCCTTCCCGCGGGACCGGAGTCGCAGCACGATGACCTGCAGCCGACGAAGCAGGCTCGGCAGCGTGGCTAGAGCCGCCAGCGCCACGGCCAGCGGCGCCCACATCTCCGCCAGCAGCGCCGCGGCCATCGCCGGCGCACGCGAGAATCGACCCACCCCGGCCTCCAGCATCGCCGCCGCCGCAGTCTCCATCTCACTGCTCCGCCGCCGACGACCAGACCAACCAACAACCCCCAAAAAGGAAAAAGGAAAAAAAAAATGGCGTCGCGCTCGCGTGGCTCGTGTGAAGCAAGCAAGAGGACGGATGCGATGCGAGGAAATGGGGAAGGAAGCGAGCGAGGCGACGGCGTCGCTTTAAAGCCACACGCGGGCGTTTGAAAAATTCCCGTTATGCCCACCGTGGGGTCAGGGTGTCAGTGATCCAAGGCCTGCGGAGCCAGTAGGCGCGGGTGGGACGGAACAGAACAGCAGCCGGGGCCGGCCGGCGGGGACGGAAAAGCGCGCGTTGGAGGTTAATGACATGTGGGTCCGGGAGTATACTGGGCCCACGAGTGGCTGTCAGGGTATGAAAGGGAGCTGGTGCGCTGGGCCCGGCCCGGTCCGGACGCGCGACAGAGATGGCGTCTCGGGGCGGGCGACGCGATCGGTGTGACTCAGCAGCAGCCCCGAGGGCACGTGCGACGGAGAGACTGACGGGTGGGACCCGGAGGCTTGCACGGCGGTTACGCCGCCGCGTGTTGCGATGGGCCCCGCTCTGCAGGCTTGGAGGCTCGGAGCTACACGGGGGAGTGAGTCAGGGTCGCATGTGCGCGTGTGGGGACGGACGGCTGTGGGGGCGGTCAGCCTGGATCCTGCGGTGGAGACGCACCGGGTGCCCAAGATCGGTGCTCAGCCACTAGCTCTGTGACACGTCGGATCCCTTGTCGGCTCATGCCGTCGTATCTCTGCATAGAAGAGGGCTGGGCTGTGTGGCCTGCGGTGGAGTACGTACGTATGGTTGTTTTTTCGTTGTAGAGTAGTAGTATTTGCCTTTGATTTTTCTTTTGATTTCTTGTTAGCGTAGTGTGGCTTATCCGAACAAGGCAGCCACGTTGGACTTGGACAAATTGTTGGTTTCATGATAGCCTCCCTCGGATCAGAAGTGTGCTGCGTAAATTCTAGTAGTACGTAACGTACTCTTCTGCTTCCAGAAAAAGAACGACTTTGTTTTGCCTTTTGCGTTCCACATGGGTATTAATTGTATGAACATACTACCTTGCAAGAAAATCCATAAAACAAGTTCTGTGGCCATAAATAATAGATATATATGGCGAAAGCTGAGACATTACTGCACTTCTCCATATTTCTTTCCTTCTCTATTTGAACAAAACCATGAATGCCGAGATTTCCTTGTCGCGTAAAGCAAGCCTGAGCTCTGACACGAGTTTTTATTCACAAGAAGATGTTATCAAGGTAGGGAAATGAACAATGGGCACCATAAATTTTGCGTCCATGCTTGTCTTACTGCTTTTGCCTTTTCAAGTGTAAGCTTTAATTCAACTTATGTGATCATGGAAATCTTTGAAAATATCTCAGTAGTACTTATAAAAAAGCCGCCGTTTGGGACAAATGACACGGCTCCAAAATATAACTTTAACCTCTCGTTGTTATAAAAATATTTTTGAAAAAATGAGAAGCACGATCATACCTTGTTTTGTGAAGGATACCAACGTGTTCAGCACATTCATCGGCCATTAAGAATCTAACATATTCGTCGTCGTGCTCTTGTGGGAAACAAAAGGACTTAGGTTCATTTTTTAGGTATTGAGTTGGATTCTAGCTTCAAATCTTAAATAAAAGTTGCTTAATGTATATGAATGCTATTCTTGATATTAGGTGTCCGACAGGCAAGTTTGTTGAATAAGGATATGTATACATGGATGGGGCCATGTATTTTGTATTTGATAGACCGTTTGTTACTCGAGATATAGCAGTGATGATGTAGTAGCTGCTCTAAAACCTAAAAAGGGGAAGTTGCTACCGAACACTGAGAAAAAAGGTTTGTACCAGAAAAAAAGCTGAGAAAACTAATAAAAAGGAATAATGGGAATAATCGATGTCCTCTGTGATATATACAAAAAGAAATATCATATATAGTATCCTACAAGTACATGATCTTAATTCTCTGCTACAGCTGCACCACATAAACTCCTGCAAACACGCAAGGTAGGCATGTAACCGTCAGGCACCATAAGAATGCTTGCAACTATTGATTGGACTATTCGCGGGGCCTCGGGCCTCGCGACGAACCTAGACAAGTCGTCATCACCCCGATCCGTTGCACCGAGGAGGCCGTCTCATTTCTCGGCGTGTTCCCCCCGCGCCCAGAGTTCCCAAAGGACCTACTTGGGGGTTCCTCTCTCTGTCGGACGACTTCGGCCGGGGACATCGAAAGCGGCGCATCGTCGACCAAAGTGGCGGCCGCATCCCTACTGGAAGGGGAACCTCCCGACGAAGGCGGGGAGGAAGACCCCTCTCGGACCACACTCGGCCATGCACATACATGTCGCCATCTGTTTGCGCCCTATCTTCGTGGGCCTTGGGGAGAATCGACTCGTGCACTCGGGCCTTCTTGTGGGTCGGGGCGAATCGAGGGCAGCGAGGGAGGTGCATGGTGGCATGGCCCGATTTGCGGCGCCTCGCGATGGGCGGTCTTGGGATCGCGGATCTCCGGGTCCGTGGCTCGCTGCTGCGCCTACGTTGGGAGTAGCAGCGTCGGGAGCAGCTGAGCCTCCCACGGGCCGGCCTACCGTCGAGGACCCGAGCGGGCCGTCCGCCAGATGTTCCACGCCTCCACGTACTTTTCGGTAGGTGGCGGCCGCGCTATCTTCACGGGACGGGACGAGTGGCTGCACGATGGGCCCATCTCGCGACCCGCGCCTCACCCTCTTCCAGCGGTGCGGCTCAGCAAAGACCGTCCCGGCTTGCCCCACAAAGATCGACACACCCGGATGCACGCGGCGTCTCGGGGGCCCCGTCCACGCATGTCATCGAGGAGCCGGCTCCTCCCTCACCGATCGCCTTGCGGCGGTCCACCTCGTGGAGGACACCACCGATCATTAGTATGGCGCCCCGGTCTTCCGGGCCGCCGCTTCTCTCATCCTCGCCCTCGACTTTTCTTCCACTCCAAGTGAATGAGCTTGCGGCGAGGGAGGTGGGGCCTCCTGACCGCCCAAGATCAAGTTCTTCATCCGGCTGGCGCATCGCCGCGCCCTTGGTACGGCGGAGCGGCGCCATCGCCATGGCCTACGGGCATCGGCCACTTTGCATACTCCGGCGGCCAAGGCAGCGAAACCATCGACCACCGCTTGCCTCCCCGCGCATTACTCCGGTCTGCCTCGCAGTCGTACCAGCGGAGTTCCTGTGCTCGGACACCCGCTCCTCGGCCGGGCGAGACCTCCTTCGTCGATTGGTGGCTACTTGCACGCTCACTTGCGCCGCATGATCTTAAAATCGAGCCTTCGACTCCTCGACCTCCTCATCTCCTGGCTACTTTGGAAGGAGAGGAATAGGCGCACCTTCTACGGTGCGCTGACCTCACCCTTTCTGGGCGTTCGAGGACTTATCCACGACGAGGCGCACTCTTGGGTGGGAGGCCGCCGGGGGGGTTGCACCTGTCCTGCACACCCTAGGAACGGGTTCATAGCGCCCGAGTCGGGCCGCTGTCGCACTAGTTAGTTTCTTCCTATTGTTACAACACTCTAAGCTCCGCCGTTTAAGCCGGTGATTTCTGTCAGTGTGCCCCGCCTTGTGCGTGCCCGTGCATCTCGCAAGGGCAAACGCAAGGTTGTACCCATACATTCTGTTTCCTCTTAATGCAGTACGGGCCAAAGTGCCTGGTTTCAAAAACTATTGATTGGACTCCACCAAAAAATTGGATAGCAGATGCCTTTATTTAGCAGCATGAACTCAATCAAGCCCATCAGTCGCGAGTGAGATAATTAATCACCCTCCAGCTAGAATATCGCCACAAATAATGTCAATGACAAATGACAATACTCCTTCCATTGCAATAGAGGGGTGCATAATACAGACCCTCACCGAGGAATAAATTCCCGTCACTTCCGTGCTTCGGCCACTCTGTTCTACAGAGTTTGAATTTGCTCCGCTTGTTTCAACCTATTTTTTTCCTCCCGAAACACTGTTAAATTAGTCAAAATCAGCCGACTTGTGTAATAGCCGAACAAAATGTTGGAATTTAAGTGGGCTTGGCCCAATAACAAATTCGAAATTCCTAAAGAAATCTCAAAGGCCCATTCATGAATATGGAAAGGAGGGAGTGGTGGAATCCTTTAGTACCACATTGCTTGTGGAAGGTGGAGAGGACCAACTTAAATATGGAAGTTGTTCCTACCTTCTCGTGTCTAGTGTGAGAAGAGGAGGGAACTCCACACGCGCCGCTCGCCGGGCGGGCGGGCGTGGCGTGGCGAAGGCGCGGGCGCACGACATGCGCGTGAAGGGGGTCTCCAAATCCGGCTCCCTCGCCTTGCGGGGCGCGGTCTCCTTTTGCGCTTTTACTTTTTGGTCCTTTGGTTTGCGTAGTTCTAATCAAATACGAACAGCCAGAGTCCTAACCGGTTTAGATCGTGATTATGTCACGCAGGCCTGTTCACCCGGACTATATAAGGGACCACCGCCCACGCTAAACGCATCCAATCCAAAGCTTAAAGTTTTGCCTCTTCTCGCCGCTGCGCGTCGCCAAGTCTCCCGGCCCGATCGTTCGCGTGCACCAGCGACGGCGGCGAAAGTCTCCGAACCGTCGTCTTTGCGATCCTCAGCACCTGAGAAGGCGAATAAGGTTTTGGGAAGCGCTCTTGATCGGCGCTCCCAATCTTTGTCACGGCTCGTCTCACGAGAAGGACACGCGAGGACTGCCCCAGCGCCGTCTTCGCCGACAACTTCTTCGACTTCTTCAGCGCGCCGATCGACGACAACAAATGCCCGAAATGGAGAAACTTCGGCATCGCTTTTAGGAACCTCTCCATTACGTTGTCCTCAACGTCGGCCGGTATTCTCGAGATCTAATCTTCATGTTAGTTATGTTCAATCTATCCAATCTATCTGGTGTGCTAGTTGTGTTTACACCTATTGCCATGATCTATGATATGTGATTATGCTATGCTATGATGAGTGTTATGTGTTCATGCTATGCTAGTATGCTTAACATGCTTTATCTAAGGAACTTGAACTCCTTGAGTATGTTATACCCGATGAAGTTGTGGTCGGTATTATTATTGCCAAATTACCTCCTTCATGGAGGAACTTTGCCACAAGCCTCAAGCATAAGAGAGTGAAGATATCGGTTGAAAACCTGATTCAATCTCTAGATGTTGAGGAGAAAGCTCTGGGCTAAAGATCATACCGAGAAGGGGAACGAGGAAAGTAGCGCCCACTTTGTCCGGAGAAACTTCAAAGGCAAGAACAAAGGAAAGGGGAAACAACACCTTTCAATGCCAAAGCTACTACTACCTTCAAGAAGAAGAAGAAGAACAAGTCTCGAGATGCCTTGTTTCACTTGTGGTGATCTTGGTCATTTTGCTAAGGAGTGTCCTCGCCGTGGGGACCGTAAAGAGAAGAAGGTCAACCTCGTGATCGCAACCAATGCCGATGACGGGTATGGTAATCTTCCTCTTCAGACTTTTCAAGATTTCAATCACCTAGTTGGTGGCTTGATACGGGTGCTAATATTCACGTATGTGTGCTTTAACATCTCTTTGTTCTCTTCTTATCGTGGGCTCCAAGGTTCCTCCGTCCCGATGGGGAATGGGTCACATGCTTACGCTCGTGGTGTTGGCACGGTAGATCTCAAGTTTACGGGGGAAGATCGTCGGTGAAGAACGTCGCAAAGATGTCCCTACTATTCGCAAGAACCTTGTTAGCGTTTCTTTTTGTTAAGAGATGGTCTTAAAGTAGTGTTTGAGTCCAATAAAGTAGTTATGTCTAAGCATGGACAATTTATTGGTAAAGGCTATGATTGCGAGGCTTGTTCCGCCTAAGTTTGTCGATTTTAATAATAAGTCAGTCAATCATATTTGTGGCACAATTGATGATAATTCTAGTGTTTGGCATTCTCGCTTTATGTCATGTGAACTTTGGTTTGATGTCACATTTATCTAGCTTATGGTTAATTCCGATTTCACCATTGCCAAAGGTTCTAAGTGCCATAGTTGTGTGTAATCTAAGCAACCTCGAAAAGCCTCACAAGGCAAATGAGGAGAGACACTTGGCACCTCTAGAGCTCATACATTCTGATCTATGCGAGATGAATGGTGTGTTGACTAAAGGTGGAAAGAGATATTTCATGACGTTAATTGATGATGCTTCTAGATATTGCTATATTTACTTGCTGAAAAACTAAAGATGAGGCATTAGACTACTTTAAAATCTTTAAGGCTGAAGTTGAAAATCAACTAGAAAGAAAAAATTAAACGTTTAAGGTCAGATCGTGGTGGTGAATATTTTCCTATAATATTCGATGAGTTTTGTCTTTTAACATGGTATTATTCATGAGAGGACACCTCCCTATTCACCCGAATCAAACGGGGGGTTGCCGAGAGGAAAAAAAATCGCACGCCGATGAAAGGTCCAAATGGCTAGAGGGGGGGGTGAATAGCCTATTAAAAATTCTACAAACAACACTAAGCAAGGCGGTTAGTAAATAAGATGGCGTAGCAATTAAGCAAATGCTTCAAGCTAGCTATGCAAGCCTCCTAGCAATTCTAGCAATTCTATGATCTCTAATCACACTCAAAGGCTAGGTTGCTAAGTTACTCCTAGGTGGACAAGATACACTAACTAATTCTACCACTAGGAGCCGACAAGGCTAAGCTAACTAAACAAGCTACTCACACTAAGCACCCTAACAAGATATACTACCAAAGTAATGCAAGAGGTGCTAGAATACAATACCACCGGTGTAGTGTCGAGGTTGTAGCCAATCACCGTGATCACCAAAAAATCTCCAACGAGCAAGAACAAGTGATACGATGATTTTTCACCGAGGTTCACGTGCTTGCCGACGCTAAGTCCCGTTGTGGCGACACACTCACTTGACGTATGCTAAAGCTTAATGGCCGGTGCCAAATCCCCTATGGGAGCTCAAGCAAACGATCACAAGAGAGGGTCCAACAAGCCACGAGCAATCCACTAGTGCTCCTTTCGCGAATCTCCCGCGGGGTAAGGAACGACCCTCACAATCACCACCGGTGTGGCCTCGAACAAGCTCCACTCGAGCTCAACACCGCCTCTTGCTCCAAGCCGCTAGGGAACCCGGGCAAATTTCCAAGAAAACAAGAATCCCGCTGCTTCTCCAAGGATGAAGTGCCTCTAGATGCAACCACCAATGCAATGCACTTCTATCACTCTCAATCTCACCAAGAATTCGAGTTATGGATGGAGAGATGAGTGGAGAGGAGTCTCACAAGGTCACTAGCAAGTTAGAGTGTTCAAATGTACAAGAGAGACTCCATGAACCGGCCATCCAAGTATATATAGAGCTTCCCTCGAAATAAAGCCGTTGCTCTAAAAAATTTGCTCTCTGCGGGGTGACCGATGCACCGACCGGAACCATTTGGCGGGTCCTGGCCGCGGGTCCGGCCGATGCTTCCGGCCACTACCGACAATCATCGGGCCCACGGCCGGGCTCCTCCACCGCGTCCGGCCAGGGGTTCGGTCGAGCACCGATGCTTCCGGCCCGGGTTCCGGCGTCGTCCCGGCCGATTTCGCCGCTTGCAACCTCTTCGCGGGCGACCGACGGAGCCACGGGCCGCTCAAGGCCCCGGCCGCTTCCACGTCGCGTCCGTCGCCTGACAAAGAATTCTTCATCTTTTTCTTTGCTCTTTGCTTCAACCTTGCTTCGCCTCTTGCCATGGGTTGCCAACACGTCCAAGATGACTACGTTATCACCAATGTTAGCACGTCGATAAGTTAGGCAAGATTGAAGTTAGTGCTCTCATTGTCCTAAATGCAAATGCAAGTCAATTGGACCTAGAAGCACTTCACCAAAAGATTGTCGCGGCATTCCCTCTTCATAGTCGGCCATCTATCCTATAATGTGATCACACGCTCTATCGTGTCTTGATCACCAAAAGGAAAACCCTATCAAGATACCTTTGCCTTGATCTCCCGGGTTTCTCTCAAGCCGATCACCGAGCTTGACGATCCATCATGTCTACCATCATTGTCCATGTTCATGATCATCATGCTCCTTGTCATCAACCTAATCCTATCTCAAGTCATCACTTAGAGCAAAGGATTAGTCCACAAGTGTGTCATCAATTTCCAAAACCAAACATGAGATTTCAATCTCCCCTTTTTGGTAATTGATGACAACCAAACTCACAAAGATATGAAATAAAATTCAATTAAACTTGAATTGCTTGTCCATAGGAATTTTGATCATGAATCAAGGATTGGACAAACATTTCAAGGTTCGGTTTTGGTAGTAGTAGCTCCCTACATATGTGCTTCCATGTGTTTGGATCAATTTGGCACATATGTATGGATAGAAATCTTGGGGAGAGATACTAATACCAAAAAGAGATGCTAAGGTTCTAGAATTCGGACCTTTGAAGCGTGAAACCATCTGAGTCCTTAGCATCAATGTAACTAGACAATCATCAAAACTCAACATACCCCATGAGATCAACATTATAGGCTAAATGTGAGCTTTGTCTAGATACATCCTATGCATGCTAGTTGGTCAATACACCAATCAATTTTTAAAAACTAGCATACACCAAGCAATCATGAATATTGAATTTAGATTGCCAATGCAACATCACATTATGATCATGCACATATAAATGCACAAATAGTCTATGAGCTTGCTCCCCTATTTGTGTGATCCTTTCCAACATCTTTGTGACTTATTTCTCCCCCTTTGTCAACAATCACCAAAAAGATGTAAATGAGAGAAATCAAGTCAATCAAAGTATCACATGTGGTCTCATCTAGATCACTTGCCTTTCCATGTATTCAAGTTTGAACCAAGGACAAGTTTTTTCACACCTCATATACATAAGGGTTATCTTGGACCATGTTAGAATACACATCAATAGCGCATTTTTCTAGCGTTGACACTAGGATTGCAAGCACATAAACATGTCATATGTCACCACTAGTTTATAGAACCATACAAAGCAATAGTGGTGCCACACATACATTGAAATCATTTTATTTTCCATGAATGAGCCTATTAAGCATGCATGATGTCTAGATGCACTAACAAGTCCTTAGCAACATATGAATGCCATGACAACCAACTTTTACCTTGAGGTTTGTCGAAGGAGAGGCATGTCATATAAGTGGGGTGCATCAACTCAAGTTGGAGAAGTCAATAATGTTCAATTCTCCCTTTAGCATGCAAAAGCTCTTCTCATCAAGTGGCTTGGTGAATATGTCGGCTAGTTGATCTTCGGTGCCAATGCCCATGATACAAATGTCACCCTTTTGTTGATGATCTCTTATGAAGTGGTGCCTTATATCAATGTGCTTTGTTCTTGGATGTTGAACCGATTTTTGGGTCATCTTTCTAGCACTTTCATTGTCACAATACAATGGAACCTTGTCAAATTTGAAACCAAAATTGTGGGGATCGATATTCGGGACACCCGCACGTGATCTCCCGAACCATCCCCGAGGAGCAAATGGGACCCGAGATCTCGACCGTAGACGAGGCTCCCCGATGGAGGCCCGTCTTCCCGCCCCATTCGAGCTCCCGCCCTCTCTCACCAATAAGCTCAGCGTACCCGCACCTCGAAAGATCTCGCCTAGGGACCCCTCTCCGTCTCGAACGAGCTCCCCCGGTACAAGCTCGAGCTCAGCCCGACGCCCATTCTCCGCCCGAATGAGCTCTCACGAGTATAGAAGGACATGCCGAGCTCGAGCTCGGCCCGACGAAGTTCCTTTCCGTCTCCCTGACGAGCTCCCGAGTAGTACCGATTCCCTGGGCTAGTAACAAAGGCTGGACACAATGCCGACCGACGACGCCGCGGCTACTTGCGGGCGCCGCACTCTATGGCGGATATCGTCCAGAGAACAAGATCTCGGCGACACGCCACAGTATGGCCCGGCCGGACCCGCGCCATACCGCTACCGAACGCTACGGACAACCGCTACCGCACAAAGATGACCTCGGCACGGAGGCCGAGCTCCGTCGAGCTCTCCCCGGGCCCACACGCTTTTCCCCGCGATGCACGCGGACGCTGCGATTTATGGCGGCGGCGCCGCCGCAGTCCGATCAGACACGGCTGCGTGCGACATGGACAGGGGGGCTCATGGGCGACAACGGCGGCGCGATGAGCTTCATCGGCCCTTCGAGTCACCGACCGACGAGCTCCAAGCTTCGGCGGCCGACGAACAAAACATAGGAACATGGAGCCGCCCCTCGCAGCCCCACGACGACCGCGAGATAGGCTTTGGCCTTGGCGCGATGGCGGCATGCTTGCGGGCGGTCCGCGTGCGGGACCAAACGGCTACATTTCCTTCTCCACCCCCAAATTTGTATTTCTTCGACCTCTAAGCCCTCCGTCCGAGGGCCACCGTGAGCTCCCTGCAACTATAAAAGGGGCGGATGGCCATCGGATGGAGGCGGAGGCTCGTGGTTCTCAGCTCACAAGCGTTCTAGCTTCCAACACTTCGAACACCTACTTTACAGAGACCCGGGAGCTCATCTCCCTCTCGCCCGCTTGTATTAAGCCCGACACGAGCTTTTGAGCTCTGGATAGTGGCCTCACCCCACTAGGGGCCGCGATTTGCCCGAACCAAGATAAACCTTGTGTCATTGTCTCTAGAGCTAGGCCATCGAGCACGCGTTAGCCGTATTATTCCGTGGACGGTGGTATTAGACCACCACGCTTGGCGCGCCCCGGGGGCAGCGCGAGTGCGACGTTTCTCCACTCCGATGGCTTCTTCCACTTCCGACGGCGCGGCGCCGCGATGCGCTGACACACGATCGACTCCTCCGCACGAGCATGAGGCGCCCCGTCACCGAGCTCTTCACCCGCCCGATGCGGCGCGAGGACATCCCGGCCGCCCGGCCATCACCGACTCCCCCGACGAGCATGGGGCGGAACTCCACCTCCACGCCGGCCTCATCCGCGCCCACGCGGACCGCTTCCTCATCCTCATCCGCTTCACGAAATCCTCGGGACGCGCCTACGCAGCCCCACTGGGCGATGTGACCTTCTCCACCGCCAATAATCGCCCTACATTTCGGCGAAGAGGCGTTTTCGGTCCGACGAGTTCACGACGCCCACGCCAGATGTACCCCGATGGGCGCGGGGCCTCCCACCCTCTCAAGGCGATGAGCCCCGCGGGCAGCGTCCGCGAGCTTGAGCTCGCCCTCGATGGGATGAGCCTCATGGATTGGCGACCCCACGCGCTGCTACATGTGTCACACCCCGACGGTGCGGTAGAGGAAGTCCACCCGAGCGACGCCCCCAACACACGCCACGAGACACCGCCACGCGCGCGCCGCCCCTATCGACCGCATCAAAGCCCGCCTGAAGAGCCCGCCGGAGGAGCCCGAACGCCGCAGCTGCCCCCAAGAGCGAAACCCTCCTCGCCGAAAGGTGAGGAAGATGAATTGCGAGCACGAGCTCGAGTTTTAACAGCTCCCCGCCGGTTCGAGAGCATCCCAACCTCGGCGGCCGCCGCGCTGCTTCCTACGACGCTGCCCGGCCCCCGGGGACCGTAGGCACGCAGGCCCACGAGCAGCTCAAGAGAGACTCCCCCGGGAGGCGGCGGTCCACAGGCAACAAGCTCGCGCGATCTCACCGACGACTGTTGGAGGAGCACGAGGCTTCCTCCCACCCCGAGGTCCACGCACGACGACGAGTCGGCGAACCGCGATGCCCGACACCATCAACGCCCCCGGCGGAAGCGAAGGCCGGCCGAAGAGCGTCCCCGGGCGGCGGCCGCAGTACCACCACGACGACCATGAGAAGCGCCGCGCGAAGCTCTGGCGGCGCGGTGGTCGCCACGATAAAGAAGACAAGAGCCGCAGCTCCCATCGTGTTACGCTCGGGAGCCCGTCTCCCAAACGGGACCGCCCGGCCCTCGAGCCGAGCTCGAGCTCGAGGAGGCCTAAGGCTTTCGGTTCACGCATTCACCCGCGCTCCGTTCCTCCCCGCTTCCGAGCTCCGAGCCTCGGTGCGGAACAACGAGGGAGACCGACCCGCCACGTGGCTTGAGGATCACCGCCTGGTCGTCAAGCCGGAGGTGCCCGACAGCGACTATTTCATCATTCACAACCTCCCACTCTATCTTGCGGATTCTGGCGCGGTCATGGCTCCGAGCACCTCCCCGAGGGCACCATCCGCAACTGGAGGACCTCAAAGCGTCTTCATTGGCAACTTCCAGGCACCTACGCCCGGCCAAGCACGGCGTGGGACTGCGAGGCTGCAAGCGAAGAAGGAGGAGAGCCCGCGCGACTACATCAGCGCTTCAACAAGCTGCAACAACCTCTGGAGAGGCCTCCGACTCGAGATCATCGCTTTTCACCTTCTAAGACAACCTCGCAAGACCCTCGATCCACGAACTCGGCGCCCGTGCCCCGAACAAAGGAAGGAGCTCCTCGACCTCGCCACGCGTCACGCCGAGGGAGAGGGACGCCCGTCCGCCGCCACGGGCAAGGGCAAGCCGGGGCGACGACGAGGAAACCTGGGGATCGAACTCCCGCCGAAGGAAGAACAAGAAGAACAAAAGCCCCCACGACGACGACGACGACGACCAGAGCCGTTGCGACAAGCGCAAGGCCGGGCGGCAAGGGTGGCAAGCCTTTCATCCCCAAAGAGCACTTCGACAAGATGCTCGAGGAGCCGTGCCCGCACCATGAGGGGCCTGGTCAAGCACAAGATGAAGGACCGCCGTCCTCATGAAGAAGCACGTGATGGGCGCATTTGGGTGGTGGCGGCGAGGGCGACAACGGCAAGGACATCGAAACCAGCTCCCGGCGAAGTTCGACGCCGACATCTACATCGAGGGGCGGCGCCGCCAACGCCGTCTCGGGCGGGGCCACCGGCCACGAGTCCAAGCGCCGACCGAGCTCACGCTACCGCGAGTCCTCTTCAAGGCGAGCTACCCCTCGAGTACCTCAAGTGGTCGAGCTCTACGATCACCTTCTCGACAAGGCCGATCATCCACGATACACATCCCGCACCCGGGAAGGTACCCTTCGTCGTCGATCCCATCATCGGCACCATGCGCCCGGAAAGGTGTTGATGGATGGCTACGGCGACCTCAACCTCCTCTACATCCACGCTCAGGCCCTTGGGCGTCCCCAAAGGCACGTCTCCGCCGTCGCACGGGCGATCTCGATCCACAGGTGCGGGGAAGCGGTGCTCCCGCCTGGGCGGATCGACCTCCCGTCACCTTGCTTCACCAGGACAACTTCCGCAAAGAGGTCCTCACGTTTGAGGTGCTCCCGTTCAAAAACGCCTACCACGCCTGTTGGGGCGGCCGTGCTATGCGGTTCATGGCCGTCCCCAACTACACCTACCTCAAGCTCAAGATCCCCTCCGAGGGGAGTCATCACCATCGATTCCACCTTCTCGTGCACGCATTGGCCGCGAGGCCGCGCCCAAGACTGCCGACGCGGCGCCGCCGAAATCGAGCGATGTTGCCCAAGATGGCGGCCCTCGGGCCAGCGCCGAAGACTCTCCCCAGCTCAAAAGAAGGCGGGCATGAGCTCAACCGTCGAGCCCCCGTGAGTGGCGGCACGAGCTCGTCGCCGAGCCTCGAGAAGGTGACTTCCGGGCGCGTTCGAGCCGAAAAGGGACGCCAAGGAGGTCACGATGGCCGACAAGGATGGGCGCACCTTCCCTCTCGTGGGTGCCGAGCTCACCCCCAAATAGGAAAGCCGAGCTGGCCGACTTCCTCCGCGGCGAACCTCGATGTATTCGCATGGAGGGCCTCGGATATGCCGGGCATACCGAGGGAGTCGCCGAGCACTCCTGAACATCAAACCCGGCTCTCGTACGGTGAAGCGAAGGCCGAGACGTTTCGACAACGATCGACGCCAGGGCAATCGCGAGGAAATAGACAAGCTCTTAGCCGCCAGTTCATCAAGGAGGTGTATCATCCCGAGTGGATAGCCAACCCTACACTAGTTAAGAAGAAGAATGGGAAATGGAGAATGTGTGTTGATTACACGGTCTCATCAAGGCATGCCCAAAGGATCCGTTTCCTTTGCCGCGCGCATCGACCAGATTGTTGACTCCACCTCCGGGTGTGAACGCTCTGTTTTCTCGACGCCTACTCCGGCTACCACGGTCGCGATGAACGAAGCTCGATCAGCTCGCTACCTCCTTCATCACTCCGTTTGGCGCGTTCTGCTTACGCGTAACAATGCCCTTCGGTTTGAAGAACCCTATGCCACCTTCCGCAGGTGCATGCGTAAAGTCTTCAAAGAGCTCCTCGGAAAGCTCGTTGAAGCATACGTCGGCGACATCGTTGTCAAGACAAAGCGCCGAAAGAGCTCATCCCCGACCTCGAAAAGGTCTTCGCTAAGCTCCGAGTTCGAGTCAAGCTCAATCCCAAGAAATGTGTCTTTAGGGGTCCCTCGAGGAAGTTGCTTGGCTTCATCATTTCGAACGTGGCATCGAGGCCAATCCGAGAAGATCGCCGCCATAATAAACATGGGGCCAATAAAAACGTCAAGATGCGTGCAACGGCTCACGGGATGCCTAGCGCCGCTAAGTCGCTTTCATAGCCCGACTTCGGGAACAGAGCCTCCCACTCTACAAGCTGCCGAAGAAGTTAGAGCGCTTCGGATCGACGAAGCCCGGCAGAAGCCCTCGACTCACCAAGCAACTTCTTGCTAATCCACCCGTGCTCGCCGCTCCCACGCCCAAATCGAACCGATCCTCCTTTACATCTCGGCCACCTCGAAGGTGGTAAGCACCGCGCTCGTCGTTGAAAGGGAGGAGGAAGGGCATGCGCTCAAGGTACAACATCCGGTCTACTTCATCGGCGAAGTTCTCACCGACACCAAGACCCGCTACACACAGCTCGAAAGCTCGTGTATGCGCGGCAGTAATCACCCTACGCAAGCTCGGGGCATTACCGACTCCCATCCGGTCAAAGTCGTCTCCAAGTTCCCCTTGGCGAGGTCATCCGTAGCCCCGAGGTTCTGGGCCGAATGGCCAAGTGGGCTATTGAGCTCATGGGACCCGACATCACCTACGCCCCCGTGAGACGCCATAAAATCCCGTGCTCGGCGGTCTTCATCGCAGAGTGGACCGAGGTCGAGCGGCCACCAAGGCCCGGCGACGCGGAATCGGACGCCATGCTTCCGACGGATCCGTGAAGAAGCACGGCGCCGGCTCGGACTCGTCTTCATCTCTCCAAACGGGGTGCGCATGAAGTACTCCATCCGCCTACACTTTCCCCCGCGTCCAACAACGTGGCCGAGTACGAGGCTCGTGAACGGCTTGCGACGCCCCCGAGCTCGGCGTCCGGCACCTCGAGGTCCCGGGCGACTCGAGCTCGTCAAGAACCAAGTCATGAAGGAAGTCGATTCGCGCCGACCGAAGATGATCGCCTATCACCGTAAGGTCCGAGAGCCCGAGGAGCACTTCCACGGCCTCGAGGTCAACCACATTCACCGCCACCTCAACAACGACGCGGATATTCGCCAAACTCGCGTCGATCGCTGTCGGTCCCGCCAGCGTCTTCATGCACGAGCAACACAAGCCATCGATACGACTCAAAGATCGACCCTGCAACAACAGACGCGAACTCGACCGCCCGACGCCCGAGCTCGGACCTATGAAGGCGTACGCTCCCGCAAGCCCAAGCCCCCCCAACGCGAAGGCACCTAGCCACGAGCTCACACCCAACAAAGCTCGGGGGTTTGGATCGAGCTTCGACCACGACGGCCCCGAGCCCCGATCGGGCGGATCCCACCGGCTTGATGGTTCAAGGAAGGCAAGCTCCCCGAGGGCAAGAGGAATCCGGGCGCTGCTGGCGGCCGTCGTTCGATCCTTGCCGGACAAGAGCTCTACCGTGGCGCGGAGGCCTCCTGAGTCCTCCGGTATTGCATCACTGCGGCGGGGAGAAGCTCATCGAGGAAATCCCCCGGCCAATCGGCCACCATGCAAATACATGAGCTCGCGTTGGGAAGTCGTTAGGCGGGGTTTTCTTGGGTCGACCGCCGCCGCGGACGCGCCTCCCACCGTCCGACACCGCGAAGGATGCCGCCGCCAAGGCGCACCTCGGCCGCCCCTCGGCATCGATCCTTCGCTCACCGGGCGTTCGCGGTGCGGGGTCTCGACATGGTGGGACCGCTTCAAGAGGACGCGGCCGGGGCTACACGCGACTCTCGCCGCCGCCGCTACGGGCGAGTCGAGGATACCGCCAAGTTCTTCACGGCATCATTATCCACCGCGGTCCCGAACTCCATCATCCACAGGAACAACACGACGCGAACCCGGTAGGAGAGGTCTTCATCGACCGGTGCAAATGTCGCGGCATCCGCGTCGACACGCTCCTCGGTCAGTCACCCGAGGACGCGGCGGTCGAAGAGCTGCCGGCATGATCCCAGGGCGTGAAGTCTCGCATCTTGAAGAGGCTCGAAAATACGCCGCGGTGGCTCGCCGAGCTCCCGCCGGTCGTATGGAGTCTCCGCGACGACGCCGGCGGGGCCACGGGGCCCGGACGCCGTTCTTCCTCGTCTTGGATCCGGTACGTACTCCCCACCGACCTTGAGTACTGGCGGCTCGCCCAGCGTCCAAGCCTTCGCTAACGAAAGCACAATAATCGCGCTGCCGAAGACGCCACCATCAGCTCGACGGCTCGGGACGCCGCCCTCATCCACTCCGCCAAGTACTGCGGTCCATGAGGCGCTACCACGGCCGCCACCGCCGTCAGAGGCGGGCTTTTGGCCGTCGGCGACTACGTCTTCGCGGCGAGTCCGAGCTCGAAAGACAAGCACAAGCTCTGGCGCGTGGGAAGGGCCCTTCACCATCGCTCAAGTGCTAAGACCGGCACGCATTAAAGCTCAAGGACCATCATGGCCGAGTCCTCACCAACGCATGGAACATCGAACAACTCGCCGCTTCTACCCCTAAATGTATTTCGAAATGTTGTAGCTACAAGAGCTCAATAAAAGCACAAATTCGATGCAAAAAAATATGTGCAAGCACTCTGAATTTTTTCCTTAGAGCGCATCCGAGCAACGACCGGCCTCCGCCCGGCGGCTAAAGACCCGCCCTTGCTCTGGGGCTACAATGAGCGGGGTGCACACCCCACGTTTTTAACACACCAATTTTTTCAAAACTTACAAGTTCGAGCTCGGCGACGAGCTCAAACTTGCGAACTTACACTCCTTCCTCTTAGCTCGGACAATGTTCCGAACGACTAAATCGTGGGCTCATCACCTTAGAGCATGGCGTGATCGCCTTAACGACCGCCGCGCCCCTCGCGGCCAGAGGAATGGCCCGCCATCCGGCTCTCGAATCATGAGCTCACCGAAAAGTCAAAACAAAACATGATATAAGAGGAAAGACGACTTCCATTAAGCACGAGCTCCTTAAAAGTTTTTACAATTTGCCTCAAACTATGAGGACTTAATGAACTTGTAAACTAAAAAGAGGCCGAGCCTCGAGTTCCTATACTTGCGCGGCGGGTCTTGATCCATCAAGACAAGGGCGGAGACGTCTTGCCTCCCCCCTCCTCCTCGGGCTCCTCGGCTCCCCACCGCCCCGGGGGCTCAAACACCTCGAGCTCCCTCGGCAAGCTTGAAGAGCTCGGCAGACAACCTCAAGGGTGGCGACCTCAGCGGCTGACCTTCCGATCGGGTGCCTGCATCGTCAACACCCTGGCGCCCACCCCGTCTTCACGATGTCGACCCTCGAATTTGGGGTAGTGGGTGAAGATGACGCCGATGGCCTTATGCACCACGCGGCCTGCGTCCTCCGTCACCTTACGCGGGATCGCCGACACCCGCGGGCCGGGTCCGCCCCGTCTTCCCACTCCGAGGACACGCAGGGCGCCCTCGATCATGATACAAGGCCCCTCGTGGGCGCTTTCAGCTCTCGACCTCCTCCACGGCCTTAGCGGCACGCTCTGAAGCTCTCAAGCTCTTGCCTCGCGTGGACGAGGTTCTTGGTGCATCGCTGTGTCCGCCTCTTTCACTGCCAGCGAGCCGCTGCGTGTGTAGGAGGCTTCGAGGCGCGAGTTCCGACTCGTCCCTCGGCCTCCCTCCCTTCAAAGATTTCCCTTCTCTCACCGCAACAGAGACAGCAGTTAGACACGAGCCACAAAGCCTTTGGGATGCAAAGAAGAGGCGAATGCCGGCTTACTCCACGGCTCGTCGAGAGCTCTTGCTCGTTGTGCCGAGCTCATAATTTTCGGCTTCAAACGAACCTTCTCGCCTCCGAGCGCGGAGGGTGCACCACAATTCAGAAGCCGCGGTCGTAGGCTGAAGTCCCACCGACGAGGACGGTCGGCCTCGAACGCCAAACAAACAAAAAAAAGACAAGGGCGCAGCACTCACCCTCGAGCTCAGCGTCACGATGGCTGTGCTCCATAAGCAGTCCTTGTCCTTCCGCGCGGGGGACTCAGCGGCGAGCTCAAGCGCCCGAGCGCTCGAGCTCCTTGTTGTCGAGCCACGGACAGAGAGCCGAGCTCCCCCTGCATCTTGTATTTAGCCAGAGCGAGCCCCGAGCTCCTCCTCCCGCCGGGTCGCCTCCTAAAGCGCGGCCTGCACCCCGCCCGGGCCTCCTGGGCAGCCCGCTCCTCCGCCCCCACGAATGGGGTTGGCGCCTCCTCCGCCCGGGCCTCCGAACCGGTGCCGGAGGCTGGGCCCCAGCCTCGTCGCACATCTCCGCGCGCCTGGCGTCGTCCGCCGTCGATGAAACCGCCCGGCCCTCGTGAGGACTTTGTCGCGGTTGTAGCCCCCGATGGCCTCCCTTGCCCCGCAAGCCACAAACGGTTAAGCGAGAAAGAAGACACGAAACGAAGCCCGACTACCGCAACGGCGACCGAACCTCGGAAAGGCGGCGGCGCGCCTCGCCGGCTCCGATGGGCAGGACTCCCGCCTCCTCCGCTTCCAGCGGATCGATGGGGGCGACCTGAGCATAGGGCTGGAATAACGATGTCGCGCCCGGCTGGAGGGACACTCGTCGCGCGGCAATGCCACGGACCTCTTGCCTCATCAGCCTCGACGCCCCCGCGGCAAGGGCGGCACCGGGGCGGGCGGCGTTCGAGTGGCGGCACCCTCAGCGGCCTCGTCTTCCAAGCCCTCATCGCCGGACGCGCCGTCCTTCCTGCCGCGCCGGCGTCCTCGTCGCCGGAGATCTCGACGACCTCCTCAGCCCGGTTGGGCCACGACCTTGTGCGGGGTCTCCTCGGCCAGCGCTCCTCGGGGCTGCGAGTCCTCCCTCCGAACCACCTTCTCCATCTCCGACGCGCGACGAGCTCCCGGCAGCTGAGCACCGGCGCCCCAAGGTCGCTCGCCGAAGCTCCCTCGACCCGAGCTCAAGACGGTCCTGCGCTTAGCCTGGGGACGGTCGCGTCCGAGGAAGAGCCCAGAGCACGAGAGCCCCGAAACCGAGGCGCGGGTCGACAATGCCCTCAAGGGGAACGGCGTCATCTTGAGCCCGGTCCCCTCGCCGTCCGTCCCTCGCTCGACAAGTCGAAGCCGCGTCACCACAAATGCTGCCCGGCCTCGCCAACCCGTGGTCGAACCCACGGCTGCCGAGCTCATGGCTCAACGGCGCCGCCGAGCCTATCATCTCAAACTCCGAGCCGTTCGGCCCGACTCGGCACCTCCGAATCTTCAAGCGCGCTTTGTCGAGTGCGCCGTCGCCGCCTAAGTGTGCTAGCCATTTAAGTCGCACTTCGTGGATCGATCACTACGTACCGATGACGCCGAAAAGCCGGAGAGCATACCCGACTCCGACACCCCCTTTCGCCTCTTCTTCTTGCGCCTCGCCGGCCCGGAGCCCCGGGCGCCCGACGAGCACCCCGACTGCGCGCCGGGCGGCGGGCAGTCGAGGTCGCGCGACAGCGCCGCGCCCCAAGGCCACCACCGCCTGTGGGCAGCCAGCGGGCCCGACGATCCCGGCCTCGCCATCGAGAGGCGACGTCGACGTCGAGGGCCCACCCCGTGGCCTCGACACTCGGCTCCGTCTCCTCGGCGGCCGCTCGCCGCGCCCCCGGGACTGACCCGACCTCCTGCATTGCCGGACAAGTGCCCGCTAAGCGCGCCCGGCGGAGCTCGCCTCGCCTCAGCGGGAAGAGGAGGGAACTCGAAGGGCGCACCACGCCGACCTATAGAGCCCGAGCTCGTTAGGGGGCTCGAAAGGCGACAAGAGAACGAACTAAGACAGGCGCGACGAGCACTTACCAACTCAGAGGTCTCTGGATCAGGGAGGATCCGGGGAGCTCCTGGCGCCCTCACTCCCGTCCTCGTCACCTGCTTCATCCAAAATTCCACCTGGTCGACGGTGAGACCAGGGGCGTTCGCCGTCCCCACGAACGGGGCCTTCTCCTTCTCCATCTCCCACATTCGGAGAGCTCGACGCTGGAGGGGCACCACCGCCTTGCTGAGCCAGGCCTCGATGATGTGGTTCACCGTCAGCCCGGCATCCCGGAGCGCCTTGATCCTGCCCACGGTCGCCTCCACGTCACCCATCGTGATGAGGACATCACTCTTTCGGACGCACAAGATGAACCTATGTTGGACATTCAAGGTCCAATTACAAGAGCACGCGCATACGACAATTAAATTTGGTGTGAGCTCTTTCCTAAGCAAGTCTTTATATGATTTTGAGAATAGATTGCTACCTAATGATTGTATTGTGCTTAGGAATCATGGAGAGGACCAGAGTGTGCATAAGGGATGGCTTGGAGGCGTGGAGGATCAGGAAGGGCGCCCAAGACAAGGTGGAGACCCAAACCGAGTCGATTTCGAGCCTGTTTCGGAGTTCAGGACCAGCAAGGAGTAAAATGGACGCCCAGGACGCATCCGGGCTTCGTTTTCTACGATCCACCCATGGTTGGAAAGATAATTTCATAAGGAAACCAATGGAGTTGGTTTCAGGTCCAAACTCATTCGGAGTCGTCGGGAAACGTCAAAACAAGTCAGCGTCCAGAATCTGTTTCGGTGCTGCGTCACGTTTTTGGTCCAACGGACCGTGTATCGATGTTGAGCCCATTAGGGGCGCGTCCCAGGGGTGGTGACGACCCTTAGTCCTATATATTCAGCCGCGTCTCTCGTTAGGTTTTGGGTTTTGCTTAGATTATTCTGTCAAGAACAGTTTCGCCGTTTCATCGGTTTGTGAGACCCCAAATCGTGAGATTAATCATTCATCTGCAAATTGGTTGCATTCTTCCTTGTTCTTGCTTGTGTTCTTCGATTCGCAGGCAAAGGACTTAGCCTTCTTGGCGAGGTCAACCGTGCAACGCCGGTTGATAACCGAAGGAGACGTGGTGCTGCGATTGCGGGGTTTCGATCGAGTTGTTCGAAGCCGGATCGAATTGTGTCTCGTTTCCACCAAATCGAGTTATCGAACCTTTCGGAAGATCAGGCCACCCTAGTTTCCATCACATCGTGTTGTCGTGCGGGCCCTTGCGCCTACAGCTGGCTCCCACTGAGAAAGTGCGGCCGGGTGTACCGCGGTAGAGGGTAGGAGAGGTCGTTCTTGAGGTAGAACCACTCCTCCCTCCATCCGGGGTTGGCCGATGGGAAGTCGCCCCTCGGAAGGACTCCCGGACCTTCCCCCGCATTTGCACGCAAGACGCACGCAATCGGGGCCGGACCGCCCCCCCCTTGCCCGGCGGCGGCGGATCTTGGCGAGACGTGAGTGCTTGAAGAGCTCCCAATTGGGAGGGATCCCCAACCACCCCTCACAAAGCATCGTGAAGACGGAGGGAGAAGCACGCCGTTCGGGCGTGAGGTGCCGGAGCTCGATCCCCCGTCGCGACGAGCCGCGCAAGAAGAAGTCGCCCATGTATTCCTAGCCCGCGCTCGTGGAAGGCGATGAAGGAGACGACGTACCCCCTCGGTGGGTCGCACTTCGTGGGATGCCGCCGGGATGATCCACTCCTCCGCCGCCGTCACGGGTACGGCAGCCCACCGACGGTGCTATCGCCGATCTTCGCCACTGCCGCCGTCGAACGCAACCACGAGCCCATCTCTCAATCACCGAATCGGGTCGGGGCGGCAGGGAAGGTGGAAGATCGGATCTACGAGTGGGCAGCGGCGATCGAACTCTCTCTCAGGCGTGGAGGAAGGTAAGAGATGGAAGGTAAAACCGCCTCCCGATCTCCTCCTATTTATAGAGCTCGGCCGCGCGAGGCGACGAAGAAACCGCCAGGGGGCCCACCACGCACCACGCCCGTGCAGAATCGATGCCGCGAAATCGACGCGACGCGACACCGGGCGGAAGCCGAACGGCCGCGGGGCAACCCCGCCAACGGTAAAAACCCCAACGGTAAGATCTCAACGGTTATTTTTTACGCAACGGGTGGAAACCCAAGAGCTCGGCACGACGGGTCGATTTGCCGAGCTCGTAAAAAGCACGCGCAGCGAGCTCATCGCCTCTCGTGGTTCAAGGCCGGCCGCTCGAGAGCGGAGGCCGCCCGGGGACATCACGAGCGAGGAGCGCCATGAGAAAGCGGCGCCGACAACCCACGCCTCGAGCCCCGAAAAGGCTCGAGGGCTTTCCCTTGTCTTGTCCGGTCGCCAAGGAGTATGATCGACTCGAGCTGACCTCACCGATTTAGGAAGCGTCTGCCCTGGACACGCTTGGGGGCTCGAGAATCCACGGAAGTTGGGTCCTTGGAACTTGAGGTTTGATCCACCCCATTGCGATCAAACGAACGAAGCCGACGAGCTCGAGCCTCACCCTGACTATCCGATGGCGGCTCCCCGAGCACTCGATCTCGGCCAACGTGGTAAGATCGAGCTCGAGCCTCATCACCCCGGAGCAATCGCGAGGGAATGGGTCGGCGAGCCCATGAAAATTCTCAAAAGCCTGCGTAAGAATCTACTATCCTCACGGGCCTCGGGGGCTACACCCGGGTGCACGCCACGCCGCACCACGAACCAAACACCAATCCCATGACGAGAGCTACCCCATGACGAGAGCCATCACGCGGGAAGCATCCGGAGAGACCTCATCTCTCCCAAATGCTCGGGGCTACCGTGGGGGATCGATATTCGGGACACCCGTACGTGATCTGCCGAACCATCCCGACGAGCAAATGGGACCCGAGATCTCGGCCGTAGACGAGCTCCTCATGGGCGAAGGGAATGCTCCCGGCCCGAGCTCTCTCCCACGGGCTCCCGATGGAGACCCGTCTTCCCGCCTCATTCGAGCTCCCGCCCTCTCTCACCCGAAGCTTCAGCGTACCCACCTCGAAAGATCTCGTCTAGGGACCCCTCTCCGTCTCGAACGAGCTCCCCCGGTACAAGCTCGAGCTCAGCCCGACGCCCATTCTCCGCCCGAATGAGCTCTCACGAGTATAGAAGGACATCTTGCCGAGCTCGAGCTCGGCCGACGAGTTCCTTTCCGTCTCGGGCGAGCTCCCCGAGTAGTACCGATTCCCCGGCTAGTAACGGGCCGGGACACAATGCCGACAACGACGCCCGTGGCTACTTTCGGCGCCCAGGCCCTTATGGCGGGATATCGCCAGAGAACAAGATCCTTGGCGACCGCAGCGGTATGGCCCGCTCGGACCACGCCATACCGCGCCCCGCTCACGGACAACCGCTACCGAGACAAAAGATGACCTCGCAACGGAGGCCGAGCTCCCGCGAGCTCTCCCGCTCCACACGTTTTCTGCGATGCCGCAGACGCGCATTTATGGAGGCGGCGCCGCCGCAGGTCCGACCGAAACGGCGGCGCTGCGGACGAGGAGGCTCATGGCATAACAGGCGAGCTCCATCATCCCTCTCCGTCACCGACCGACGAGCTCCGAGCTCGGCGGCCGTCTGGCAAAACATAGGAACATGGAGTCGCCCCTACGTAGCCCCACGACGACCGGCCGGATAGGCTTTGGCGCGAGGCGGTGGCGACGGCGTATCTTGGCGGTCCGGCGTGCCCGACCAAACGGCTACATTTCCTTCTCCACCCCCCAAATTTGTATTTCTTGACCTCTAAGCCCTCCGTCCGAGGGCCACCCGTGAGCTCCCCTTGCAACTATAAAAAGAGGCAAAGATGGCCATCGGATGGAGGCGAGGCTCTCGAAAGTTCTCAGCTCACAAAGCGTTCTAGCTTCCAACACTCAGAACACCTACTTTCCACGAGACCGGGAGCTCATCTCCCTCTCTCGCCCGGCTTGTATTCGCCCCGATACGAGCTTTTGAGCTCGGATAGTGGCCTCACCGGACTAGGGGCGCGATTTGCCCCGAACCATTATAAACCTTGTGTCATTGTCTCTAGAGCTAGGCCATCTGAGCACGCATTAGACGGACATTACCGTGACGGTGGTATTAGGCCATGACAAAAAATCCTTCAATGTTGACCTCATCCAAAGCAATTGAGTGCAACAACTTCCCGCACTAATGTATTCGGCCGGCGGTTGAAAGAGCAACACTATTTTGCTTCTTTGAAGACCATGATACTAGTGACCTTCCAAGGAATTGACATGTGCCACTTGTGCTCATTCTATTGATCTTGCACCCTGGATAATCAGAATCCGAATATCCAATCAAATCAATCTTGGATCCCTTTGGATACCATAGTCCAACATTTTGTGTGCCCTTCAAGTACCTCACAATTCTCTTTGTTGCCTTGAGGTGACTCTCTCTTGGATCGGATTGATGTCTAGCACACATGCCCACACTAAATGCAATGTCCGGTCTTGATGCGGTTGCATAAAGCAAACTACCGATCATAGACCTATACTTCTTTTGCTCAACCATGTTGCCACTTGGATCGGGGTCTAGGCTTCCATTGGTTGCCATAGGTGTGGACATTGACTTGGCATCTTGAAGATCAAACTTCTTGATCATGTCTTTGATGTACTTGCCTTGACTAATGAATGTGCCATTCTTCACTTGCTTAATTTGGAGACCAAGAAAGAATGTGAGCTCTCCAAGCATTGCCATCATCTTTGCAAACTCTTCACAAAACTCTTGGTTGGTTGACCCAAAGATAATGTCATCAACATATATTTGCAACACAAACAAGTCTTTGCCAATCTTCTTGGTGAAGAGAGTGGTGTCCACCTTGCCCATCTTGAACCCTTTAGAGAGGAGAAAATCTCTCAACCTCTCATACCATGCTCTTGGTGCTTGCTTCAAACCATACAATGCTTTCTTCAACTTGTAGACATGGTTGGGATATTTCTCATCTTCAAAGCCCGGTGGTTGCTCCACATACACCAACTCATTGATGAAGCCATTCAAGAATGCACTCTTTACATCCATTTGATAGAGCTTGATGTCATGAGCACATGCATAAGCAAGCAAGATTCTAATTGCTTTAAGTCTAGCAACCGGTGCATAGGTCTCTCCAAAGTCAAGACCTTCTACTTGAGTGTACCCTTAAGCTACTAGCCTTACCTTGTTTCTCACAACAATTCTATCTTGATCTTGCTTGTTCTTGAAGACCCACTTGGTTCCTATCACATTATAGTCCTTTGGCCTTTCCACCAATTCCCATACATCATTCCTCTTGAAGTTGTTCAACTCTTCATGCATGGCATTGATCAATCTTCCTTCTTGAATGCATTTTCAATGTTCTCCGGTTCTTCTTGTGCTACATAGGCATGGTGAGCACAAAGGATGTCAATCTTCTTCTAGTAACCACTCCACTATTGATGTCACCGACAATTTGATCAATTGATGATCTCTTGCTATGTTGGATGGTTGCATCACTTGCACTTGATGACTAGGATGAGGAGTTTGGACTAGCTTGTTGCTCTTGATCTTTATTTTGAGTACCACTAGTGCTTGCTTCATTTGCATTAATCTCAATAGTAGTGGTAGTCAATGGAGTGTCATCATCATCTTCCACTTGTCTTGGCCGAATGTCACCAATATCCATGTTCCTCATTGCATTCTCCAAGTTGGAACCACTCAGATCATCATGATTTTCAACTTCGTTTTGAGATCCTTGGGTTTCATCAAATTCAACATCATGAACTTCTTCAAGTTTGCCACTACCCAAGTTCCATACTCTATATGCTTTGCTTGTGGTTGAATATCCAACTAGAAAACCTTCATCACATTTCTTGTCAAACTTGCCCAATCTAGTGCCTTTCTTGAGAATGTAGCATTTGCATCCAAAGACTCTAAAGTATCCAATGTTGGGCTTCCTTCCATTGAGCAACTCATAAGGTGTGTTGCCAAGCATCCCATGGCAATAGAGTCGGTTTGCTACAATAGCAAGCCGTGTTGATTGCTTCGCCCAAAAGGAATGGCTAACATTGTACTCACTAAGCATTGATCTTGCCATTTCAATCAAGGTTCTATTCTTCCTCTCAACTACACCATTGGATTGAGGAGTGTAGGTTGGTGAGAATTGATGTCCAATTCCAAGCTCATCACACAACTCTTCAATTCTTGTGTTCTTGAATTCACTTCCATTGTCACTCCTAATCTTCTTGATGGATGTCTCAAATTCATTTTGAACCCTCTTGACAAATGTCTTGAAAAGCTCAAACACATCATTCTTGTCATGCAAAAAGAACACCCATGTGTATCTAGTGTAGTCATCAACTATGACAAAACCATACTTGTTGCCACCAATGCTAGAGTATGATGTTGGCCCAAACAAGTCCATGTGTAGCAACTCAAATGGCTTGCTTGTACTCATTGTGCTCTTGGTTGGATGTGCATTGCCATGTTGCTTGCCGGCTTGACATGTTCCACAAGGTTTGTCCTTCTCAAACTTCACATCATTCAAGCCACTAATCAAGTCATGCTTCATCAACTTGTTCAATTGCTTCATTCCAACATGACCAAGCCTTCTATGCCACAACCACCCTTTACTAGCCTTTGAGAGTAAACATGTTGTCAACTTGGCTTCTTTTGAGTTGAAGTCAACAAGGTAGAGATCACCATATCTAAACCCCTTAAAGGTCACCAAGACCTTTGGTACCCAAATGGCTTTCTTCTTTGAGCCCATCCATGGTGTACCAATGTACCTAGCATGAACACCATTGTCCTTCTTCACAAGCATATATGAATGATCAAGCTTGATGGAAGAAACATTGGTCCTCTTGTTCATGCACTTTTGCTCCACATGACCAAATTGCTTGCAAGCTTTGCAATAGCTACCATTGCTCTTCATAAAACGAGTCTTGTGAGTCACATAGGCGGCCTTGCCTTTCTTGGGGATATAGCCTAAGCCCTCCTTGTATAAGGATACCCTTTGGCTACCCAAGCACATAAGCAAGCGGTCCTCACCACCATAGGCCTTAGCCAAGGTGTGATTGAGCTCCTTTACTTCCCTTTTTAAACATGCATTCTCATGAATAAGCATAGAGTTGTCATTATCTTCACTAGAAATGGATATGCTAGTGATAGAGCTAGTGGAGGTCTCACACTTGGGGGTTGATTCATCAACTAGAATGTCACACATGATGCTTGCATTGTATGTATCAACCTTATCCTCAACTAGGCACAACTTGTGCTCATCAAGTAGAGAGGAATGAGCTTTAACTTAGAATGAGATTTCTCAAGCTTCTTATGGTCTACCTCTAGACTCTCATAAGATGCCCGAAGCTCATCAAGTTCTTGCTTAAGGCTCTTTGTTTTCTTACGTAAGCCCTTGCATTCCTTCCTACTTTGCTTGAACATGACAATGCAATCATCAAGCATGCTTTGCAATTCCTCCCTAGTGAGTGTTTGCTCCTCATCATCACTATCACTATCACTATCATCATCATCATCACTAGTGATAGATTGTACCTTGGTGGCCTTAGCCATGGAGCATGAGGAAGGAGTGTCGAAGAGGGAGATCTTGTCATGCATAGCAAGGTGAGCTTGTCCCTTCTTCTTGTTCTTCTTCTCCTCTTCTTCATCACTTGAAGAGGATGAGCCATCGCTATCCCACATAGCCACATGTGACTCATTCTTCTTCTTGGGCTTCTTCTCCTTCTCATTCTTGGCATCATTCTGCTTTCTTGCTTTCTTGATGCCCTTCTCATCATCACTTTCATATGGGCACTCGGCAATCAAGTGACAATCATCATGGCAACGAAAGCATGTCATGTTGCCTTCATTCTTACCATCCTTGGTCTTCTTCTTGGATGATTGCTTCTTCTTGTTCTTGGAGATATAATTCTTCTTCATAAACTTTCCCAATCTCCTCACAAAGAGAGCCATTTGCTCATCCACTTCACTTCCACTAGTAGAGGTGCCATCCTCTTCATCACTTGATTCTTCCTTCTTCTTCTTGCCCTTTGATGATGAGCTTGCCTTGAGTGTCAAGCTCTTCTTGTCCTCTTTCTTCTCTTCTTCCTTGACCTTCTTGTTTGTCTTGTTGATGAGTTCTTGCTTCTTCTTGTCATCTCTATATGAATCATCGGTCATCACCTCATCAAGCAATTGATTGGGAGTCAAATCCTTCAAGTTTGACCTCACTAGCACGGTGATGAACATCCCAAACCGCTCGGGCAAACACCTCAAGAACTTCATGTTGAAGGTCTTGTCCTTGATCTCTTCTCCTAGAGCATTGAGATCATTCACCAACACTTGCATGCGGTGAAACATCTCCGGCACGGTCTCATCTTCTTCCATCTTGAAGCTATTGAATTGCTCAAGCTTGATATAGGCCTTTGCTTGCTTGACGCCTTCGGTGCCCTCATAGCACTCTTCTAGCTTCTTCCAAATCTCATGAGCAATGGTGAGTGACTTGACTTGCTCAAACACTCTATCATTGAATGCCTCATGAAAAGCACTCACGGCCACATCATTGGCATATAGCTTCTTCTCTTCGGTCGCGGTCGGTCGACTCATTTGGCTTGGCCACCTCAAACTTGTTCTCGGTCACAACCCACACTTCTCTATTGATTGACTTGAGGTGTGCGGTCATCTTCACCTTCCAATAGGCAAAGTTGGTGCCATCGAAAGGTGGCGCCTTCTTGGTGTTGTTGACATGAAAAGTCATTGTCATTTTATCACCGTAGGATGTTAAGTCTCACAAATACGGTGCCTCGGCTCCGATACCACTTGAAAGGTCCTAATGGCTAGAGGGGGGGTGAATAGCCTATTAAAAATTCTACAAACAACACTAAGCAAGGCGGTTAGTAAATAAGATGGCGTAGCAATTAAGCAAATGCTTCAAGCTAGCTATACAAGCCTCCTAGCAATTCTAGCAATTCTATGATCTCTAATCACACTCAAAGGCTAGGTTGCTAAGTTACTCCTAGGTGGACAAGATACACTAACTAATTCTACCACTAGGAGCTGACAAGGCTAAGCTAACTAAACAAGCTACTCACACTAAGCACCCTAACAAGATATACTACCAAAGTAATGCAAGAGGTGCTAGAATACAATACCACCCGGTGTAGTGTCGAGGTTGTAGCCAATCACCGTGATCACCAAGAAATCTCCAACGAGCAAGAACAAGTGACACGATGATTTTTCACCGAGGTTCACGTGCTTCTTGCCGGACGCTAAGTCCCCGTTGTGGCGACACACTCACTTGACGTATGCTAAGCTTAATGGCGGTGCCAAATCCCCTATGGGAGCTCAAGCAAACGATCACAAGAGAGGGTCTAACAAGCCACGAGCAATCCACTAGTGCTCCTTTCGCGAATATCCCGCGGGGTAAGGAACGACCCCTCACAATCACCACCGGTGTGGCCTCGAACAAGCTCCACTCGAGCTCAACACCGCCTCTTGCTCCAAGCCGCTAGGGAACCGGGCAAATTTCTAAGAAAACAAGAATCCCGCGGCTTCTCAGAGGATGAAGTGCCTCTAGATGCAACCACCAATGCAATGCACTTCTATCACTCTCAACTCACCAAGAATTCGAGTTATGGATGGAGAGATGAGTGGAGAGGAGTCTCACAAGGTCACTAGCAAGTTAGAGTGTTCAAATGTACAAGAGAGGACTCCATGAACCGGCCATCCAAGTATATATAGAGCTCCCCTCGAAATAGAGCCGTTGCTCTAAAAATTTGCTCTCTGCGAGGTGGCCGGACGCACCGGCCGGAACCACCCGCCAGGTCCTGGTCGCGGGTGCAGTCGATGCTTCCGGTCACTACCGACAAGCATCGGGCCCATGGTCGGGCGTCCTCCACCGCTACGTCCGGGTCGGTTCCGGCCGAGCACCGGATGCTTCGGTCCAGTTCCGGCCGTCGGCGTTCGGTCGATTTCGCTTTGCTGCGACCCTCTGCGCGACGCATTGGCGGCCGAGCCACCGGTCGGCGGCGTCGGCCACGCCACCGCGCGTCCCGGTCGCCACGACAACCCAGGCTTCTTCATCTTTTTTCTTTGCTCTTTGCTTCAACCTTGCTTCGCCTCTTGCTATGGGTTGCCAACACGCCCAAGATGACTACGTTATCACCAATGTTAGCACGTCGATAAGTTAGGCAAGATCGAAGTTAGTGCTCTCATTGTCCTAAATGCAAATGCAAGTCAATTGGACCTAGAAGCACTTCACCAAAAGATTGTCGCGGCATTCCCTCTTGATAGTCGGCTATCTATCCTATAATGTGATCACACGCTCTATCGTGTCTTGATCACCAAAAGGAAAACCCTATCAAGATACCTTTGCCTTGATCTCTCGGGTTTCTCTCAAGCCGATCACCGAGCTTGACGATCCATCATGTCCACCATCATTGTCCATGTTCAGGATCATCATGCTCCTTGTCATCAACCTAATCCTATCTCAAGTCATCACTTAGAGCAAAGGATTAGTCCACAAAGTGTGTCATCAGTTTCCAAAACCAAACATGAGATTTCAGCTGACTGACTTGGTTAACGCTATGTTAGACACTGCTGGTTTATCTAAGGCATGGTGGGGGAAAACTATATTGACTGCGAGTCATGTCCTGAATAGAATTCCAAAAGCGAAATAAAGAGACAACACCATATGAGATATGGGTTGTAAGGAAACCATCACTCTCATACTTGCGCACGTGGGGATGCTTGGCAAAAGTCAATGTTCCAATTAATAAGAAGCGTAAGCTTGGACCAAATACGGTAGATTGTGTCTTTCTTGGATATGCTCACAACAGCATTGCCTATCGATTTTTAGTAGTAAAATCTGAAGTTTCTGATATGCATGTTGATACTATCTTTGAATCTCGTGATGCTACATTTTTTGAGAATATATTTCCTGTGAAAGATATGCGTAGCAATGCTAAGTTTTCTACTGAATTAGCTTTTGATATTACTATACCTATCGAGTCTCCTATTGAGTCGTTTGAGCAACCACTTGAGGAGGATGACAATGAAGTTCCTGTGAGGAACAAGAGACAAAGGATTGCAAAATCTTTTGGTGATGATTTCATTGTGTACCTTGTGGATGATACTCCCACCTCTATTTCAGAGGCATATGCATCTCCGTCTGCAGATGATTGGAAAGAAGTTGTTCGTAGTGAGATGGACTCGATTCTTTCTAATGGAACTTGGGAGCTTTCTGAACTACCTTTTGGTTACAAACCAATCGGTTGTAAGTGGGTGTTCAAGAAAAAGCTTAGACCTGATGGTACTATTGACAAGTACAAGGCTCGGCTTGTAGCTAAGGGCTACACTCAAAAGGAAGGAGAAGATTTCTTTGATACTTACTCACTTGTTGCTAGAATGACCACTATTCGAACACTACTATCCTTGGTGCCTCATATGGCCTGATCATTCATCAAATGGATGTGAAGACAACTTTTTCTTAATGGAGAGTTGGATGAGGAGATCTATATGGATCGGCCTGATGGGTTTGTAGTAAAAGGTGAAGAGCAGAAGGTGTGTAAATTATTGAAGTCTTTGTATGGCTTGAAGCAAGCACCCAAACAATGGCATGAGAAGTTTGACACTACGTTAACTAGTGTCGGCTATATTGTTAATGAAGCTGATAGGTGTGTGTATTATCGACATGGTGGGGGCGAATTTGTTATATTATGTTTATATGTTGATGATATTCTAATCTTTGGTACAAACATGGATGTTATAAATGAGGTCAAGTCTTTCTTGTCAAAGAATTTTGATATGAAAGATTTAGGAGAGGCTGATGTAATTCTAAACATTAAGCTAATTAAGGAAGAGAGTGGGATTACTTTCTCGCAATCTCACTATGTTGAGAAGGTCCCGAGTCGTTTTGGCTTTATGGATAGAAAGCCTTCTCCAACACCTTATGATCCTAGTGTGACATTGCGAAAAGAATAAGAAGCGTACTAGAGATTAGCTCAAGTACTCTCATTGTTGGTTCACTCATGTATCTAGCGAATGCAACCAGACCAGATATCTCTTTTACTGTGAGCAAGTTGAGTAGGTATATGTCCAACCCGGGTGATGATCATTGGCATGTACTAGAAAGGGTCTTGTGCTATCTTAAAGGTACAATGAGCTATGGAATTCACTATTACGGGCACCCAATTTGTGCTAGAGGGATATAGTGATGCCAACTGGATTTCTGATATTGCTCAAATCTACGCCACAAGTGGGTATGTATTTACTCTTGGAGGTGGCGCAGTTGTCATGGAGGTCTTGTAAACGCACTATTTTAACTAAGTCAACCATGGAAGCGAAACTTCATCGCTTTAGATACAAAGATCTGCAGAGGCGAGTGGCTACGTGAGCTCTTGTCGACTTGCCGGTGGTTGAAAACCAGATGCAGCTATCCTTATGAACTGTGATAATCAAACTATGATCACTAAGGTGAATAGTGCTAAGGATAATTCAAAGTCAACAAGACACGTTAAAAGACGTTTGAAATCTGTCAGGAAATTGAGAAACTCCGGAGTAATAACTGTATCTTATATACAGACAGATAAAAACCTGGCAGATCCCTTTACAAAAGGGCTATCACGTAATGTGATAGAAATTGCATCTAGGGAGATGGGTATGAGACCCATATGAGTTTATAGTAGTAGTAACCCAACCTTTTTGATCGGAGATCCCGTGACTAAGGACCTTGGAAGAACAAGCTATTGGTAAATTGAGGAGAGTAAAATGATAACCCTCTCTATGTGAAGATGTAATACTCTCAAGAGCGTCAAGGCTCAGATGGTAGGTTGGCAAGAATGCCTTAATATGTCCTATTGACTTTATAAGTAAAGATGCCGTCCCTACGAGTATTCTTGAAAGGGCATACCTATATGAGTTTGATCTGTTAAACGTCGCAGCCTATGAGACTTGGGTGATCTCTAGTAAGCTCATGAAGAGACCGAGGAGTATGACGTATATGCTCCACCCACGGGGAAAGGCTAACAAAGCCAAGTACTAGTTTGGCTTTGAGCAAAGCTTATTCGCACAAAACTTGCAATTCAAGGCATAGTCCATTGTTCAAGTTGTGGATAGGTGTAGCTTGAAGTTCTAGGTGGAAGTTCAACTTAACCTCTCTTTGAAACACTAGTATATCAAACGGTAGCGAGAACAGTGCAAAATCTCTAAATGGGTATTTGAGATCCGACGGGGATTGTTGGAATTTAGATGTTAAGTGGGCTTGGCCCAATAACAAATTCTGAAATTCCTAAAGAAATTTCAAAGGCCCATTCATGAATATGGAAAGGAGGGAGTGGTGGAATCCTTTAGTACCACATTGCTTGTGGAAGGTGGAGAGGACCAACTTAAATATGGAAGTTGTTCCTACCTTCTCAAGTCTAGTGTGAGAAGGAGAAAGGGAACTTCACACGCTTCGCTCACGCACGGGGCGGGCGGGCGTGGCGCGGCGTGGCGAAAGGCGCGGCGCACGACATGCGCGCGTGAAGGGTCCTCCGAAATCCGGCTCCTCGCCTTGCGGTGCGCGGTCTCTCCTTTGCGCTTTTACTTTTTGGTCCTTTGGTTTGCGAGTTCTAATCAAATACGAACAGCCAGAGTCCTAACCGGTTTAGATCGTGATTATGTCACGAGGTCGGTTCACCCGACTATATAAGCGCACCACCGCCATGCTAAACGCATCCAATCCAAAGCTTAAAGTTTTTGCCTCTTCGCCGCCATTCGCCGCCAAGTCTCCAGCCCGATCGTTCGCGTGCACCAAATGACGGGCGAGGTCTCGGGAACCGGCCGTCTTTGCGATCCTGCACCGAGAAGGCGAATAAGGTTTTTGGGAAGCGCTCGCGCGCGATCGCTCCCAATCTTCGCCACGGCTCGTCTACCGAGAAGGACACGCGGAGGACCGCCCCCGCCGTCTTCGTCGACAACTTCTTCGACTTCTTCGGCAACCGATCGATCGACGACGACGACGAGCCGGAGGAACTCGCATCGCTTTCGAACCTCTCCATTACGTTGTCCTCAACGCCGACGATATTCTCGAGATCTAATCTTCATGTTAGTTATGTTCAATCTATCAAATCTATCCGGTGTGCTAATTGTGTTTACACCGTTGCCATGATCTATGATATGCGATTATGCTATGCTATGATGAGTGTTATGTGTTCATGCTATGCTAGTATGCTTAACATGCTTTATCTAGTAGATCTATTAATTATGATTTATTTTAAGGAATTAATCTGAAATTGCCTAATACTTTAACACAAAAGAGGCAAATCGGGTGATTGAGCTTGAAAGAAATGAAATCAAAATGATGCTTGGCGACTCGGCGCTTTTACAACTCGCAGCGGTTCAGACTTGACATGGCCGTGCTAGCTGATCTCTCCCCATAATTCTAACATTAAATAAAAAGTGCGCATGGGTACATAATAGATACTACATATAAATAGCATGAAAGCAACAAGTCATTGATGGGCACATATATGCTGGTCGTGTGTATGCCTTCTAGCTGGAGTCCTATATACTCACACTGCTGTCAGTGACACCGACGCTTAACCGCAAGTGGTTACTGTTGCATTAACAAATCTGATAATCATATCATTAGACGTACGACGTGTCTCTAGCGTTTTGGCCGGGCCCACTGCTGAGTGTACAACATATATAATCCATCTGATTTGTTTGTTACAAAAATCAAGATGGGTGTACCAACGTCTATATGGATCCAAAAATCAGAAAAAGCATCAGCCTCCACACACCTATGCTGATTTTTGTGCCGAGAACTCGATCGAGGATATGATGTGATGGTTCATTGCTCTGGTTCACCAACAAGGCAGGGAACAACTCAGCTTTGGGCAGCAGAGGCGGTGGCATCCATTGAATATTGTGTGTGACATAAACTGCATATTCTTCTTCTTTAATAATATCCACAATCTATTCGTGGGGTGTTCCTAAAAAATCTATAGTGTGGCGCTCCCAAATAAAACCTATTCCTGAATTTCCAAACATGGGACTGCTAAGATTCAGGCGTCTAAATGTTAATTTTGTCCGTTGCAATTTCTGTAGATATAATATGCAATTTTCAGTTCCGAGAATAAGAAGGCCATTAGGCAAAATCACAAATCCAACAAAATCTAACTTGTATGCGTTAGCAAAGAGACAACTAACAATTTTGTTTCTATAGTCGGACAAGTGTACGTTATGACACAAAGACAAATAATAAATCATAAAAGCAATAATCTACTTTTTTTGTTTTAAATTGTAAGTCACTTTGACATTTTTGGTACATCCATTTAGCTATTTATCTAGATACAATAATATGTATAAATACATAGCAAAATGGATGAACAAAAAAAAATCAAAGCAACTTACAATTTGGAATAGAGGGAGTACTTGTACTAATTGGTGGTACAAGAGTGTCGCCTAGAATCTTAATTAATTTGTGGTACAAGAGTGTCGCCTAGAATCTTAATTAAAAACTCAGGCACTTGAAATATAGCATAAGTGCCAAAATATATATATGACGCAGCAGGAAATCTGAAGAAAAAAAAGTAACATTGGAGGATGGCTTACATTAGGATGAGCTTTTACTCTAGTTGTATTGTATGGTTCCTATATTCTACTGAGATAAACATCGGGGAGAGAACAGTGACAATGAAATGGCACAGATGCTGCAAATGCATTGCATCGTGGTAAGTTGAAAATTGGTAAGCTCAGACCGACCTTAAATGAAAATACACCTTTTTTCAAGAGGCACATTTAAGGGTAGATGACGGAGGCCAAAAAAAAAAAGACGAGAGAGAGGTCGGATCTGTAACATTATAAATGTGCATCTATTAGAGAAAGACGAGGGATGGATCAAACTCAGTAACCTCGTGGTAAAAGTCGAAACATGGTAGGGTCTGACAAAGGTGCATCTACGAGAGAAAGACGAGAGGGACGAATCCAACTAAGGAATCCCATGGTAAAAAGTTGAAATATGACCAGCCTTAAAAAGGTGTATATTTGAGAGAAAGGCGAGGACGGATCTAACTCAGGGACCTCGCGATAAGTAGTCGAAACATGCTAAGGGCTGGAAAAGATACATCTACGAGAGAGACAAGAGATGATCTAACTTAGAGACATCTTGGTAAAAAGTCGAAACACAGCAGGACTTCCAACTCATGGACATCGTCGAAACATGGTAGAACTTCCTACTAAGAGGTCTCATATTGTTGTTATCCATTGTCGACGCATTTCTTAAATTAACTTTTTGTTCATAAATGTTTTTGAGACCGAACATCTGCTCAGGTGGCTAGAGGAGGGAGCGGAGTGGCTCCAGACGAGCATATTAAGCTCAAGATGCGGGTTCGCGCCCCTCCCTTCGAGGGACGGGGCCGACCCGCTCGGGTTCGAGCGCCTCCGTCTTTCGTCCGCCCAACACCTCGGTCTTCTTCCATCACGAGCTAGCTCATGTCTTCTTCCTCAAGCGGTCGCAATGAGGTCGAAGCTGGGCGTGGCACCGGCGTGGGCGAGCGGCTCCGGCGTGAGGGGGCCGCGCGCGCGCTGGCGCGGCGCGGGGGAATTCCGCCATGCGCAGCGGCCCGCCCGCCCGGGAGGCCGCGACGGCGGAGTGGGCCCGGGCGAGGCCGACGGCGGGTCCGGAAGGGCCCAGCGAGGGCGGCGGCGCTCCTGTACGTAAGTAAGAAGAAGAGGACGAAAATTCAATTTTGTTTCTCTTGCGGGGTTCCTAATGTAAAAACGCCAGAGAAAAAAAGGTTTGCTAATATAGGCTTCGCTAATTTCTGAATAATTGAGGGGTCCTAATGCAAAAAATGCCTCACTACCGGTGTTATCTCGCCGTCAAACCCGTTTTATCAGTTTCTTCAACTAAACATGAGATGGGTTGACTCGGCCCCCAAAATCGAGATGCAACCAAACACCGATATAGGTTCAACCCAACCCAACCCAACCCAACCCAACCCTCAACCAAACACGACTTATAGTGGTTCAACGAACCATTAGAGCTTATACTGTTTCTTCCTTCATGGGAGCTCCACAGCTCTTAGGCTCTGTTTTATTAGTTTCTGTGGTCAACGACTTCAACTTTTCTACTGTAGCTACCAGAATTTTATGGGCTGACACCATCTCACTGTAGATCCTCACGCAGGTTGTCATAAGTGCACCTCATACTTGAATCCATCATTCTTCAACTTCGATACCTCCTCTTCTGAGTAGTCCTGAAACAAACAAAGCCATTGGCCAATTATTTCATTAAAGTTTCCATCAGATGTACAGTGAACAAGGGAACTATTCAATTTACCAGTTCTGGATCAGATGGTATATCTTCTTCAGGATGAGACAAGATCATGAAAGCTGTTGCAAGTTTCATCGGACTCCATCCCTCACAATCAACGCAAGAAACTTCTTTAAGGTGCTCACCACAAGTAGCCAAGAATTCAGAATGCCTAGTCTCACAATCATACAGCGTACATGCATTCACGATAATGTCTTTATCAGCCTGGATATACAAGGAGTGTCACAACACTAACATAAACGTGCAAAAACTATACATGAAAAAGTTTGGTCAGTGAAAATCAAAGGCTCAGTGCACAAACTACTCGAAAGTGTAAGAGTAGATTGAGAAATAAAGCATATGTCAACAAGTCACAGGAAAGCAGAAGGTTGATCTCACCATCTCTAGTGTGACACCAATACCATAACGCCTCAGGATGGTCAACGACTTCAACTTTTCTATTGTAGCTGCCAGAATTCTACGGGTCGACATCATCTCACTGTAGATCCTCACACAGGTTGTCATAAGCAGTACACTTTCATACTTGAATCCATCATTCTTCAACTTGAATACCTCCTCTTCTGAGTAGTCCTGAAACAGATAAAGCCATTGGCCAATTATTTCTTTAAAGTTTCTATCAGATGTACAGTGAACAAGGGAACTATTCAATTTACCAGTCCTAGATCGGATGGTATATCTTCTTCAGGAAGAGATAAGATCATCAAAGCCGTTGCAAGTTTCATCGGACTCCATCCCTTACAATCAATGTAAGAAATTTCTTTAAGGTGCTCACCACAAGTAGCCAAGAATTCAGAATGCCTGGTGGCACATATCTCACACTCATACAGCGTATATGCATTCTCGATAATATCTTTATCAACCTGGATATACAAGAAGTGTCACAACACTAACATAAACATGCAAAAAACTATACATGAACAGTTGCGTTAAAAAAAAAAGCAGGTCAGTGAAAATCAAAGGCTCAGTGCACAAACTACTTGAAAGTGTAATGGCAGAGGAGCAATAAAGCATAAATAAATCATCAAGTCATAGGAAAGCAAAAGGTTGATCTCACCATCTCTGGTGTGACAGCAATACCATAACGCCTCAGGATTTTGTCCATCCCAGAACTCATCTGACGTTTGTCCTTTTTGCTCAGTTTAAAATCTTCAAGAGGCACTAAACTCTTCATGAGATTTTTTATGCCCCATATAACTTCCATCACAGTTTCATTATGCAGACAGGGTATTTCCTGCAAAAAGCCACAACCAAGATCTAAAATTGCTCACAGACACAAGTAAAGAAGGGGGCTTATTATACTGACCAACGTTGACTCAATGATTGTTTTGTGCTCGGGCTTCCCAACAGCCAGCAGCTGACCAGGTTTATGCCATTTGTGGATCATCTCAGCAAGTTCGGGTTAACTCCAGTATGATTAATTGCATTGGCCTTATTCTTGAAGGGCTTGAATTCTTTCAGCCAAATAACCTGATAGAGCAATAATGAAGAGGAGTGAGCAAGTTAAGGAGGGAAAAACAATTATTCAAACATCATGCAATGTCTCTAAATCATAAATAGCGGTCAATTATGTAGGTACATCTACACCTTTGTTTAACTCCTCATTTTCTTGCAATGTAATAAAAAGTAAGTACATGTGCTAAGATCTGGAGTATATATATATATTTTTGGTAGTAATATAGCACGCTTCTGGCCTAAACAACCCTCACTGCAGTTACTAAATAAAATTGATGAATATCAAGATTTGTTTGCAGTTACTAAATAAAATTGATGAATATCAAGTTTTGTTTCAGCCTCTGTCAGATGATGATAATTTATAAATCACTGTGCTCACATGTTCAACTTTCAACATTATTTTTTTTGGCAAGACCAAAACAATATATGACAGAATTATGGTAAAAAGTTTGAAGCCTTTTTCAAAGAGCAAGCAAGCAACCAAAGAACCACTTTGTGTTTCTATTCCTCATCTCAATGCAAAAGAGTACAAAAAGGAAAATGACAATCATTATGATTGATGCAGATAGCTTCTCTATTAACATGGCAATATGAAGGTAGGTACTGATAAGAAGGAAAGAAAGGTGTACTGACATCTCGTGCCCGAAAATCCTTGACAAAGAATGCCCAGATGTTCTGCAGGAGACAAAGCAAACATCAGAAAAATTACAAGGTAATATCAACTGAGCAAGCAAGTACATCAGTAGAACAAAGAAGGAATAATCATGTACATCCAGAGCATTGGTTAGGTATAGCTGGGCGCCATCAAATCTGAAAATGGCGTAACCAGAGGGCGTCTCAAATAACAGTAAGATAATGCCATCATGGCCCATCTTGTCAACTGCAAACACAGAAGTCAACAAAGGTGATCAGATTACAAGTTAAAACTAACGTGGTACAATTAATTGCCTGTTCAGATATCAAAGTGTGAAGTCAACCAGGCATAGAACGAAGGCCTATCTACAACAGAGGCACAGCCACCCTAACGACCCGAGCCAGCCATAATGCTAGATAACATCCTCCACCATCCTTTGGTAGTTCCATGCATCATCAGGTGTGAAAGATGAAAAGCCTGAGGGCATCTCAAATAAGGAGCCGTAAGATCACAACTCGGGGCAAACACTAGGCAGGAAAATATAATCAGGGCTATCAAAGAATAAATAACGTAGAATAATCGCCCTATCAGATATTAGCCCCTTGAGATATCAAGCATGAAATCAGCTATGCATTTCCCTCCTGTCGACCCCGGCTCAAAAAAAAAAAAAAAAAAAAAGACGGAATCGCCAAAAATAAAAAAAAAAATAAACCGTCCCTCCCCGCAATCCACATAATGCCGGACAAGATCCCCGAACTGGGTCTGCGCTAGGGTTTTGGGCGGATGATGGCGGCGGGCGAGAGGCTCACTTATACGGCAGATTTCCGGCCTGGGAGGACTGTCCGGAACAGCATCAGAAGAAGGCCCTCCCCCACTGTGCGTAGCAGCACCAATAGCAGGAGCCGCACCAGAAGAACGCCCTCGACGTTTCCGGTTCTTGGCTTTCCGCGCCATCCCTGAGGTCGGAGATGAACAGATCCGGATTGCGGCGGTGTAGCAGTAGGTCGCGCACGTGTAGTCTGAGTGCCTGTGGTGTGCGTTGGTGCGTGTGTGTGACGTACCCAGACAAGAGGCTTAAAAAATGTTTCTTAAATTAGCTGGGCCTGGGCGACCCAGACGGACCGCAGCGCGCTCGATGGCTGACTCCAGTTAGGCCGCACTGGGCTGGACGAACAGGCCAAAACTTGCAAAGCGGCCTCTCCTTCAATCAAACGTGGACTGGACACACGCTGTCTACGTCGGTGCGTACTGGGCTGGGCCAGATGCATCCGGCGTTACATCGAGTGATATAACAATTTGAAATACAAATTTGTAACTGTTATTACTCCAGTGCATTTGTTAATCTCCATCAGTAAAAGGCTACCAAAGAACAACAGAGTACAAGGCCAGCAAGTAGCCGACAACACACCCAACACAACTCACATTTACCTAACAGTAAAAGGAACAAGCATGAGTACATTCAACATTAAGATAGTATATGTTTCGCTCAGTAGGTTTGCGTATAGAGGTGCCACATCAAACTTCTTTGCATGTCACACGTGACATATTCATGTATTTGATGCATCTAAATTGCCATCCTAGTATTCTTAGAAGCGTGCCATGTTACTAGGATATAGAGTAGGCTATATAGATTCTATTTTGGAGGTTTTAATTAGATATGAGTTATGGCAGCGTGATGGCCGGTTCAATGGAATTGGATCTCCGACACGTCAACTATTTTCCAGATATGAGAAAACTAGGAGGTAGAGGAGGCAATAGGATCCTTTTGAAGGTTTTGGTGTGAGCTAGGGTGTCAAAATGGCTGGCCACAATGATGAGTTAGAGCGTCCGCTGTGGCCATTCTTTACTCGGTCCAATACTCCATTGAGCCAGGTGCATATACTGTGACCATTGATCCTATAGGAAAAACAGAGAGCCAGGCCTTTTTGTATGGGAGCGAGTTCGATGGAATAAAAAATATTCTCATCTCCTACCATTTTTCTCTCTATATACTTCAGTTAGTGCTCGTGCCGCAGAACCTCCACCACCGCACAACTTCCGTAGTTCCATTGATTTTTTTGATGGTCTTCATCTATAAGATCTGGACTTGGATGGTTGCATACATTACAACGATTTTAACATATGACGTCACATCAATGTATCGGTATGGGGTCGCTTCTATACACCGCAGATGTCCTTGTTTATCCATATAGCCACTAAAGTGTATTTTTTTATTCAATAGTTTTTAAAGAAGTTTTTATATTCAATAGTTTTAAAAGAAGTTGTTAAATTATTATTTTTTGAACTCAACTGTTTAAATACGGTTCGAGATGATCTAGGGGGGCTACTCCCTCCATCTCAAATTATAAGTCGTTTGACTTTTTTGGCTCCAAGTTTGACCATTCGTCTTATTCAAAAAATTTGCGCAAATATTGTCAAATTCAAGTCATTCTTGAAGAACTTATATTAATAAAGAAAGCCAACAAAAAAAAGTGATTTTTGCACAAATTTTTGAATAAGGCACGAGTGGTCTTGTTGTCGAAAAAAGTCAAACGACTTATAATTTGGGATGGGGGAGTACTTGCCAATCCTCATGGAGTATGTAAATCGTAAGCTTGGCTAACAGCCTAACAGTGACAAAGTTGTTGATGTCCTATTTTTCTAAGCGTTGGAAAGATAGAGACAGAACACAAAATAAAGTGGTGTATGAGCTTGCAATAATTATTAACCATGAAGTCAAGTCACCGAGTTGTGTCTTTGTCTATCTATTCCTAGCTTTATACACTGATAAAAAAAAAGAGGCAAAAAGCAAAAAAACAATACATACAACAAATTCCTGGCCTAGCTGATACGCCATCTCAAGTTTTATTATCCGTTTGTGATGTGACAAGCACATGACACACTTGCGTATTCTTTTATTTATTATTTAAAACAAATTCAAAAAGAGATAAAGGAACACGAACGGGAGGATTGACACACGTGGCGAACGGTTTGCCAACCGGCGGCACGCGTGACATCCTTCGACACAGACTTGTTGGGTGGCGCGTCCGTCCGTTCAAATAAATTTAAAAAAATTCAAATTCAAATCTCTCGAGGGACCACCACGACACCACTACGAATCGTAGATCCAGAAAGAAAGGGAAGGCAGTCAAACAAACGCTCCTCCTCCCTTCCAACCAAGCGCCCGTCCCCGCCATCGTCGGCAACAACCACTTTCCTTTCGTCGCCGTCGGCGCCCCCACCCCACCCCACCCACCCGCTCCTCCACTCCATTCCACCAGCGCCCGAGGGATCCGGATGTCTCCGCCCGCGCATCCACTCCACACCCGCAATTCCGCTAGCAGCAGCGGCGGCGGCGGCAGTTGGTAGCCGCGCAATCGAGACGGCGGGTGACCTGCCCCGCCGCAGTCGCGGGGTATATATTACCACCATTCTAGGTGCGCCTTCTTGATTTCAAGTTGTTTTGAACACCCAGCTGGTAGAGGGATAGATCGATCGTCGAATTAGCTACCACGGACGCTCTCTTTAATTTCACCTTTTTATTATTGCTTCCTACCCTTATTATTATTATGTCCCCCTCTCTCCCCCCTTTCACGCATTCTTCTGCTGCTAGGAGACGAGGAGGCGCCGATCTGTAGCGGCGCCGAGGGAGACATTGAGGAGCCGCTGGTCTCACGCCGCACCGTGAGTTCTTCATTTCTTCTCCTTTCTTTCCTCCGGTTCCGCAAAAGCTGAATACGTTATTCTCCCCTTTCTTGCAAAAAGTTAGTTATATGAAGATATTGATCTTTGTCTGTAATTCTAGTTCCGGCCATGGAACTTCTAGTATTTCATAGACTTTCTCGGGCTCCAATCATGAATCCTTGGGTGACTTGTTTAGGGACAGGTCACTTTTCAGATAATTAGGGTGATTTTGAGTCTAACTTCAACTCACCTCAGCTTGTCTCGCTATTAACAAATTACTAATTTACTACTCGTGCTAGAAAAGAAAGAAGGTTTTCTTCTTTTCCTGATATATTCTTTGCTAATGTATGGGGACGTGGTTGCTTTTCCAAGTGGATGGCGTGGGTCCTTCAGCTCTAGATATTTTCAAAGTTTTGTCTGGGTGTAAATAAACAATACAGATACGATAAGATAATTCAGTCCACTTGTTCATGATTCCACGTTCATGATTCCATACATGGTTGCCGAGCCATTAAGCTGTCTTAATGGTCCAATATCAAATTTGTAGAAGTTAATCTAGTTGACTTTGTGGATCCAGAGAATAAGCTTGGGTTTATACTATTTTTTCAATGATCTGTACTTGAGTTTGTTGTGCCAGGGCTGTCTGTTGGTTGTTTTGAAGTTTCAAAAACTTCTGTTCACCCACATGCCCCCTCTTTCCAAGTTAGGAGGTATGAGAAAAATCATGATTCCATGTTAGTTAGCTAACTTAACTTTGCTGGCTTGCTGTTCATCTTTGCCAAGTGAGTTTTCCTAGACTTCCCGTGTTTCTTTTTTCTGACTTCTTTTGCTTGCCTCTCGCTAATAAGCTACACATGCTTCTTTTTGAGTTTCTAGCCCTATCGTGCTTCTGGTGGCATTCTTGTTTTTTTTTAGTTTTAGTTTCTTTTAGCTGAATTATGAATATGAAGTGATTTGAATACTTTTTTTCTGAGCCTGAGATCTCAGTTAATGATATTTATGATCCCATGTGGTCCTTATTGATTAAAGAAATGACGGGCTTTGGATATCTTTGTGGAACTGCTTATTATCTGTAGATATATATCTGAATTTCCAGATGTGTCAGTTGATTACAATCTTGCTTTTGATCCCTCATGAGTTTGTGTAAACTTAAAAATTGTCTCTGTTGCCTGCTTGGTGTTTTTGAACCCTTCCTTATTCTTGGACAGTAGACCAGAATGATCACATCATTTTAATTTCATAATTGTAATTTATTATATTGCCTGTGTTCTGTTACACTCGTCTTCTATTTTGTTCACTCTTCTCAAATTATAAATGAGATTGTCAGTTTTTACCAACATCCCGTAAGTTGAACTCGAACGATTATCAGAAACTGTCAAGTTTCACGGTTACTCGATTTTTTCTGTTTCTGAACATATTAAATTTTTCTAGTACGGAACATACAATTTGATACTGTCAACCTGCTCCATCAGTGTAGTTATAACTAGTATTCATCTAGGTTGTACCCGACTGATGTTTGAAGTTGATACTGTCTTCTAGTGGTAGGACTTATGTACTTGTCAAATAAGATTGACCATCTTTCAGCTGTTGAATTTGGCTGTGTATCATGACATGTTCAAATGTCAGTACTTAGCATGGTTGATAGTTTGTTTGTATAACTCCAGTATTTTCCTGTGTCCCTAGCACATATTTGAAGTCTCTTTAAAACATGATGAAGAAAGATTGTCAACACCTTTTATTTTAATTTGGAATGTAGTTTCAATATATTAATTCACATGGAAATGCCCCGGTTTCTAGGTCTATGCATTAGTAATATCAATAAATACATTGTGTTTTACGTAATTAGGCCAGTCTCGGTGGTGAGTTTCATTTCGTTGTTTCCAAGACAATCATGTCATATAAAATGAAATGAAACTTGGATGAAACTACTACTCTCAATGTAGAGTTTCATCTTGTGGTTTCATAGGCATTTAATTTCATGATTCGAGAGATAGTTGGTATTCGTGTCAAGAGAGTTTCACCAAGATGAAACTTTTCCCTTCTCTCTCTTTAGAGTTTCATGCAAAAAGTAGACTTTTGATGATGTGGCACCCTATTTAATGTGCATGAAACGCCATGAAACCCCCCATTGAGACTGGCCTTATTCTACTACCACAACTCATAGGAGATGCAAACTTTGTCACTGTTAATGTCCATGCTATGTACTTATGGAACGTGAGAACTACCTTTGCACCCAAAAAATAATCATGACTAATAACATTGGTCGTGCAGTGCTGTTAAGCCCTTGAGAACTGAATTGCAGCTGTTATTGTAACTTCAGTACTTCACTCACTGTTGTTTGCTCTCTTACTCTCTTTGTTTTTGTAGGAGACAATGGCAGACCAGTTGGGGTCTTACACTATTAGATCCCATGGAATGATATTAGCAAGATTTCACATGTATGATTGGATAATACTTCTCCTCCTTGCTGTCATAGATGGGCTGTTGAATCTAATTGAACCATTTCACCGTTTTGTTGGAAAAGACATGATGACTGACTTGAGATATCCTATGAAGGGCAATACAGTGCCATTTTGGGCTGTTCCAGTATGTCCTGGTATCCTTATCTTTCAGTATGTTTTTATCCTGGTACATCCATGCATAAGTTCTTGGTGGTTCTTAGCTGTTTTTCTTATTTGCAGCTGATTGGAATTATACTGCCTTGGGCCATCTTTATTGGAATTTACTTCAAACAGAAGAATTTTTATGATTTGCACCATGGCATACTGGGTATTTTACATATATTTATGATTCCTTTAATACATTGATTAATGCAAGAGAAACATATCTGAAAAATGGAAATTTTGTAGGGATTCTATACTCAGTGCTCATAACTGCAGTGATTACTGATGCAATTAAGGATGGTGTTGGGCTGGCCTCGTCCAGATTTTTTTCTGGCGCTGTTTCCCTGATGGAAATGATGTAAGATAAAAATAAAAACTAACTTATAGTCCTGTAGCAAGTTCACCTGTGTTGATATGTATATGCTTCAAAATTTGCATTGAATATGGGCTAATTACATTATCTTTAAGGTTTACGATAACAATACTACTGGTGTTATATGCAATGGAGTAAAGAGCGTAATCAAGGAAGGCCACAAGAGCTTTCCCAGTGGACACACTTCATGTAAGTAATGGCATAACCACATACTCTCTCCGGCAAAATAAACCACAAGTTTGAATTTATAGAAAATACAAAAGATCTTTCCAATGATACTAATTATGTAATATAAATATTAATCAAATAATTACCGGTGGATGTTTCCTGTAAGTACTCAAATAGCCTGTAACCGCATATGTTCTCATTTGTAATATTGACCCCTTTGGTGCACTTCTTGGCCAACTCTATGGGCAATTGCACAGTGCGAAAACCTATATGCTTGTGCAAAGTTAACTGCTACTTGTGCATATTCAATACAATTAGATTAGTCTACTATAATTTGATGATATATGTCTAAAATACCATTGCAAGGTACTTGAGGAAATATATTCTTTCAGTACTGCTCGTCTTCTTCTTCTTCCTTCTTTTTTTTTGTGTGTGTGTGTGGACACCTTTGTGGGTTGTGGTGTGCCTTGGCCATGCTAGTTCTAATGATCAGAGAAAGTGGATGTTTTGTGGGTGGGTGCTAAGACCCCAGTTGGGCATGGTGACAACCAGCGTTGTGTACAGTTTTTGTGGCTTTGCATGATTCTGCATTGGTATAAGAGAGTTGCAAACAAGTGTGCAGTCAATGAGACTATCTGTGCTGTCTGCTACTTAGTGTCTGAGAAGTTAGGCAACATGAGTGACCAAGTAATTCCAAAAAATGGATTCTTTTGCGTCTTGCCTGCCATATTCTATGGAAATATTGAATGCCACAGACGAGACCTCAAAATTGGCCATACATCAAATGCCTTGCTGAATTTCAAGATGTTTAGTAACCCTGAATTTAGCCCCTCTGGAAGTATACTCTAAGGTAATGAAAATTCTGAGCCTTATCTGAGATGATCCATGAATCTAAGAAAAATGGAGAAAAATGAGAGCAAGCAGGCATGAAATTTGAGTATGTTTGAATTACCTTGGGGCAAGCTGCGTCTTTTGCGCCATAGAGTAGTGGAGTGAGTGAATTTAGGTTGTAAAGTATGGCCTATGTGCATGATCGGCAGATCAACCTGTTACTCTATTTTCATTTAATCACATTAACTATTGTAACATTCCCAAACTCGTTTAAATTATTAAAGCATAAGTTCTCTTTTCGTATGCTGAATTTAACTTCAAACTTGGCACCTCATGATATAGTTTTTTAGTGTGATGGTTCTATCATCTAAAATTTGTGTTGTAATTGCCTATTACACTACTTCAGGGTCTTTTGCTGGTCTAGGCTTCCTTGCATGGTATTTAGCTGGGAAAATCGCGGCTTTTGATCGCAAAGGACATATTGCGGCTATGCATTGTGATTCTGCCTCTTCTTACTGCTTCACTTGTTGCTGTTTCTCGAGTGGATGACTACTGGCATCACTGGCAAGATGTATTTGCAGGGGCCCTTATAGGTTTGTAAATTTTAATAAGTCTTTTCTAAAGAGATGTATATATTTTTTTTTTCTAGATGTTCTGAATATGCGTAATTGATCATATTTCTCGCCATGGCCACTTGCCTTTGTAGGTCTTACAGTTGCTTCCTTTTTGCTATCTACAATTTTTCCCATATCCTTTTGATGGCGATGGTACCTACTACTGTTCACTGTTTTACCAACTATTGAGTTTTCAGGTTTTGTTCAACATGTCACTGAATATTGTACATCTCCTTTGCAGCTTGGTGGCCTCATGCATACACGGTCCGGGTAGCCGAGGAACGGAACAGCAGAAATGCAAACTCCAGCAGAAATGCAAACTCGTACAGTGTGAGACCAACCGAGATCGAAACAGTCAATATTCCTGGCCGTGGTGGGGTCACCCTAAGAGATACTCTAAACGATGTGGAGTCCGGCAGTGACAGGACATCGTGAGATGAGTCTGGATACCGTGGGAGCTGCTTAGGTAGGTGTATTGTAGAGCTGTTGACTGCTACTGCTGCTGCCACTGCACCGTGATAGGGGAGGGTTGTTTAGACGGTCTTGACAGTAAATGACTTGGTAGGGTTGTTGTTTCTTCTGACAATCTTTGGCTTTCCTTTGTTTATACTGGTTGAGTCAAGAGTTGTGGTTAAAGTTTGTTGGCTTACACTCTTTGTAGTCAGCTTGGTCAGTGCATTGAGCAACTATGATGATCTGATCAGATGTGCAGGGTAAATGGGTTTCTCAGTCGATTGTGGATTGCTCTTATTATAAGCATGAAATTCAGTTGCCACCATAATCTGCTCTTATAATAAGAGCGAAATTCATTTGCCACCATAATTTGAGGTATGACAAGTAGGTTGATTTCATTGGACAAGCCTTTTGTTTCTCTCTGCCAAGTACCAACATGTCTATAGACCAGCTAATTTGTTAATGTGTTCCATAAGTTCATATCTGAGACTTACACAATTCGAATGACCCACAAATATTTGATGCCGGGCAAGGATGTCGTGATGTAAAGTTTGAGGCCCATGTATTCCTAAGAAAATGGGAGACAGTAGCAGTATGAGTACCAAATGTTCAGTTTGGTTGTTAAATAGGTAACTTTCAAACTCCATCCGTCTTTGAATTGAAGTCGTTTTTGGTTGAACACGGTTGCCAAGACTAGAGCAAAAGGACCTAGGCCTGGCCACCCTAGCGCACAACGGTGGATACATGTCCCAAGGTCCACATGAGCGCAGTGCCTGCCTTCGTGTCATGCGCAGTCTCCAGCAATATGAGTCTGGTATCCTCATCATCTCACGCATGTCTAGGTGGAGAGAGCTTTTTTTATGTCTCCTCGGGCCCACCTCATCTAATCACACCAAGATTCAATATTTTATTTCTCCTCGCTAGCGATTTTTTGCGGACGCCCTTATGCCCGCGTTTGGGCTACTGCCTAACATGCATATCCTAGATCTGCTAATTAATCCCCTGTTCTCTTGCGCTTTGGATGAGCTCACTACAGTCTAGTACGTTGGAGACCGGTGTTGCTCCTAGGTGTGGAGGCCGCCTACACCTAAAATGACATTTTTCCTAGGACGGTATTTAAATTCTAAATTGATATTTTTACTTTCACAGAGAGCATATATGCTTGATTTGTTCTTTAATGTCAAGGCTTATGTGTCTTGTTGGGTGGGATGTCATGTCAATATCCATAGCATCTGATTTTATTTTCCCACCAGGATTGTTAATGGAACTAATGCTCGTAGGAGTATATATCTTCTCACATGTGTCGGACCTTTTTGTACATGGCAAGCCTTCATCACAAAACCAAGACAGGTTCTCCTGCGTTCCAAACCATAGGATAATATATATATATATATCTTAGTAACTGCTAATAGACAAGCTCGTCGGGACTCCGGAGAGAAAGCGAGGAGTGTTACTGTGTTACCCAAGTTCTTAAGAAACTTTATTATTATTTTTTTAAAAAAAAATCTCATGCAACTAGCTGTCAGATAGCCCTGTTCACTTAAACTGATCAGCTAGTGTTTTCCTCGCATAACAAAACAAAATCAGCTGGTTTATCAGTCGTAGAAAACAACGTGCATGTTTTTTTTTTCATTAGTACACGGTATCTATGATGGATGTATCTGACTGGGATTATTGGATTAGTGTAGTTTTTTTTTTTTTTTTGATGCAACTCACACACGTACATAAACAGAAAACAGAGCGGCCTAGCAAAATGAAGCTCTTCTTGACTTTGCTGAAAGTTTGAAAATTGTGGGACTCATGGCTTCCCCGTACGTGTAGCTGAAGCTGACCGATCTAGCATCCAATTCTTACACTTTGTGGCACGCACCCATGGCCATGGATGCTTTTGGTGGAGGCCCAGTTCAATAAATAGCCAAACGCGAGAGGCAATAATCATTGTTCTCTCAATGACATTTCCATTATGTTTATTGCAATAATTATCTGTGCCATACACATCTACAATTGATGAAATGAGTTTGGTTACATATTATGTGTCGATTGTTGGTGTTCAAGAAAGAAATAGGCAGGATCTCTCCTTCGCAAGACAACTGCTTTGAGGAGAGTCACATCGAACATCCATATAAAAGCGTTCCCGCAGAAGGCTCCCCCAGCTAGTTGAGACAGGCCAAAAAAGGGGATCTGGTTGCCACCGGCGGAGCTGGCGGTCTCTTTGCCTCCGATGGTCCGAGGGGCGCCGCCACCGCTGGCCTCTTGTTGGCGGGTAGGGGTAGGTGTAGTTTAGGTCCTAGGATTTCTAGGTTTCGGCGTCCTGGCGGCGTCGTCGCGGCGGAATCACTACTACGCTTTTATTTTACTTGGCAGTGTTTTTTGATTAATGGTGGCGCTTTTGTAACCGCCACCGAGCTAGGGTCAAGATTAATCACCGATTAACCGTGGCGGTTTTTAGCTCCCACAAATAACTGCCACCATAAATAAATAAAAGAATAATAAAAAATAAAAACCCAATCGAAACCCTAACGGCCCCAGATTTGGGTTACCGGGCCCGTTAGGGTTTTGGGTGCCCACGCCGCCACCGTCGGGGCCGCCCACGCCACCGCCATGGCGGATCCGCCATCCCCCCACGGATCCGACCTCCCTACCGGCGGATCTGGAGGAAGGGGAGGAGGGGGTCGGCCGCCGCCGGGAGGGAGTCGAGGAGATCTCGCCGGAGGAGGGGTGGCTAGGCCCGCCGCGTCGCCGCCGGGGAAGGGAGAGCCGCCGGGACGCCCGCGCTTGCGCCACCGGGAGGGGGTCCGGGCCCGCGCGCCGCCACCAAATTCTAAGCGTCCACCGCCGCCGGGCGCCGGCTCCCCCGCTCGCCGGGGAGGGAGAGGCCGCCGGGGGCGCCCGTGCTGTCTTTGCCGCCGAAAGGAGGTGAGGGAGAAGGGCCGGTGGATCTTGTGGGGAGAGAGAAGGGAGTGGCTGCTGTGGGTGGGGGACGGGGAATGAGTTAGGGTTTGGAACTCCCTCGGCTTATATACGTGATTCCTTTTTATTGGGCTGAATGGACCTGTCATTGCGAATTGGGCTGGATATTTGGGCCTCATTAACCATGGCGGTTTTTTTATAAAAACCTCCATGGTTAATCGATTTACCATGGCAGTTATTATAACCACCATGGTTAATAAAAAATAACCGCCACGGTTAATCGTGACATTAACCGTGACAGTTTTTTAAATATCCGCCACCATTAATCTTTTGGAAGTGCCTTGTAAAAGAAATTTTGTAGTAGTGAATAAATCCTCTCGGACTCTTCCTCGTCCCCGTTGGCGCTTCACTCCGGCGATGACGGCGAGCCCGTGGAGGTGGTACTCCCTGTGTGGAGTCCTTGTTCAGGAGTCGGGGGTCGGTGGGCATTATTCTTGGTGTTTGTTGAGATGCGATGGATGTCGGCTTTTCATTTAGGAAGGGGAGGCAGCTGTGGGTTCTACGACGGTGTGGAGGATGGATCGACCTCATCTTTCCTGTGGCGACGGTCATTGACGACAGTGAGTTCCGATCCAAGGCCAATAGTTCTCGGCGTGCGGCCCGGGCCGATGCACATTCGGTGGCATTTCGTCTCGTTCTTTGGAATGAGTGTCTTCTTCAGCTTTGTGCAAAGCCTTTGTGCGATGGAGATCTCTCTAACCTGGGGAAGGCGGCGTCTACAGGTGTCCACTCCCGACGTTGTTCGGTGGCGGCGGAAGCGGGCGGCCATGGTGTGCAGGCGTTTCTTTGTAATTTTTGACTTTTCATGTGTGCAAGTTGGTTAGGACAACTGTCCTCTATGTATCCTAGTGTGTCGTATCTGTATTTATACTTGTCTTTATACGTCTTCCTTAACTAGGTGAATTCCCCACGCGTTGCCAATGATATGATGGAGAAATATATGAGTTATTATAATAATATTACTATCACCATCTTATTCTTATTTTTTTTCCCTTTTTTTCATTCTCTCTCTCTTTTTTTTTTTTTTTTTTACTCTATACCAACTACCATTAGTAGATCCACCTATAATTTTTGAAATATATATGAGATCTTGCTTTGAAGGAGTTATTAAAAGGAATTAAATGGTGTAATCGAATTTAATTTGGTTTTTTGGTTTGTGAGTTATAACATTTTTTTAGTTAGTTCAAACAAAGGGGCCGTCATTTGGATGTCATGGTATTAATGGATCTTTGGGAAGGCATGCTTGCATGTCAAGAGAACTTGTTAGTGGGATTCTCTATATAGGTGTAGTAGATATCAATATAGGTATGCTTGGTAAAAAAAAGTGTTCCCGCAAGTATTTTTCTTTAAATGAAAGGGTCATTATCTTATTTTCTATTGCAAAATTATTTGGCAGCCCTTTCATTAAAAAAATCACGGCCATTATTTGCCACCAATGTCTTAGGCCATCCTTAGTAGAAATTTCGTGGCTTTGTTTCTAATACACTTATATTTTGGAAACAGTTTAGAAGAGTCATCCCCATGAAACTCTCTGTACTCCATGAAACTTTTATCATCTCTCTCTTCATAAACATAGTGACATGTCAGCATGTTTAATGCCATGAAACTCTATGAAACTTGCATTGGGAGTAACACATGGGGTGGGTTGGTGTAACACCGTAGCTTTTTTATTAAATACATTTTTTTCTAATTTACACCCACCCAACCCATTTGTAACACATTTCTATGTTAGTAACACATGGGGTAGGTGGGTGTAACACATGGGCCCTTAGATGAATCATCGCACGATAAAACGAGTTTAGTTACGTTCTTTGTTTTAGTCAATAGTGTTAACATCCAAAATATGATCAAGTTGGATATAAAATACAATCAAAGAGGATCAAAATTGGAGGAATTTGCCAGGTTTCTAAGCATAGATAGGTTTTCGTAACGAGATGTGTAGGAGGGTTTTCTAAACCGACCTAGGTCATTTTTGGAACCGACCCGATTTGGGGAGCCCAAGTCTAAATCTCTTGTTGGAAACTCCTTTGATCTCCTGGGGAACCTATATATTTCGTGTGGAATAATATTTCTATTATTATAGGACCATCCCCTCTGTTTATAAGAGGATGATGGCCAATTGAGAGATCCATCTATCCAATTATCAAAAAAATTCAATCTACCATCATTTTTTTTTTTTTTTAGCTTCTACTCAAGCTCTTCCAACTCCTTTCTACCACTTCTAATGAGATTTGCCACCGCTCTGGGTGGCCTTGACGATCCTAAGGAACCCCTACTATGCTTCTCTCTGTAGGCGTACGGGTCTTCTCTCGGAAGGTGTTCACTTGTGTTTCTAGCGAAGAACGAACGTGTGTCTAATCGGCTTCGTCGACCTGCCAAATTATAATTTTATTTTGAGAGGATGGAGTTTAAGCTATTTATATATATGCGAGTGATAGAAAACTGCCTAGCATCCTCGAAAACAGAATACAAACATTCTTAATAAAAAGCATCCGATCCGTTTCATGATAGCTAGGAACACATAAAAGTCTGTCTCATCTATGAAGAAGGATTTAATTATCTTTTCTTGATTCGTTTATCATTTCCTCCACAAGAAGTAGCAGGCCACCATAGGAAGCCTAGAATACATATATATAGCAAAGTGGGACGTTCAGGTGTGTAGGGGATAAAGCTTCTACCTGTGCAGAAGGGACAGCGCCAATGAATAGTACATGATTATTTGATTCCAATAACGAAAAAGAGGGGAAAGAAAAGCTGGACAGATTACTTGTCGTGCAGTTGGGTCAAGCCTGGTCAAGTACGCCAAATGTAGTTTATGTTAGTGCGCAGGAGCTGGTGCGAAGCCAGCTGGCAAGCTTTTGTGTTCGTAGAGTTCATGTTACTCCCTCCGTTACACGATACTTGCAATTCTTTTAACTCATATAAACTGTGTTTGACCTCTCGTCTTATTCAACTTTTTTTAATAAATATTACCACTTTTGTTATGACTTATTACATCACTAAAGATATTGTTATGACGTTTTGTTTGTTTTATAATTTACATAAAAATTTAAATAACACGAGCAGTCAAACACAATTTACATGAGTCAAAAGAATTGCAAATATTGTGGAACGGAGGGAGTATCTCCACAACGCATACTGTCGTTGTTCCTCCTATACCTAGTCATCCGTATTCAGAAAGACGTTTTTCAGAGCATATGGGTTCATCGATGCACACAAACGAGATTACGGCAACAGTTTTAGTTAATTATATAGGCTAGTATAATCATCATATAGTATCGAAAGTACATGTAAGCCCCTAGGTGGTTTTGGTTGTGTAAATCTTAATGTAACTAATAAATATGTTTATATTATATAATCAAGTATGGTTTCTTGTATTTTTTTAAAATTATCTCTATATGCGGTGTGTGCACATCCTGTCTACTCCCGCCGTCCCAGAATCTTTGCCATTCGCGTTTGGTGTTTGTCTGGCAGGGACTGTCGTTTTAGGCCTTGAAGCTAACCTGTCATTCTGGCTCCTCCTACGCGATGGTTCTCTGCTTCATTTGCCGGCCACTAGACCTCCATCATCTCCCACTTATTTCTGGTACGTACTGCTCTGTATGTACTACTCCTGTCCCATGAAGTTTGACGTTTTTGAATTTTAAAATTCATATTTGACCATCCGTCTTATTCAAAATATTTATGCAAATACTAAAATAAATTAATCAACATTTAAGTATCTTTATTGATAAAGTAAGTTATAACAAAATAAATTATATTTGTGTAAAAAATTTAAATAAGACGAATAATCGAAACAGATAACACGAAATTTAGGGTGACAAATTCAATGGGACGGAGGGGGAGTACGGAGTAGTACTCTGCAGCCTCATCACGTGCATGTCTGAGTAGGTCTTCTAGCTTCCCCTTGGTACCCACGCCGTTGCCTACAACGACATACTCAATAGGATAGATGAAGTATATAATAAAATATGGTTTCTTGTAACTAATAAATATGACAAGTGCTTGGTTTGGTTCGCAAAACTGGGTGCTACATCCAAATACCACTCAAGAAAAACTGGGTGATCACTTTCTATCTCTTCCAGCCAACAATAAATTTAATGTGAAGATGCTTGAGCCAGTTGATTCACCGATTTATTAGAGATGCCCATCATCTCGTTTGAGCTGATAATGTTATTTTATTACGCTGGATGGATATGATCGGATTTTTTTTCCGAAAGCGAGCTTAGCTCGTACTTCAGTAAGAGAAGGGGAATGTTTACACAACCTATGCCCGTCCCATAGCGAGATGACAGGCAGCGAACACAACTAAGCACACTTACACAGAGCACCGGCTTTAACGGTGGAGCTGAACACTTGTAAAATTAAGAAAACACAATTGTGCTACGGAAAGCACTTGGGAGTCACTCAAGGGGCAGAGAGCACTTGCAGAAGCGGGTGGAGCCCCTTGAAGCCCGCGACCACCCAAGACTAGACCTCGTCGCGGATGACCTCAATAAGCTGCGATGACGTCCTGGATGCGTTGTCGAAAGTTCGCCGATTGCGCTCCTTTCAACTCTACCATGAGACGAGGAGCACGAGGGAGTCGAAGGCCCTCCTCAGCTCCCCCGGGCGAGGGTGCGCACACTCAGCGACCAAGAGACTAGGCCGGAATCCGGAGTCAGGCAGATGTGGGAGACCCACGCGGGAGAGTAAGAGGAACCACACCTGCCGAGAGAAGATAAAGGAGGCGAGCAGGTGGTCGATGGTTTCATCCTCTTGAGAACAGAGGGCGCAGTCCGCTGAGATGATATGATCGGACTTGGCTGCCGAAACGTGTCACATGCAGTCTGCAGAGAAGCAATCAGAGAATGAAGGGCCTGTTTGGGACCGCGTTTTTGAAACTCGCTTATAAGCCGAAAGGGCTTATCAAAAAGCCGCGATTGAGAGAATCTGCTTATCAAATAAGCGAGTGTTTGGTTGTCCTAATTATTTTTGATAGATTATTTGATCTAGGTGTAAAAAGTCCAAACTGCCCCTTATCCAAAACACAATCTTCTTCCCCAATCCTCCCTGCTCGGCTGGACTCGTGCGAGCTCGGGAACCGGCGCCGGTGCGGGGTCAAGGGCTTGGAGAGGAGGAGTGCCGCCACGGAGAGGGAGAGCGCCGGCACGGGCTCCCGCCGACGGAGGCAGCACTCCACCGGTCTTTGGAGAGGAGGAGCGCCGGCACGGGCTCCCACTCGACGGACGGCGGTAGCGGGCTCCCTGGCGGTCGTCGGCGCGAGCTCCCGGCGAAGGGCGGCGTGAGCGCGAAGCTCCTGGTGCTGGTGCACCGCACCGGGAGGGGAGTAGGCCGGGCGCCGGGTTCGCCGCGCGGGGGAGGGAGGAGCCCGGCGCCGTCCGCCGCGCTGGGAGGGGGAGACCGGTCCGCCGATCCGGATCCGCGTCGGGGAGTGCGGAGTGCGGGTGTCGGGCGAGACGCGGGTGGAGGGGTGTCGGGGCAGGTGCGGAATCGCCTCGGCGTTTTTCGGAACCCGGCCTCTGGGTCGCTTATTGAAACGCTGTGTTGGGCCTGATTATTTGGCGTTGGCGGTCCGAGAACGCAAAGAAAAAAGCGAGGTGTTTGGCGGGTTTATTTCGCTTATTGGGCTTATAAGTTGAGTTGAGCGGTCCCAAAAAGGGCCGAAGTGCGGCCAGGCTTAGTATAAACCCCTAAGCTCCACCGTTCGAGCCGGTGATCATTGTTAGTGTTCAATCCGTGTGGCTGATGGCTGCTCGCCACTAGACCAACCGAGCAGTGTAAACTTTATTCCAACTTCTCTTAACGAAGAACGTGCAATGCACACTTTTGAGAAAAAAAAAGTGCGGCCGGGCTTATATATAGCGCCTTGATCCAACAAAGTACTCTAACAACCTAGCTCTGGGACTCGGAGCCAGCCATACTATATACTAGTACGGATGGGGATCTGCTTGGGCATTTTCAGGCGTGGCAAAGAAGCTCCTGCAGTTGCAGGTGACAAGAAGAATGAGGAGCTCCCCACCGGGGGCACCGACGAGGGGGTGTCGACGACGGCAACGCCCGGAGCAAAAGCAGAAGAGGACGCCGTGAAGCCGTCAACACAGGAGACGACCAACGGTGGTCTTCCTCGCGTGGCATCTCGGCCTCCCGGCGATGTGGTGGTCACTGCTGCTGCTGCGCCGGCATAAATAATGTATGCATGTGTGAGTTTCTTTGATTGTGTGTCCAGTCGTCCAGGACGGACCAACCGTACGTATATATATATATATAGAGAGAGAGAGCGCGCGCGCGCGTGTCAAGCTAGATGAGACCACCGTGCATGCGTCTTTTTCCCTTTTGTTTCCTACATAGTACATACAGTATATATCATATGCCCGTCGAAATCAAGATCGAGTATTTGGTATAGATTTGTGGAGTTTTATGTTATTTTGCTGTGCTGTGCAGAGTTGTGCTATTTGTTATTGTTTTTTTTCCCCTTTTGGTTTGGTAGTCTTCCTGAGCTACAATTACTTGTATCTTTCTTCTATGTAAATAGTTTGTATCTTTCTTCTATGTAAATAGAAATTAATAGTGTGTGTTGGTTCGTTCAAAAACGATCAAGAGTAGTGAGAGGTTTGCGTGATCCAGTTCAAATATAATATGTGAGGACTGATGAGCTTTGTGGGTATAGGAATAGTGTTACAATAGAAATTTGATGTAGTACTTCCTAATAAAAGCCGAGTTTTTTTTTTTCCATTGCCACGTACTACCCCACACTCCCATCACATGATCCAGCCTCATCGTCGCCCACCACCTGCTGCTTTCTTCCTCGTCCGGTCGTCCCTAACAATCCTCCTTGTGATCCATGGTCATTCCTTTTCTATCTTGTTAGGGAACCAATAATGGTTAGTTACTAGCTCTCTAAGGCCCTGTTTAGTTAAGTAGTACTAGGACTTTTTTTAGTCCTAGAGACTTTTAGGAAAAGACTCTCAAGAGGAGATATAGGGACTTTTATTAAAAAGTTCCAAAAAAGTCTCTCTTATTTGGTTTCATAATGACTAAAAGAGAACCTTTTTAGTCTCAATTCCGAAAAGTCCATCCAACCAAACAGAGTCTAAGAGTCCCTTTGGTTGAGCTTTTGGCTATGACTTTTTGCCCCCACAAGCCAAAAACCCAACCAAAGGGCATATCCTGGGCAGCTGCTTCCTCCAAAAGCCGGCTTTCTAGCAGTACAAAAATGAAAGCACCTTCGGACCTGCTTTCATCGGCTTTGGATGGAAGAAGTTCGAGGTATTTACCCGCCTTGCCACTGGTAAGTGGAAAATACCCGTTCGTTCTTTTCCCTCCCCACCCAGCGACGCCCCAAGCAGTCCCGCGCCTCCCTTCCATCCCCTGCCCGGATCCATCGAACCCCGGCCGCAGGAGTGCCGCCGTTTGCGAGCTGTGAGCTCCGCTCCTTCAAGACGGTAGGTCCCCTTCCCTCCGCCGGATCGCGAGATGGAGCTCTCCTCCCTCCTCTATCAACAAAGGCGACGGAGGAACAACCGCCGGATCTCATGAACTCCAAAGACGACCACCAGCACCGGCGGCACGGCCCCAAAGACCGGTAGCCCCTCCTCGGCTTCTCACGAACTCCGGCGCGGTTGCTCATGAAATCCGCGAACTCAAGCTCCCCTACTGATGGATTCTCACGAACTCCGGCGCGGCTGCTCACGTGCCCCTCTCCTCGGATTTGGGCGGCGTGGCCGCCACCAGCAATGGCGGGCGGCGCGGCCACCAAAGACTAGCGGGCGCGCGGCCCAACACCGGCGGGCACAGCCCGGCCAACTCGGTAGCTCCGACTCGACCGGCTGCGGTGTCGTGATCCTCTCCCGAAGCCCGGCTCTCAGAAGGTCCGCCGCCCGGCTCGCCGGAGGTCTCGCCGCCCGGCTCCGGCTACTCTCCCCTCGGCTACCCCCTCAGTGCCCGATGGTGATGGCCATCCCCACGGGCATGGAGGTCGTCCCCGGTCAATCACGGGGAGGAAGAAGAGGTGCATGACGAGCGGATCCACTCGTCAGTGAGACAAGGAGAGAGTTGAGTGAGAGGGATGGAGATACATATGGGGTCCACTCATTACTTTTTCAAAAGCTACAACTATTCTAACCAAACAGACTTCTGCTTTTCTCACAGCCGCTTTGCCATAGCTGCTTTTGCAAAAGTCACAGCTCAGAACTGCTTTTGCAAAAGCCACAACCCAACCAAACACACCCTAAGACAACTTCCCCAATAATACTAACTATTAGCACATGGCTTTTAACAAGAATATACCACACAACACCTCACATAACCTTAAAATATGTGGAAAAGCTAGCTTTTCTCTCTCAATTATTAATGAAAATCATTCGTACAGCTAGCTTAAAGGTCGATCATTTGGCTAGATCTGATGGTTTAAAAATGAGAGGAACCAGTTAAGAGTAATTCAAGTTAGGCCGGAATAAAAAATTAGATCCATATAGTTAAACCGAGAGGGGGTATAATAGTACTTTAAATCTTCTATCGTGGAGCCAAGGACCAGATCGTCTCTCATGTAGGCTGTGTGGCCAGATCATCCCCGTCCATACCTACCAGTGCCCATACATGTATCTTCACATCATGACTTTCCCCATATGCATAGGGTGTGTTTAGTTTATTTCCTATACAAGCCTGACTATCAAAACTAAGCCAGGATAGCTAGCTCAAGACCCTACCGGTGCCCATACATGTATCTTCACCTCCTCTCTATGTGCTTTCAAATAATACACGGCACAACCGTCCTTGCAAGGAGCCTTGGATGTGATGACGATAGTGAGGTTGGAATGGCCGGCCACGAAAGCTCCTCGGGGTGGGGAAGACTCCCACCTTGGTGATGCGCTGGACACCGATGAGCTGGTCGTGGTAAAAAGCAGGTGGTCCGGACACATATGTGGAGGAGGTGCGCGGACCATGAGGTGGTGACAGGGGAGGCGGGTGGACAAAGTGGGTGGTGACGAGAACGACCGCTAGGGCTAGCTCGGGCCTGGCTGCAGGAGAACGTCCAATTCGATAGTTCAATCCTAGCCAGGCTCCAAGCGAACGGATGACCATCCCAAACCTGGCTCCAGACCCATTATAGGCAACCTAACATGCCAAATTGGCTCTAGAGAGCCTGGGCTATAGGGGTTGGCCACACAACCAAACACACACCCATAGTGGTCCCCAACACATAGCACAATGGCTATAGCTATGTAATGCAGGATCGCCACATTCCTCACATCCATTGCATTCGGCTGTGAGTTGGTTGTTGGCTAGCGGTAACATGGAGAAGAAGAGGATAGGAAGTAGGCAAGATAGAAGGTCAGTTTGGGAAGGTTCGGTGGAGCAGATTCTCAGGAAGAATTGCTCCCTGGCTACTAAACTCATTTTTCAGTAGAAGGGATTCTCTGCTGATTTTGTGAAGTGATTCTATGAAATAAACTAAGAGGTTGGGTGCTGAAAAAAGTTGCTTTTTCTAATTATGTGAAGTGGTTCTCCATCTAGATTTGGAGAGTTTATGCTAAAAAAATAAAAGAGAATCACTTTCAGCCAAAGAATCACTTAACTAGAGAATCAGTAAGCATAGCTGGAAAATCAAGGATCACAACTTTGCCAATCATTGATTGAAGAGCTCTGTCTAACCATCGATCTATGAATGATAAGATGTACTGTAAAGACTCAATCACGACCGCAGATGATTCCGGGGCTAGCAGTAAGGATGGCAACGGGTTGGGTTCGGATCGGGTGGAGTCTCCGTGCATCCAAAACCGAAACCCGAAATCGAAACCGAAACCGAAACCAATTCGGGTGAAAATCCATCACCAAAACCAAACCCGCGGATAAACCGAAACCCGAATGGATACCCGAAACCCGCGGATAACCCAAAACCGAACAGATACCCGTAGATATATATGCACATATTCACATGTATAAACAAGAGACAATAAATAATAAATATTTTCATGAGTCAACTTTGAATAAATTTAATAATCTAAGTAAATAATTTATTATTAACATATTATAAAACATGAGTTTTAATTCTAAATGATTTATTTCGATATCCATTGGATATCCATGGGTAGAAAACTAAACCCGAAACCCGCAGAACCCGAAACCCGCGGATATCCGAACCGAAACCGAACCGCTGCCATCTTTAGCTAGCAGATGGCGATCGAGAAGAGGCTTCCTTTACCTACTTTGGGGCTAGGACTCTAGGTTAACTTTGGTGGGCATTAATGCGCAGGACTAAAAGATTATTGGAGGTGCAAAGTTTTATGCGTCTCATCAGTATGTAATGGATACTGATCCATATTACTTTATAGAATATTATAAGAAGGTAATTGTAAGTATATGTGCATTGGTGCACCATGATAACTCTAAGAGCATCTCTTTTTTTTTTTCCTTCATGATTATGAAAAGTAATTAAGAGCATCCCTTGAAGGTGACCCTATCATTTATATAGCATGCTACCTAATTAACCTATCTAGATGCAAAGGATTATTCCCCTTGGAAAATAAACTTGAATTCCATGAGACGATGCCAGCAAATTATTGCAGCTTCTTTAGTAGAGAGGAAGATGAGATGATTTGGCAATTTACTTCCAAAGGGACTTAGAGCACTCACAGACTCTATGGTAGAGTCCATAACCATTAATTATACCGACACGTAGATATTTTACTGATGTGGCGGGACATTTATTGAGGAGAGAAGAAAAAAAATCGAAGAAACGACGTCTAAACAAGAAACGACATCTACGCGCCCATCGAGGTCCTTCGCGGTCCGCGACTGATCCCGTTTGCGCGTCATCCCCGTTGGCCGCACCGCGCGAACGCCGGGTCCTTGCCGCGGGAGGTCATAGTTATCGCGCCGCCGCAGACGCATCCTTCCCGTCGGCCCAAGCCCTCCAGCGCTCGTGCGTCTCCCTCCTCTTGCCTCATCCGCCTGCGAGGTCGCGACCACCCGGCGAAGCTCGCATGGCCGCGATTGATCTCGCTTGGCCGTCTAGGGGAGCTGGCGTGGCCGCCCGATGGATTGCGTGCGGAGCTTGAGGCCGCCTCGAGAGCTCGTCGAAGGTCTCGTGCATGCGTGGGCTCGTTAGCTATGGATGGTGTACAGGTGTCTGTGATGCTGCGATCTGCTCGCCGTGATTTGCCACCGGCGGCTACGTTCCCAGGCTTGATGGATTTGTTGGAGAATTCTTCTGAGTTGTGCTTCGTCTTGTTTCCCTCTTCTCTTTTCTTTTCTTGTTTTTTGGCCACGGCCTTTTGTATATAAATATTGTTTTTTACGAGACATTTTTCTTTTGCTTTTTGATGCGCTAGTGTGAGCGATAATTTGTAGCTCCAGAGATGAATTCCTGTTACTGAATGGAACGGTTCAAAGAAACAAGAAAACCTGTAGTAAGAATTCACACCGATCTTTGTCTTGGGCATGACTGTTTATCGAGAGGTGTAGAGTGGATCACAGGAAAATATGACACAGCTGATCAGCTTTTTTTTGAGTGCATAATAAATTTCTTTATCTATAGAAACTACTATTACAAATGGTTTCTTGAGATAGAGTCTTCAAGTTATAACTCTACGGGTGGAGTCTGCTTTGTGAGTGTCCTTATACCTCTCAATTCTTGTATAAGATAATCAATTTTCGAGGGATGCCATTTGGGGTCTTAAAATCCCTCCAAGGGTACAAATCTTCTTCTGTCTTTTGTTCAGTAACTTTTGTTCAGTAATAGGGCACTGAGAGATAACTTGGCTAAACGTAGGGAAGTGAAGGACAAAACCTGTTTATTTTGCTCTGAAATAGAAACATGTCAACATTTATTCTTCGAATGTGCTTGGCTGCTCAATGCTGGACAAAAATCTCGCTGATAATAGACAAATCAGTTGGTAGTAGTTTTGAGTTGATAGGTTGTTGTTGGCTTAGCCCTACGAAATCCACTGTTATTAATATAGTTACTGCAGCAGTTATTTGGTCTATCTAGCTAGAAACTCAGAAATGAGTCTTGTTTTCAGAATTCAGGTTGGAAGAATATGGAGGTCCTTTTTTTTTTGAGACCAAGCCGATGCGCGTATTTCATTAAGCAGGAAGAGTTTTGAAACACAAGTACAAATGTCGTTTGGTAACACCATGTTACCAACGGCTTCCTAATCTACTGGATGCATCTAAAGTTTTATTACATAACATTCATTGTTGCTACAGAGTTGAGGTAGATCCCCGCATTCGCCAGGAGGTCGCCGAGGTGCCTGTTACCTGCCATGCACCAGGCTACAGCCTCATCGCGGATGGCGAGAGCCAGATGAACTGCCGTGGTCAAAATCCGGTTGAAGGTCCTCGCACTACGCTCCTTCCAGAGTAGCCACCCAACTAGGAAGAAGAGTGAGTCGAAGCCACGCCGGAGAGGCTTAGGAATCTTTTTGCGGTTAAGCCTCCACCAATCAAATACTCTCTCCTCGGCCACCACGACAAGGTGCTGCAGCTGTAGCTTTGAGAGAACGATGAACCAAACCTCCTTGCTGTAGGAGCATCCAAGCATGATGTGGTCCATGGTTTCCGGACTCTGATCGCAAATGATACACTCCTGAGAGTCCTGTAGTCCATGGCGGAATCTCCGGTCGCCTGTCTAGTAGCGTCCATGGAGCACCAGCTAGAAAAAGAATCGTACCCTTGGTGGGGCCTTTACCTTCCATAGCTGTAGAATATGGAGGTCCTGTACTACAAGATTCTTGGGCATTTACAGAATTGGAAAATTCTGTGCCCGGTAGACAGGATAGGGATATTGGAGTCTTATATGGAAAAAATCAAGGAGGAGGCAAGAATGGTGCACTGGCTACCAGATGCGCAAGGAGAATGACGTGAAGCTCTCCAAGATGGTGAAAACGATCGTGCTGGATCAGAACAACTCGGTTGTGCAAACCGGCCAGAAGGGAGAGGACGAAAAAAGGAAGCTGGAGACTCCATGGTGGAGCTCCCTGGACATGGTGCTGGAGCCAGCACACTGAAGCCTATGGAAGATAATACTACCGTTTCATATGGCTCTCTTCAGTTTCTGTTTTGTTGAGACTTAACTTGGCTTATCTGTTAGTAGGAGTTTTCTTGTTTTGCTGTGTGTGGTTGTCACCATTCTCGGAGGAGATGGTTTATCTGTGGCCTGTCCACAAACTGGTGCTATAAAACGTTTTGTCTTTTGATATCAAAATCGAAAGACTGGGGTGATCACACCCTTGAACTCTAAAAAAAAATATTGCAGCTTAGAAAACGATGGTCTTACATTAGGAAATGAGAAAAGCGTCTATATATATATATATATATAGATATATACGCCTCTGATGTTGATGGGAGCTCAAGTTGGTCTCTTTTACCCCATGCATGGGAGGCATCTATCTGTCTCTTTTCTTTTAAGATAAACGTGTTGCATGCGGCATCTCCATCTATCATTTGAGGCAACACAATGGTGAGAATAATACTTTCCTACAAAAGAAGCACAACCTCGCGCAAGGTATTGATCTGTCATGACACATGACACAATTTGGAGGCCGAATGATTTTCAAGCCCAAGTCCCAATATGACACATGAACAACCTCGCGATAACTGAAACAGGGGCCTGGCCTTAATAAAATTTGGAGGCCGAATGATTTTCAACAAAGCGATAACTGAAATAATGCCCATATTAACCACAAATGGTTTGCCTGATGTAAGTGCAATAACTCATTAATCTTCCCGCTTCGAATTGTGTTTTCTGAATACCTGCTGTTCTACGGGCACTAAATGAACATATCGGTACAACATACTCTTGAGATTCAGTATGTCATAAGAAAATTAATTACCCTATTTTTTTTGTGTTACAACACGAAGGGAAATGACCACTTTCCCTTTAGTTGCACTGGGAACTCACAAGGAATTGAAATGCTCAGGCACATCGCTGTATTTTCCATTTCTCCACCATAATTAAGTTTCCATGGCATGCGTACGACGTGGACTGACCTAAATTAAAGGAAAAAGAAAACCTACCGCACTGATGCACACAAGCAAGCATATTCGTGTGTCAGCTACAAACTTTGCGCAAACAACAACGGTTCCAGCTGTGCGAATATAATCAGAGGACGGTGAGAAGGGCCACCTTCCCTATCCCTGTATATATGCCCGCATCTGGCCACCTTCTTGACGTGTCTACCTCATCGCGTCTTGCTGTCTCCCCATATATCTTCATGGCCACTTCACACCAGCATAGCTATGACGTCGCAGTTGGATCTAGAGGCGGTGATACTTGAACCGGTGGAGTATATATATTGTGGAAAAAGTCTAGATCACCCCCTCAACTATGGGGTGTGGTCTACTTAACCCCTCAAACTTTGAAAGGGTCTAATTTACCACCTGAACTTTTAAAAACCGTCTACTTTACCCTCTAGAGTAGTTTTAGATGCCGGTTTGTTTTGCTACAGTAACCGAATCTTTGAAAAATCATAGTAAATCACAGAAAAATCGTAAAATAGAAATTTTAACTTTATTGAACTCCACATGAGTAGATCTACACAATAAACATATAATATGGTGTGCTTTAGTACAAAGTTTTTGCTAGAGTTTTAAATTTATTGAAAAATCCTAATAAATAAAGCTAGTTAGATGGATTCTCCGCGCGTTACCACGGGAGTGTAAAGTTAGTTTTGGTGACCATTTCACGAATGAAAAGAGATATATAAAAATGTGAGTTATTGCATGATAATTATGAGGAGTTTTGTCCAGGCTCTTACTGTACAACACTAGTTGTAGATACAATTTGGAATCTCATTCTTCTAGGATCCTTAGAATAATGTCTTCTCTTTTATTCGATGTTATGCCACATGTAGCTTAGTTCTTTGCATCACACTCACACCCCTCTTGCTGTATAGACACATAGTTTTCAGAACTTTTGCTGATATACCAAAGGTGTGCTAGCTAGCTGGCTAAGAGGTGTCGGCCAAATAAAATGGGAATCTCACCAATATAATGCAGAGAATAAAAACTAGCAGCCAAATATATAAAGAACTTTTTTTTTTTGACAGACATGTCTATATAACATAGTTTTAAATAGCGGGCTAAGGGTGTTTAGCGGTTTGTCTCTAAAACAGCTATAGCGGGCTATAGCGGCTAAATTGTATAGCGGCTAAATTGTACATGAACAGAAATAACGGCACCCTGCCTCGAAAGGCTATAGCGGGCTATTTAAACACATAGTAATGCAGGTCTGGCGTAAGGCGACGAAGATCATGGGAGCAATCTGGAGTAGCCTTCAAATCTTCTGCCTCCCTTGTTGCTGTCCTAAAAGTGCTATACATTCCTTGGTTACTTCTATCGTAAAACGTTCATCTGGTCCTTGCTGCTGCTGTCTTCAACATCAGCAACCCCTGCCCCCAACTTGTCCATCAGCTTCACACCCAAAGTGTAAGCCTCCATCACCACCGGCGGATCAACTAGAATTGTCACCACCGGCAGGGTCATCAGTAGCTTCGTCGAAGCCTCTTGGAGACGAGGTTCATGTGCCACCAGGGACCAGTGGCAGCAGCAGGGGAGCACACCAGGTGAACACCACAACTCTGCAGTGAAGCCATGGCACCACCGTTGCCTCCTCGTCCGTTGCTTTCATGTTCAACTCCTCCACACAGGCTGGTGATGAGTTCTCAAGACAAGGTATCAGCACTATTCAGCAGCTTGAGAGGAGACTGGACATGGAGAACACAAAACATAGCGCAATGTCCCCTGTCCTCGGAAATAATTGGTGATCAGTTAGAGTTGATTGGAAAATCAACTGATTATTAGAGTTTTCCTAGCGTGCCTTTTGTTTTCGTTTTTTCTCCTACATGCTCGATCCCACCAAAACAAAAGCATCTTCACCTTTGTCAAATACCCAACTGGAATTTGATTTCTATTTCAGTTATGACCAGCAGTTATTTAATTATTTATTTGAACCCTACCTTTCACAAACCACCTGACACATGTTGTAACCATTTCATGATTCAGATTTCAAAAATACAATATCTTTTCTACCGTAAGTCTAATTCACAAACCGTTTAAGGATTGTTATTGGAAAAATGTGCCAAACAAAATAAGATATATAGAGGCTATGTTTCGACAGTTTTTTTATTAAAAAAGTCTTTATTAAAATGGTTTTAAAACTTCTAATTGCTGTTGATATAACATTGTAGTTGCAACAAATACTCAGTTACAAGTTAATTTAGCTGTTCCACATTTAATTGATGATGGCCATTCAATCCTTCAATATGCGGATGATACCTGTTTCCGCAGAGAAAAAATCACTCAAGAAGGGAGGATCTCTCTATGCAAAATAAAATTAAATGTGCTTGGCGTGCCAGTGTACTAAAAGTACACAAAAGAAATAAATGAAGGGAACACAAACTTTATTCATATTTAATGAAAATACAAATATATGCTCCCTAGTACATGTGCGCTCCATGGGTAGCTTGCTGGTGGCAATCTAACTTGGGCGATTGTAGTCTTCATGATTCCTAGGGCCTCGGAAAGCTCATAGTTAATTACCCCGTGAGTCAGGCTCACAGAGTACCTCCGATTAAGCTGCGTTGGTCGCCGCCGCCGATCTTCGCTTCACTTCTCCATGCTTGTGTGTTGGTGTAGATGGGGTTGGCGTCGGCGTATCCATGGCCTCGTTGGTCCATGAGCCGGTAGAACGTGGCTAGAGTGTTAGCCACGCCGCCTGTGTCGTTCGCCTCGTCGGTGTCGAACGGCACATGAGTTGTAGTGGTAGCACTTGCATGGTTGGTGTAGTTTGGACTAATTTGGACTTCCTCGGCAACGTCGTCGTGGTACGCCGTGGAACTTGATCACGTGGTGTAGTTGAAGTTGTAGTAGCTTGATGAAGACTTGCACTCGCGTACGTCGTCCGCCTCGTCGCCATGGTCTGGCACGTAGTGGTAGTAGCAGCTTGGTGAAGACTTGTACTCGCCCGCGTCGTCCGCCTCGGAGTGGGCTGGCACGTGGTGGTAGTAGTAGCTCGGTGAAGACTTGTACTCGCCCGCGTCGTCCGCCTCGTCAGCATGGGCTGGCACGTGGTGGTGATAGTAGATGGAGTTGGTGTGCTCTGGATCAACGCCGTCATCCCGTATCGCCTCGTCATCCTGGCACGTGGTGGTGATCGATCCTGGATAACGCCGTCATCCCGTATCGATCCTGCATATAAGACAACTAGAGAGAGAGATTAATTAAATATTACATCGCCGCCATTAGTCATGGCTGGCACCCTTCATGGTATAGGAGGATCAGCTCCTTCCCTCCTCGAGATGACATGGCTGGCCAGAGGCAGCATCATCGCTGACCAGCGCGCTGCCCGTCGAAGAGGTGCTATGACTTGTGGACACCGGGCAGATGGTGCTCATCCGTGCACTTGCCGGTGGCGTCGCCAAAGGTGCGCTCGGTCAGCGGCCGTTGATGGCTGTGAACGTCGTTGCTGGTGTGCGGCGGCCGAGATGGGGGCGCCATGTGCCAGCCTCCCCGCCGAGGCTCCTTGATCCATGGAGAACGATGTGGGGATCATCTCCTCTTTTGTACATGGCTTGCGGCTCCAGGAACGAACGTGCAGCCTGCTCATCAGGGCATCCAGCCGTTGATGAACTCAGCCCGTGGCTGGCCAATCGGACGTTGGTGCTGGTGGATGACGAAGACGTGCTTCTTACTCCTTCAAGTTATCACAGCCTGATCATGACACAAGTACTCGTGTACACGCGTACGTCTACCTTGCCATGGATGCTTGCATGATGCAGCGTCACATACGTGCGTCCGGTGTAGATTCGGAGCCAGCGGCGGGCCAGGTGATGGAGTAGATGAACACACGCTCCTAGGCCGTCCCGGCTAATGGCTGCGGGTGAGACCGAGCTGTACGTAGATGACATGGGCGTAGCATGAACGCTGCTGCCGGCGTCGTTGAGATGTAGATCAGGACGATGTGGAACCGTCTTGAGGAGAGCGCCGTGTGACGGCGCGACAGCCTTGTGTACGTCCGGCCTCCGAACAGGGCCAAATGCTGGCTGCTGCCTTGTACACACGAGCTTCCTGTTGGGCAGCCTCACGGCGCCTGGATGCCAAAAGAGTGCTCTCTTCTCTCTAACCGCCGGCAGCCGGTGGTTTGGCGCAGGGCCGGCGCACACGCAGATGCGCTCTGCTCCCATATGCCATCCTTTTGAGGTACGTGATGAGATGGCCTGGCCTTGAATGGATCTTGGCCGGCGGCGGCGGCACAAGTAGCTGCGATGCGCGCCTCCAACCTCCGAAGCTATGGCGCCGTGCCAGCGGCAGCCTGACGGCATGTGGATGCCAAGTCTCCTCCGGTTCATAGTGGTGGTAGACTCGGAGTCTCCCTGCGTCGCGATGTAGACGAAGCCAGCTGCATCCCTGGCGCCGTGCTGGCGGCTGCCTTCCTAGTCCTTCGGATGCAGATCGCCATCATGCACACACACTTCCTGCTAGGCAGCCTGACGGCGCCCCAATGCCAAGTGTGATCCCTCTTCGTGGTGCCGAGCGGCTGCTTTTATAGGCCAAGGTTAGGGTTGTGAGGCTGGCTCCCGGGACGTACGCGGGCGCCGCCATCAGTTTGTTGGCCGCCGCGAGATATCCGGAGCTCGTGCTTATCTCTACCTGATGATTATCCTTCCTGGTTGAGATATTTACTGGCTACCGACGTGTATATGGTGATCGTGTTCCATCCACACGAGATCAAAATAGAACTCCTCCCCATGCAGCCCATGACAGCGGGCCCAGCATGATGAGCTCCATCGCATATATATTAGGAAGGGGGCCGATTGATACACGTACGTACATTTAGTCCAAAGTCTCATGGCCGATAGACATAAGAGTACGCTGTCGTATATACGCAAGTGTTCTAGAACATTCCAGACCATACACCAAGTCGTGTCGCGTCGACCCGGCCATCTGATGTACAATTATACAAGAAAAATACACGGCAGAGACCGGCGTACATATGCGAGCTATACAGCCAGTTCTGGACATATACAGGCGCACATACGTATATTATGACCGCGCCTGTTAGCTTTCTCCATTTCTAGCTTGTATAAGGGAACGTGCTAGCTTCCTTGCTTGCACGTCGAAGTGTATGAATGTGTGCATGGTCTTAGCATATCAAAGCTAGTTATTATTAGCTTCTTCACATGTCGAGACGACATATATATGTATATACGGCGCAGCACGTACAAGCCTTGTTAGCGTAGCTTCTCTGCCTTGCTTGTTGTATGTAACAAACACACATATACATATGCATTTCCTTCTCTTCTTTTTTCAACTCTTTTGGTGTAACACACAAATATACGTATATACACATGGATTTTAATGTGCCAAAAATCCATCAAACAATACCATATTATTTTTGGATCATGATATGCTTCAACCTAGGGAACTTAAGCTCGTGCTTAGTACCTTTGAACAATTGTCAGGATTGAGTTATTCACTTATGGTAAGGCAAGGAGCATGGACAAGAATATACAAGTATTTTTGGATGCCGGTTAGGTGGTTTTCCTTTCCGGTATTTAGGTATTCCTACGGACCATGTTAAATTATCAAATAAGGACTGGGCCAACATTGAAGACAAATTCTATAAAACACTTTGTAGCTGGAAAAGAAAGTTATTATCTGTTGAAGTTCTCATAAATTCAGTACTAACTAGTTTAGTCATGTTTATGTCATCTTTTTTTTGAAATCCCTAGAGGAGTACTTCAAAAATTGTATTACTATCGCACTCATTTTTTTCTGGCAAGGTGAAGGACAAAAAGAAATATCATCTAGCCAAATGGATTGTTCTTTGCTCTCCCAAAGACTTTGGTGGTTTAAGTATACATTACTTAGACATCCAAAATAAATATATCCTCAGCAAATGGCGTTTTAGGCTCATTAATGAGGACAGGATGTGGCAAAACCTTTTTAAAAAGGAAATATCTCATTAACAAGCCCTTATCCTAGGTGCAACATAGCCAGGGATTCACTTTTTTGGGCTTGTCTCATGAAGGTCAAAGCCGACTTTATAAACTGTGGCACTTTTAAGGTGCATAACGGGAAAATGCGCGATTTTGGAGAGATGTCTGGTTAGGTGATAAACCCCTGAGCAAGGTGTACCCATTATTATACACTACTATGAGGCGTAAAAATGATACAGTGGCAAAAGTTCTTGGTGCTGTACTACTGAACGTATCCTTTAGACAAGGTTTGATTAATGCAAACCGGATTGCGTGGTTCAATCTAGTTTTAGAAGTGATACAAATCAGCCGTATAGACGAGCAAGATATATTCCATTGGAACCTTACTAAGAATGGACCGTTTATGGTTCGGTCTATGTATAAAAATTTCATTACACATGGAATTAAACCCGACAAAAGTGTTCTTTAGAAACTAAAAGTACCACTTAAAATATAAATTTTCTTGTGGTAACTAAAAAAAGTAGTTACTCTTACCAAAGATAACCTTTCAAAGAGGAACCGACAAGGATGTATCAAATGTTGTTTTTGCAATTCTATACAACCAATTTAACATTTGTTTTTCAAATGCCGTTTTGCGAGCTTTCTTTGGAACACATCATACATTTCTTTCGATTCGACCACCTACTAGCATTTGGTTATTGCCTGCATGGATTAAATCTAAAGCTTTGAAATCGGATTTTTTTAGAGCTCCGCATTATGTTGGGCAAGATGGTTGAATGGGAATGATATGGTGTTCAATAAAGCCAAAACTAATACCTTCATGCAGGTAATTTTCAGGGCGATCTACTGGATCCGTCAGTGGTCCATGCTATATAAGGAGTAGGATCGTCTGCTCTTTAATCAAGGATGCAGAAGATGGGAGACTTGGATTATGCTAGTTTTTTCAAAGTTCGGTTGGAAATTCACAAACTATATTGACATTTAGAATTAGGGAATTTGGTGATTCTACCCTCGTTTTATAGCCCAATGGTGATTTTACCCTCCCTTTTTTAACTTTGAAATTTTACCCTCATTTTTTTACCGAAAGGTCCGTCTACCCTTCTTTTTGACACCGTCGGCGTTGGTTCTATTAAATGACCAAAATAAATAGAAAAGAAAAGGAGGGGTGGCCCAAAAGACCAAAAAACCCATTCACTACGCCCCCAAATTCCGTCTCGCTTGATTCATCTCCCGTCATCACGAGAATAGGAGGGGCGTGCCACTCGTCGTGCGAGCCCGGAGGCCGCCGCCACCATATCCCTCCCGATGATTCCACGTCCCCACCGCCCTCCCACCCAGCCCCACCCCCTTCCTCATGGCCGCCACCATGGACGTTGCCTTAGGCGACTAGGGTTTTACTTGTGCTAGAGTTTGAAGGTGGTGCCCCAGCACACCGTTGTCGGCACCCTCAGTGGCTAGGGGGAGGTCCCTAGTGCGGTCTAGGGAGGATCTAGTCTCCCTGACCATCTCCCTCTCTTCCTTACCCTCACCATGGAGGAGCCAAGGTATTTCCCCAATTCCTGAGAGTTTGTTTATTTCCTGCTCTCAGATGTAAATCTGTTTACATTGTGGAGTGATTTGGAGGATGATTCTATGGAAATTAAGTCGGATGAAAATCTGTTAGAGTGGTTTCTAATCAATGTTAAGAATGGGTTAGTATGTATCAATGCTCAAGTCAATGATTTTGAGGGGCCACTGCTTTTTTCTCCAACAAAGAGAAGGTTTCACCCTAATGTGAAGGGAGAATTTACTCTCACTTGCGGACGACAAAGAGTGAGAGAGCCACAACCCCACCTAAAAAGACCCGTCCTCCAAAAAAAGAGAGCACTAGCCAAAGATAGTGCTTTTGATGGGGAGATACTTAGTGATAGCAGCTATGACACTGACCTGGTTGCATCATCTGGCTCTGATGATGCTTGGTCTAACTCTAAGACTGAGTTTGATCCTGATGGTGAAATTGTAGATGAGGAAGATAAGTACGATCCTCCCATGTTCTCATATGATACTGATGTTCATGTCAATGTGGTGTTCCCAGATGTGGATCGATGCAAGTTAGTCGTTATACATCATGTTGTCTTGCATGATCATGCTTTGAACATAAATTTAGTGCTAGTGAAGTTGCTAGTGCAAGTGGTACCGATAGGGAAAGGGAAAAGGGGAAGGGAAGAAAGGGAAGGGGGAAGAAAGGGGGGAAAGAAGCAATGATGCAACACAAGTGAAAGGGAAATATTTTCTAGGCAAGAGGAAGGTTGAAGTGGAAGGGATTAGGAGAGGATAGCAATGATGCAACACAAGTGATTTAAGGCTTTTGTTGTTTCAATGCTTGAGAATATTTTCTACTAGCAAATTTTAGCATTCTATGTTAGTATTTGGCATGTTAATTTGGATCTCTATGTCGGCATGTTAATTTGGACCTCTATATTAGCATGTAACATGGTACTATACATTTGAACTATTTTGTTGTGTGATATTGGATTTTAATTATATAGACTACAAGCTGAAATGCTGTCAAAATTTACTAAAAATCTGTACACAAAATGTCAAAGAGTTGATACAAAATAGGGGTTAAAACACCAACCTAAGAAAAAAATAGGGGTAAAAATGGATGGGCAGAGTTGTCCTTTTTAACACTGTTATATGGACACAACAGAGTAAGGGTAGACTCTCCCTTCGTTTTGAAAAAGTAAGGGTAAAAATGTAATGTAAAAAAACAAGGGTAAATCACCATTGCGTCCGAAACCGAGAGTAAAAACGCCAATGCCCCTTAGAATTATTGTATTGGATTCGACCTCACTAGTTGAGATGAACTCTGTTTTGTTTCCAGTTGGGTATGTTTGCCTTATGGTGTTGTGTTTGTCTATTGATACTTTTTATATTGAGGTGCTCAGCTGTGTACCATTTTTGAATGGTAGTGGCTGGAACTTTGTTCCTTTATTGAAAAAATTAGTCTGTAGTTATAAATACAATGATAGACAAAAGTGCATAAACAACTATACATGCATTACAACTTCGGTGACTGAGCAGGGAGGGGTGATTGTTGCCCCCTTGTTCACTACTTCGACCATGGAGGAGGAAGGGCCGCCCAGGGCTCCCTCGCCCTCTGTGGATGCAGGCGTGATGGTGGGAGGACCGGTGCTCGTGGAGGAGACCTTGGCGGCAAGTGGCTCTTCCCCGACATCGCCACTTGCTGCTGTCACCCCCACGCCAACTACGACCTTTGCACAGACGGTGCTCAAATCCACGGACACTACTTCCCTGGCTGTGGGGGAGATGGCACCTGCACCTACAGCTGCACCCATCAAGATGCCGCGTCGCAGCTCCAGAAATGCGGCAACGGCTGACGTCCATACCCTCCTCAAGGGCGACCGACTGGCAGCAAAGAAGAACCTCGAATTTCCAGGTAACTCTTTCACTACCTTTCCGGATTCCAAAGTATTAGCAAACCTTGGTAGGGGTTTGCATCAACCTAGGCACCTTAGCTGTAGTTAAATTAAAAAACTTAGAGGTTGATAGGCTAGTTGTAAGTACTACTAAAAGGAAAGGTTCTGCTAATTCTAAACATCCCTCCAATCTTGAGAGTGAGGATGAGTAGGATAAAAAACTTGATGCAATTCTCCGCCACGCCTGTGGTAATCTAAATGAGAATTTGCAGGAGGAGGAGATTGATCAAATCATAGATCTCTCTCCAATCCGTCGCAGGAAGAAATATAATAATGCCAAGAATACTAAAAATTGCAAACTTCCCAAGAAGCCAAAAACCCCTTCTAAAATTGTTTTAAAATGAAGGGAGTTTTCTGGAATAGCAGAGGTCTGGGAGACTTGGCTAAACATAGGTTCTTGCCTGAATTAGTTAAGGAAGAGCAAATTAATTTTATTGCTATATCCTAAACAAAGGGATTCCTTCCCGCATCATGTCCTCAAAAATCTTTGTGCAGGACATGATTTTCTTTTGGCACACCATGGCACCCCGGAAGGTCGGGGGTATCCTGCTAGGTGCAGACTTGAATGTCTTCGACATTGGAGCCATTGATGAGGGAGAATTTTTTGTAAAGTTCACCTTAAGAGTCAAATCAAATGACTTCAAATTTGTGCTATATACGGTTTATGGGCCAGCACAGCTTCAGAACAAGAGTGCTTTCTTAATAGAACTCGCCAACACGTGCTCCAAAGAAACCCTTCCATATATTATAGGAGGAGATTTCAACATAATTAGAAGGCCAGAAGATAAGAGTTCTGGGGATTTTGACCCTAAATGGCCAAATCTTTTTGATGCTATCATTGAATCTCTAATGCTTAAGGAAATCACAATGGCAGGCCGCCAATACACATGGGCGGGGCCAGGGGACAATCCAACCTTTGAAAAGTTGGATAGAGTTCTAGTAAGCACGGATTGGGAAATCATGTTCCCATTAAGAACAGTAGAGCCTAGGGATAGGAATATCTCAGACCACACCACCCTAGTGCTTAACACTGGCGCTTCGACCCACCTCACTCACAACCGTCCTTTCAAATTTGGGAGGGGATGGTTGATATGAGATGGATTTTATGATATGGTTGCAAATATCTGGCAATCTCCATGCTCCAGGTCTACCCCTCTTGAAAGGTGGCAATGCAAGATCCGTAGACTCAGACAATATCTTAGGGGCTGGGCGAAACATACAGCAGGGTCATATCGAAAAGAAAAAAAAAGACTCTATTATCTCTTTTAGACAACATTGATAAAAAAATTGAGATCTCTCCCCTATCTAGTCAAGAGATTGATCTGAAGCACTATCTAAAAGAACGTTTAGTTAATCTTCTGAGAGAGGAGGAACTAAAATGGTATGAAAGAGCCAAAGTCAAAGCCCTCTTAGAAGGGGATGCTAATACTTGGTTCTTTCATATAGTGGCCAATGGGAAACATCGAAAGCAACATATTTATAAACTTGAAAATGATCAAGACGTTGTCATAGGTGATGATCACCTCAAAAGTCATATTACGACTTATTACAAAGACCTCTTTGGTCAGCCGGAAAATTATGATATCTCCCTGATGGAAGACCAAAACCTGGACATCCCACAGGTTTCACCGGAGGAAAATGATATCCTCATTAGCCAGTTCACTGAATCTGAAGTGAGGGAGGCGGTTTTCCAATTGGAGCATAATAAAGCTCCGGGCCCAGATGGATTCCCTGCGAAATTCTATCAGGTGTTTTGGGGAGTCATTAAGGAAGATCTTTTATCCTTATTTGCTAAGCCGCATAGAGAGGCTCTTCACCTTTACTGCCTGAATTTTGGTATTATTACTCTAATTCCAAAAGTGAATGATGCAACAAAAATTCAGCAATACAGGCCTATTTGTGTTCTTAATGTGAGTTTTAAGATATTCACCAAAGTGGGCACAAATAGGCTTAATTTGGTAGCTAAAACTGTGGTGAGACCAACACGGGCTCGCCTTTACGCCCTGCAGAATATAATGGAAGGGGTCGTAATCTTACACGAAACCATTCATGAACTTCACACCAAAAAGAGAGACGGTGTCATTTTCAAAATTGATTTTGAAAAGGCATACGACAAAGTGAAGTGGCCTTTCCTTCAACAAACGCTACGAATGAAAGGTTTCTCCCCAAATGGTGTCGGTGGGTTCACAATATGGTCACCGGAGGAAGCGTGGGGATAAAAGTCAATGATGACGTAGGACCCTACTTCCAAACCAAACGCGGTCTCAGGCAAGGGAGACCCTATGTCACCGATCTTATTCAACATCGTTGCTGATATGCTAGCTCTTCTCATTAATAGAGCAAAAGCCGATGGCCAAATAAGAGGTGTCGTCCCTCACCTTATAGATGATGGGTTATCCATACTACAATATGCGGATGACACTATTCTATTTATTGATCACGACCCAGAACAACAGCACAAAATCTGAAATTGTTGATTTGCGCATTTGAGCAATTATCTCGGGCTCAAGATCAACTTTCACAAGAGTGAAATCTTACGCTATGGTGCAAACTAAAGAGATGGAATCCTTTTATACCAATCTATTCGAATGCAATGTTGGGGAGTATCCATTTAGATATTTAGGAATCCCAATGCACCATAGACAACTCCTGAACTCTGAATGGAGAAAGGTGGAAGATCGTTTCAGAAACTATCTTGTTGGAAAGCAAAATACCCGTCATATGGGGGAAAACTAGTTACGCTTTAATTCGGGTCTTAAGAAACCTACCTATGTTCATGATGTCCTTCTTTGAGATACCTAAAGGGGTGATTAAAAAACTTGATTATTATAGATCAAGGTTCTTACGGCAAGGCTCTTCAAATAAACATAGATATAGACTTGCCGGATGGGACATCCCCGTGTCGTCCTAAAGACCAAGGGGACTAGGTATCCTAAATCTAGAGTTGCAAAATAAGTGCCTTCTAGCCAAATGGTTGGTTAACTTGATGAACACGGAAGGCATGTGGCAATCTCTTATAAGGAATAAATACCTAAAATCCAAATCCCTAACTCAAGTGACAGCCAAACCTAATGACTCTCATTTTTGGAGAGGCCTCATGCATATTAAAGAGGAGGTGTTGGCTAAAGGTTCTTTCGTTATCAGAGATGGAACCACCACTAGATTTTGGGACGATACATGGGTAGGAGATAAGCCTGCGAAATCTAGATATCCATCTTTATATAATATTGTGCGAGATCCGCACACAACCGTAGCTAATGTGATGGCTACTAGCCCACTAAACAACTCTTTTAGAAGGGCTCTGGTGGATAATAAACTTACAGAATGGCTAACTCTAGTAGCACGGATCTCAAATGTTGAATTGGTGGATGGGTCGGACTACTTTAGATGGAGCCTAACCAAATCGGGGTTATTCTCTGTCCGCTCAATGTACCTCGACCTAATGAATACACGTAGACACCTTTTCGTCATAAGAAGATTTGGAAGATAAAAAATCCTCTAAAAATTAAGATCTTTCTTTGGTTTTTTGAGAGGGGGTAGTCTTGACCAAAGACAACCTCGCCAAGAAAAATTGGAAAGGGAGTCCAAGTGCATATCTTTGTAATAGGAATGAAACTATCCAACATTTATTCCTAGACTGTCCCCTTACCAAAATGATCTGGAGGATTATCTTTTATGCTACTAGTCTAACTCAACCTCGATCAATCAGCCATATGTTCAGGAATTGGCTATCTAATCAAAATAATAAGATTAGAAATTTGATTTGGGTGGGTGTGGCTGCCATGTGCTTTGGGCTATCTCGAGATGGCGTAACGATGTTATTTTTAATCAAATGAAATCTAACTCCATTTTGCAGATAATTTTTATAGGAGCGCATCGGTTACGCTCTTGGGCCCCGCTGCAAAATAAGTGACGAGACAGCCAAGGAAGCACTCTCAACGACGAGCAAGAATTTAGAAATTATTGCTCTAGAGATTTCCAATAAAGGATGAAATCATTTATATTGTTTGAATTAGCTTCTTGGTCGATTTATAAGACCATGGCTTTCTCTTTTCTTTCTTTGAAAGTTTATGTAATAATTGGATGTGTACATCCTTGGATGTAGAGGCCGGATATGATTATCCATTATCTAAAAAACTATACATGCATTACACACAAAATAGAGTTGCATCATGGATTAATACTCTATAAACCCTAAACCAACGAAGGAAAGAACCTTCATCTCTTCCCTCCGAAAAAGCTTCCATCATGGAACAAGGCGTGGAGAAGTCCCACTCAAGGACTCAGAACCTTGAGCCATCGCCTATATAGCCATCTTTCAATAGCTGGAACACACAAATCTCTATTCCTAACAATTAGAATGAATAGAGATTTAGATGAAGAAGCATCTTTCAATAGCTTCTTTAAATGCTTATCCCAATATAGCCATCTTTTGTTGGTTTGGTGTTCTCCGTGTGCGAGGGACCTTGTGTGCAAAGTTTGGCCGCGGGCATGCCGGGCGGTGGGACTAGCGTGCACGCTGGTGTCTCCTTCACTTTGACTGTCTTGGTTCGCCGGCCCCCGTGTGGCGGCGCCGGAATCGCTGGCGAGTCCGGCCCGGCTCGCTGACGTGTGGGGGCGGCCGACGCGGTCGGTCGCGCGCCTCCGTCATCGCGGGCGAGTCCGGCAGCCCGTGGCGTGTGCGGCGTGGCCGACGCTGTCGGTGCGCGCCTCCATTTTTGGCGAAGTCCGGCGGCTCCGCGGCGATGTGGCGGCGGCCGGCGCTGTCGGTGCGCTGGCCCTCCGTCGTATGGGCGAAGTCCGAAAGCGGGCTCCGCGGCGTGTGGCGGATCTGGTGGAGCCGCCGTCGGTCAACGGGACCGAGGCACAGGTGGTGCTCTCAAGGCAGTGGTGCTTCTTCTTCTTCTTCGGCCGCGCGCATGGTGCGCGCAGCCTGGCAGCGGCGTGCCGGCGGCGGGCGGCTGCGTGTTCGTGCGTGCCCTCCTCCTATGCCTTTTCTTGGGGAGGGCAAAGAGCAGGCTCAACATTGCGGCATGGTGACGGTGTTGAGGAGTCGAGCGAAGGTTACGGGCGGCTGCTTAGCTCAGCTCTTGGGCGGCCAGCGACGATGAATTTCCTTCATGAAGGCGTTCTTGAAGAACCTCTCATTGCCCCTCCTCGGCCGGCCAGGTCACCGAGTTCTTGGCACATGAGTCGGGCGAAAGCCTTGCTAAGCCTGGCGGCGGATGATGATTACGTCCTCGCGTCATTCACCTCTTTGGAGGCATCATCGAAGTGCTCCCCGTTCCATGGCAATGTAGTGGTTTCTCCTTGTTTCGTTGTATCTATGGTTAGCCATCTCACTCCAATGCTAGGGAGTTTTTCTATTTTGTTGTTTATCTCAGGTAGGCCACAACCTCACCTCGGTGTAGAGGCCGTTGTATGTATGGTTTTAGTCCGGTTTTCCAAAAATTAATTGGGCCGGACGGGGTTTGGCCTCGGTTTCCCCAAAACGAGGTTATCGGCCATTTTGGGCACTTGAATATAATTCGGGTGGGGATCCCAAATTCAAAAAATATAGCCATCTTTTTAATCTGGATTTTTGCGCTAGCCAAAGATAGAAAATGACAATGACTATCTAAAGTCCAAACAAGACAGAGAAAAAATGTTGCAAGAGATAGAAAGAACTGTTGGAGAGTGAAAATATGTACTCTTGAATAATATTCAAAAAGAGCAAGCTTTAGAAAAACTCTTGAAGATACACTAACATAACAAAAAAAAAAAATGGCTCATCATATCATCAAACACAGAAGTTGGATGGCCATATCCGTGAAAAAAGAGTGAAAAACATGGCATCCTAGATTCCTAGCCAATATAGAAAAAAGAGTGAAAATATATTAAAAGAGATTTTTATTCAAATAACTCTCCAAACGATGGTTCAAAGAGTGAGCTTTAGGAAAAACTATTGAAGATGCTCTAACCAAAAAAAAAAAAATATAGCTCATCCTACCATCAAGCACACAATTCGATGGCACTGAAAACATGGATGTATCCTAGCTAACCTTGCCATTAATTCAAACACACCCATTATCATGGGGAAAACACAAAAATAATCAATCAATCTTCGAGATAGCGAGGTCTGGAATAGAAAAGATGATGGTATCATATTGTCCTGGTCCTGGCTGGCTCCCTTAACTCCAGTCCTCCGTCGTTATTCTTGAGGATCATGATTTATTCAATTTCATCCAGGTAGAACAAATGTATGCTTCAAACCATCGAATCAAATCAAGGCCATAAACAAGTCAGTTCCATGGTAATTTCCTGTGGATTGTCCACTCAGACGGGTTCACAGTGGTGTCACCGCTGGAGGAGACAAGATCGAAGGGAGAGTTCTCAGCAAACTCCGTCGGCATCGCCTTCCAGTGCAGGCATGGTTCCCACTCTGCCTCTTTCAACACCTTCAGGATCTCTTCCACTACAATGTTGCTCCCCTTTCAGACAGATGCAGCCCATCTCTGTAACACAAAAATTATTCTGTCTTCTTATTCACGCAGGCCACAAGAACAAACAGCAAACAACTCACGTGAAGCATGCAGTGATCCAGTCCTCCCTCTTCTGCATGGCATGCCAGAGATCAACCACCTTCAGGTTCATCTCCTTGCACAAAGCTATGCAGGCGTCAGAGTACAGATGGCAGGTTTCGTTGGTCCGGACGATCTCACTCAGTATAGTACTACTGCATAGATAAGATGTTCAGTTCCTTTTGTTATATTGCAACAAGCCAGGATTCACCATAACAAACAATTGATTGCTCACCTGGTTGAGTTTCGAAGCATATCCTCGTTCAGAGGTGGGCAGCTGAGGAAAATGACTCGTGTCTTCTCAGAGAGGCTCTGACCACAGAGGCAAACAGACTGTCAAACAATGGGCACTACCATTCCAAGAACATCTTGCTAATCAACACTCTACCTTTAGGTGTTCTGCAATCTTTCTCATGTTGCTTATGTACTCATCTAGCGGCACATGAGGCCCAAGACCGGAAGGATGAGCAGCAATGGAGTCGTTTCCACCAAAGTAAACTACTACCAAAGATGGCTGCACTGCTGAATCCTATGGCAAATGGAGAGTAGAAAATCAGTTCAATTTGGACGACAGCCAGCGAATATCCTAATATCATCATAGATTATTTTTAGAATTGGATTAGGGTCAGTACATCATAGTATTGGTCCTTGAGAACGTACACATGTGTCATCATATAGATAGGAAACTAAAAACTACTGAAAATTTTCATTATGGTATGATACAAGTTAAAGAAGGGCAAGTACTCAGCAGTTTATCATAATGTTGTTAGCTAAGAGCCTAAGAATAATGGAAGAAATAGGCTTGAAGGGAAGAAGCAAACGTCCTCGTGTTAGAAAAACTACACAGAAGAGGATTCTATTGCTTAGGCAGTAACAGTTGTCAATGATCACAAAACAGGGCCAAAACTGTAGGAAATTTATGTGCCCCAAAAATGACTTTTTTATAGAGTCAAACATAACTGTTAAGATGTAGATACAGAAACAAAATTAGAGATTCAGGCCATATTTACCTTAGGGAAAACTTTGTCTATCACTTGAACAGCCCGCCTTGTGTTCCAGCCGGTATATCCTCTTAGCAGGATATCAGCCTGAATAAATAGCAAGCAGAAATAAGCACCATTGAAGTAAAAATGTTGCTAACTAGGTAGTTTCGTTCACCAATAAATTGACCCAATGGTTAATGTGATGTAAGATGTGAATATGAATACACAATCAGAATTTTTAGACTTCTAATGATGTGGGCCCATAGTGAGTATTCCCATGTGTTATGGCTAGTGATAGTGTTTCATTACTACTTAAAACAGTAGGAGAATTCCACTATTTTGGTAGTGATAAGTGAGTTTACCTTACCGGTTGCCCTAGTGAGGTCACAAAATAAAAACTCAGGAGACCATGTTATACATTAGATTTTTTATGCGGTCTTTTGTTGTAACAAGAACGAAAGTTCCACGAAGAAACATAATCAAGAGCTGAATCTAGTGATTATTATGATACCGGTAAGGGGGTAGTGGTGGCGCCAGCGAAGGCAAGTCTTGGCTGCACAGGCCATAGATGTGGGTAGATTCAGAGTGAGGTTTTACCCCTGGGCTCCTAAGTTGTTTAGAGTAGGAAGACATGGGAAGGATAGGATTAATTCATTGCTTGTTCTCAGTTTGCCTCCCGGCTTACATAGTCATTAGGCTGCCTAATTTCCCCTCAAATCACTCTCAATTACTCCCTGATAGACTTGTAGATTAGCACCAGCTAATGGTGAACCCAAATTGACAGATTTCAGCCACTTTCCTGGCTTTCTGACACTGCCATGTTTTCTCAGCGGGTAAACATGTTCCCACATGGCAGTGACCAGAGTACCAGACCAAATTGTGCAATACGGGTATATGCAAATGTAATTATCTGTCATAACAGAAAATGTGCATTTATATTTCCAGGCGTAAACTAGTTTGGTGCAGAGATTTTCCTAGTCCAGATGTTTTGCTTTCTAGGCATATATATGTATTTCAAAGATGAAGTAGCCAATATTTGTCTTTGGCATTTTTAAAGATGCTATATCATATATATACAGGATGTCTTACAGAATCAGTTAACAGTAATATAGTCAAGAGATCACAGTTTATAATGCCTAGCTAAGCAAGATATGAATGGAAATATATATCAAGTCAAGATAGTAAACAAGAAGTCTCCAACAGAAACAGAGAGAGGAAATCTGTTTCTTCATCTCGTCCTCACCGGCAGCGCCACCACCGTCGCCGTCGAGGAGGTGGAGCTGGAGCCTGGAGGTGATGAGAAAAGCAAAGACGAACAGATTTGATGCAGCAGCAGGCGTAGCGTACCTTGCGGGCGTAAATGTCTGCAAGCGTGGCGCCCCATCCGCCATTGCTGAAGCTGTACTGCACGATGGAGGAGCCGAAGAGCACGAACAGGGGACGGCCTCAAGCATCGTCCTCCTCTGCTACCTCTCCCAAGTACTCGCACTGGATGTCCTGACCGATGGGCTTCGGTCGATCTACTCTGCTCTTCTCTCTCTTCACTTCAGTTTGGAGATGGACAAGTCGTAGGACAGAATGCGATGGATCGGGGTCGGAAGTAGTTGGAGCTATGAACTCTAAAAAGTAGTTGGAGCAGTACTATTGCACTCACTCCTGCCTACCTCATTCGCTTCCTTCATTTCGACCTGTAGCTACTCGATCGGTTGAGGCAGTGTTTATTACCCTGAATTTCCCATCACATCGTTTAAATTTCTCATCACAAAATGTAGTCCTCCCCCGACAAAGTTTGCAGAAGGCAGGCAGCCACTGCATACCCACCCGACACAACTCCGTCATTTATACCCACCAGAGCCTTGTTTAGATGGCAAATATTTGAACCAAGATGCCACATCGTATTAATCAGAAGCGTGTTTTGGTTTGTTAGTGGTAAAATATCATCTTACCATAAGAATCTAGAACGAAAAGAATCGCTCGCAATGTACATCTAAATTGTGTAATTAGTTATTTTTTCACCTACATTTAATCTTTCAAATATATGCCTTTGGTTTATTTAATGTGATGTGATGGAAAATGGAAAAATGTTAGAAATTTTAGCCATCTAAACAAGGCGCAGATCTGAACCAAATTTAACAACTAGCCATGGAAACGTACATCATCATTAACCTTGATGGTGGCCCCACATCATACGCCACCCGTACAACACTATAAAAAATTCTATTTTTGTTCCAATAATAATACTCGTAGATAGACCTATATATTTAAAATAGAGTACTCATTTAAATATATAGAAAATGGTATATTTGTTCCAATAATAATAATACTCGTAGATAGAATTTCTTTTTTTTTTTGCCATAATTCTGGCGAGGCAACACAATTTTTTCTTTCACACTTGTACCTTAACCTAAATAATATATTAGTACTTGTTGGGTCAGTGTCAATGTTTGTTTCATAGTGTTCATGCACATTAAAGTTTGTGTTTGGCAGCGCTTCACTGGGTGCTCCGGCTCTTGTCCTTTGTGATTGCTGTGTAGTTGTCTTTGGCGCGGAGCCGGAGGAGAGGCAAAGCGGGGCCAGCTCCGGCTCTTCCCTAGTTCATTTCTTTGCATCCATGCTTGTGGCTCCTCGCTACGAGTGCTGCGGTGTCGTTCTGATTGCGGGAGGGAGGAGCCGAGCGGGCGGGCCGGGACGAGGCCTGCCAAAGGGCCCTAAGCCCCTTCTTCCTTCTTTGAGCACGAGGAAGTCGACAAGCTCATCAGGTCCCGGCGCCCATGTGGCGAGACTTGAGGTCCATTGCGGCGTGGGGCAGGGCGCATTCTCCGGCGGCGTGGGCACTTGCATGGACAAGGTTCTTTGGTGTCGGATTGGTTTTGGCAGCGAGGCTGCAATCGGAGACAGCGGCATGGGAGACCACTACTAGATGGGATGATGGAGGGGAGCGGCGTGGAAGGAACGGCGTGAGCACCATTGGGCGTGGAGTGCGGGCTCCACCGCTTGTCGGTGGAACATTGTTGTTAAGAACTATAGAAACGGGTGATGCCTGCCTCCATAGCAAATGCAAAAAAAAAAAAAAAAGGAAACCCCACTGCCGCCAAGCCCGAATCTGAGATGGCCACCGGGTCCACATACAAAAAAAAAAAGTGGATTACACTTCAACTACAGCAAAGTTCATATATAAATCTTATACTACACCATATAACTTGCTTTCTCCGTCTAAAAAAAGTGTAGTTTTAGGTTTTCGGACATCTCGGTTTGAATACCATCCGTCTTATTCATATTTTTATATAAATATTATTTATTTTGTTATGAATTATTTTATCATTAAAGAATAATTTTAACAAATGATTTATTTATTTAATAATTTACATAAATTTTTGAATAAGACTTAATAGTTAAAACATAGTGT
>JADLZK010008830.1:0-141778 GCA_015847255.1 Hyparrhenia diplandra | reverse complement strand
GCTTGGGTCGCTTGGTGTTGGTAGGGATCGACTGCTGCTACTTTTGGAAGGATAAAACCGGCTGGTCTTCCTCCCTTCGGCGCCGTTCGCCATTACTGCTGCAAGGTAAAAATTCCTCTTCTTTTCCCCCGTCGTCGTCTCGGGCCTATTCCGACTCCCTTCCCAGATTGCGCAACTGCGTTGCCAGGATCTAATCTGCTCTTCGTTGTCGCCACGCCGCGAGTTTTGCCCAGGTTCTGGTGTCCGGAGCTGCGTCGGCTGCTAGGTGCTGCTCGCCCTGTCGGCGGCCGCCGTTGAGGGGAGAAGGGAGTCGCCGTTTGGGAGGAGAGACGCCGGCTACGCGGCGCGGTCGGATTCGGAGGAGCCGGTCTCGTGGTCTAACTCTTGTGCCTGCTATACTCCTTCGCGTTCTACTTTTCTGCAGTTCTGCAATGCCATTACTGTTGTCTCCGAGCACACATTCTTACACGCTTCCTTGTGTCATGTGGGGTTCGTTGATTTTTCTTCTTTTCTTTTTCATCTTTTGTGCGAATGTTGTTGTGCTTGGGTTCACAGGGTTGTGGTGGCATGATGTTCGTTGTGGGTGCCTCTCATTTGTCATGCAGGCCGTTGTGAGCCGCTGTGGCTTGCCGTACGCGTCCATAGTCTCGAAGTTAGTGAGGATGGAGCGGCACTATTGGGTGAATAGATGTGCGTGCCCTGGTCCTGTCGGTGCTGTCGTAGTTATTTTTTTGTGCCTATGGATGAATCTCCTATGCCGGCGTATGGGCAGGCTGCTCTGCAGGCCATAGTTTTTTTTGCAGAGGCTTTATGGCTTCGTAGTCGTGGATTACAATTTTGAAGGGGTAGTGTTGTGTACCGGCGTTGCTCGTGCTGCCGTCTCTGTGGCTGCAAGGGCCACTGATGTTTTAGCCTAGGCTACCAGAAGAATATCATGACCTTGTTGTACAGGCTCAGTGGCTTTATGAAAGAAATATCTTTGTTAAATCTTATTATTTAGAGGTTTTCTCCCTTGTTCATGCCTCTCTCTTGTGTCCAAAAATAGCTGTACTATCTCGAAAAATATGGTACTTTCTCGGCAGACAATAGTCCTTTTTGGACAGCAGATAATGTATGAACAATCACCACTTCAGAGTCTTTTTCAGAGACCTGCTTTAGTCATTAAAAATCCTTTGGTTCTTCCCATCAGTAGCTGCTTTTTTGTTTCCATGTAACCAGTTCCCTAGGATGCCAGGTCAGCGTCCTCGTTCGGCGACCTAAATTGCCCTCAGGAAGACCATGTATGTGCCTGTGCTGTGCAGTTCAATGGGTTCATATGCCATTGTGTATGGTTCCTATCCAGAATTTCTTAGTTTCCTTTGTTTCCCTGATACTTGGTGTAGCATCATCACAGGTGTCTCAACCTATTGGGTCAGAGCACCAGAAAAGAAAGTGTACGTCCCTGGCCTTCCTGCCATTGTGATCGATTTACCTCTTAGTGTCATTGATTGTGAGCTAATTGTCTGTACTCTGCTTCCATATAGTAGAGGGTGCATATATGCCTGTCCCGCTGTCAGCTTCGGAGTCTCGACAAAAGCGCATGAAATATTTAGGACAAAAGAAATTGCTAAGTCAGGTAGTGCCTTGGTACAATAGTCTATTCAATTTGTTCCTTACATGTGCCCTTGTTAATGTGTATGGTCACGGTGTGCATGTTCTGTTTAGATTAGGCAGGTAGATGTCCTGAGGCGAATAAAGTGTGGCCATTTCACTTTCAGGGGAGTACATTGATCGCTGAAGGTTGGCCTTTCCATTGGTAGGGTTGGTGTCCCTTTTTAATGTCCTTACATTGTTGCTGTCATACTGATTCTATATTTCTTTCCATGTCTATGTTTCATTGTGTGTGCCCCTTGGCTGGTTCATCATGGTGCCTAGAATCCTCGTTGGCTCTTATTATGGAGGTCGGGTATGCCTGTAGACATTGTTGGTGCTATATTTTGGTTGCGTTGAGTCTGCTTCTGGTCCAGTCCAGTTTAAGACAGGGGTCGAATCATTTACAATATGTGTTGTAGGGGTGGTAAAGTTCATATACCTCCTACAGAGCTCATCGAGCCTCTTAAGTCTTTGGCTAGATTTGATGGCGGCTGAATGTAGACGGTTCCTTAAAAATATACGACAATACAACTGCTTGTTTGCTTTTAAATCTATGGGTGGCAATGTTGATGGATCTGTCAATAAATAGGTAGAGTGGCCCTCCTGTTTTCAAGTCTGGTCAGGTCCATCATTCATAGGCCCTCTCCTTCCAGGAACTGGTGAAGGCTAAAAAGTTCCTGCAGCTCTATGTGTATGACACAGCGAATGAGGTCCAGAATAGGATCCGAGCCGTCCATCCGGATGAGCAGTCCTCTGAAACATTAGATCCTGGTCTTGCGGAGGCTTATTGAAAATGTTGGACGAGCACAATCCATTGGTCAAGCAGTTTGAAACTCGCTAGGGTGAGCTGGTGAATAATAGAGATGATGATTTCGTTGTAAGGCTTATCGGGCAAGGGAGGGGGACCCAGTTCAGTACAACCTCCCTACTGTTGACCAACTTGCTATGGTTTGTCGTAGGTGACTTCACCGCAGACACTTTTCAGCGTGAGCAGTAGTGCAACCGAGGTCCCCGTTTAAAACATATTTCTTCTGTGCATCCTGCTTACATGGCCTTACAATACCCTTTGCTGTTTCCTGCGTGGTGATCGTGGTTTCGGATCGGCGTGCCTTACCATGGCGTAGATAGATCCGGGTGATGCTAAACGTACGAAGATAACGATGCAAGATTATTACTGCCATGCTTTCATTATAGAAGAGATCGGCCTAACCTCGTATACGTGTTACGGTACCTTGTCCACTCAAGCAAAAAGATCGATGCGGCGTGCATGTGTTGATGAAAACCGTCTACGGTATGTCATCAAAAACCCGGGCAAATCTGTGTAGAGTCACTTCAGGGAATAGTTGATGCTGTTGAAAGGGGCTGTATAAATGGCAATGAAATTGGGAAAAAAAACTATTCTGCCAGCTTCCCATACTGGTGGCAGGCGTTACATGATACAGAATTATCATGATGCCATTGCGATTTGTAGAGTCCATGGCCCACCCGATTTCTTTGTGACATTCACGTGTAATCCTAAATGGCCGGAAGATTGCTGCAGCACTGGCTTTTGAACCTGGTCAGAAAGCAACTGATAGAGCGAACATGGTGGTTAGGGTATATAATATGAAGCTTGAAGAGCTGTTGGCCGACATACGCAGCGCGGCGCTACCTTGGCCCTGTCGGCGCTGGTAAGCTTTCGCTACTTGCACTTCCGGTGTCTCGGACCTGACAAACTTACAACCAATGACATTGCCTTTTTACTGTTTGTTTCCTTAGTACTGCACACCGTGGAGTTCCAAAACGTGGCCTTCCCCATGCACACATAATTGTTTGGCTGAAACAGGATACATTACATCCATCACCAGCCATAGACAAGTTCATAAGCCCTGAGGTTCCTCGAATCCACACGTAGATCCTCTTGGTTATGTGCTGGTGGCTGAGCACATGGTTCATGGTCCATGTGGTCCGAGCCATCCCAATTGTCCATGCATGAAAAAGAACAAATGTTCCAAAAGATTCCCAAACAGTACCAAACTGAAACAGTCATAGATGAAAATGGTTTTTACGTTGTATATAAAAGATCTGATAACAAGAGATATATTGAGAAGGGTGGTAAGAGATTGGACAGTAGCCACATAGTTCCATATAATATGTTATTGCTTAAAAAAGTATCAGGCCCATATCAATGTGGAGTGGTGTAACAAGGTTCTTTGTTAAATACTTATTCAAATATGTTTACAAAGGCCCCGACCGTGGTAAAGTTTATATACAAAGGATAAAAATGGTGAATCGGCACCCTATAATGAACAGACTAAAACTATTGATGAGGTACAGGAATACTTAGACTGTACATACATATGCGAACAGGGCTTGTTGGTGAATTTTTGGTTTTACATACATAGGCACTACCCTGCTTGTCGAAAGGTTGGCTGTGCATCTCCCAAATGAAAATCCCATTGTCTATGATGAATCAGCTGATATAACTGATGTGGCTAGATTAGAGTTCCTCACATTAGGACAACCTTGTCTGAGTGGTTTTGTTGCTAATCAATATAGCATTGTTGGTAGAGATCTTATACTGCCAATTCCCTGAAAAGTGGAAGTGGGATACTAAGTCTAGAACCTGGCAACGTAGGCAGCGAGGTGTTCAGGTAAGATAGGCAGGCTGTACTATGTACATCCCTACAGCTGGTGAGCGCTATTATCTAAGGATGTTGCTGTTGGTTGTTAAAGGTGCTAGAAATTTTGAAGAGCTTAGAAGCTACAATGGCACTGTCTATCCAACGTTTAAATTGGCGTGTAATGCCCGGGGTTACTCGGTGATGACCAAGAGTGGTATAAGGCTTTCGATGAGGCTGCTGCTTGGGCAACAGCTGCACAATTAAGGAAACTCTTTGTTACAATGCTTTTGTTTTTGTAAAGTAAAAGATGAGAGCGCTTTTTTGAGAAAGTATGGGAGGTCCATGGCTGATGACATACAGTATAGACTTAGAATCAATATGGACAATGCTGCAGTTAGTGTTTGTGATGAGGATCTCAGAAATTATCTGCTAGATGATATTCATGATCTTTTCAGGATACATGGTGCTAAAATACGTGACCACAGCCTACCTAAAAACTAGAAACTCTGAGGACATTCCCCTGTAATAAACTCATCGAGGAGGCATTGTCATATGATGTTGTCCAGGCTACACGCGTGATGTTCATAGCTTTGTTTCCAAACTAAACCCAGAACAATTGCATGCATTCAAGTTAATCACTAAGGCTGCATCAGATAGTCGCCCAGACTTCTTCTTTGTGTCTGGATATGGGGACGGTAAGACTTTTTTGTGGCAGTCCATAATTGCTTGGATGCGCTCAAACAAAAAATTGTGCTCTCGGGTTGCATCATCCGGGTTGCCTCGCTTTTGTTGCCCGCTGGTAGAACTGCTCATTCCTCACTCGTTCAAGCTGCCATGTGAGGTACAAGAGAATTCCTTCTCCGTGAAATTGCTGGGTCCAAACTTGCTGAGTTAATATCTGAGACGGCTCTTATAATCTGGGATGAGGCTTTAATGACACATAGGAATGCATTTGAGGCTCTAGATAGATCACTTAGAGATGTCATGGTACCATACAATGAGGATGCTGTGAACTTGCTTTTTGGCGGTAAGACTGTTGTGCTAGGTGGTGACCTCGCCAGATTTTGCCTGTTATTCCAGGTGGTGGTAGGGGTGAGATTGTGGGTGCTGCGACATTAGTAAACTCGCCTCTGTGGAGACATGTTAGGGTTCTCTCACTTAACACAAACATGAGACTTAGTAGGCCAGGCCCTGGCTTCGAAGAGCAGAAAGAAATTGCTGATTTCAGTAGATGGGTGCTGGATATCGGTGAGGGCAAAACTGAGAGTGTAGGAACTGATAGTGAAACACAAGGAAAGCGGATTAAGATACCCCCGAACTACTTTTAATGCCACAGGAAGACAAACTTGGATTCCCGGTCAAAACTGCTTTATCCTGAGCTGCAGGCTAACCACGCTGATCCAAACTACCTTCAGGCCCGGGCCATTCTAACACCAACAAATGAGGCTGCTGATTCTATTAACTCATACGTAGTGTCGCTTATACCTGCAAGACAGAGGGAGTATTTAAGCTATGACAAGATAGCTGAATCTAAAGACAACCATGAATCATAGACGAGACTATATCCTATAGAATTTTAAATGAGACCAATAATGGAAACAATTTCCCGCACCACCGTCTTTGTCTTAAAAAGGGTGTGCCAATAATGATGCTTAGGAACCTTGATCAGGCAGGTGGCCTGTGCAACGGAACAAGGCTGATTGTTACCGTGAGCTTGGTGATGCAATAGTAAAAGCTAGAATAATGACAGGCACACACACATTGGTGAGGTAGTAGGCATACCTAGAATTTGTTTGACTCTGAAAACTAAGAGACTGCCGCTCGAGCTAGAAAGGCGCCTACCCCAATTAAAGTGTGCTATGCTATGACCATTAACAAGAGCCAAGGCCAAACACTAGAACATGTTGGCGTGTACCTAAAGAGTCCTGTTTTTAGCCATGGTCAATTATAATTGCCGCTTTCACGGTCACTTCAAAACAGGGTCTCAAAATGCTTATAGAAGATGCCGATGGAACTATACCTGATGAAACACAAATATTGTTTACCAGGAGATACCACCGCATGTGCAGCCATCTGCTGCTCAGCCATAGTATCGTTGTTTACCTACATGCATTCCCATTTATTGACAATACAATTAGACGATTTCCTAGGTAGTACTACTTTCTCTTTATTTGGAAACCTCCCTATTCTTATATAAACAATTTTGGTGTAGCCATCTGTTTGTTTTTACAATGCCCTGATAGCTATATATGATTTTAGGTTTCAGACTACCCCATGCTTTTTTTTTCCACCCCCTTCATACTTTAATTGCTTATCAGCATAGTTTAGTGACAATGTTTTAACATGCAGTTTGAAGGAATGGTTTTCAACGCCGTGCTTAAGCAGCGCCCTGGTGACTGGCACGCAGTCATCTGTGCTCGTGTTTGCCGTGAAGTGGGAGTACCGTGGGCGGCAGTGACGATGGTCCCATACAGCATGTGGATCTGGTCCTTGTTGATGAACAGGTCCGTTCTCATTGTTTTTTAGCTGTGTGACCACATCGTCATACATAACACAAACTAGGACATGATCTATTGTCGTAGCCTGTTTACTCACGTTGCTCCATTTGTTGTCTACAGGGGAAACAACCTCTATGCTGAGATTCCTGCAGCAGCCGAGGTTGAGGCCAAGAGCCCGCTTGTACAGGAAGATGGCATCTATGTCATTGCTCGTTTCAGGGTTTCAAACGCAAATCAGGCTACCGGGCTATTGACGCTCCTTACATGATCGAGTTCACCCTCCACACCACCGTTTCAGCTGCAAGGACTGATCTGCCAGACTTCCCAAGATATGCATACAAGATCACTCCTATAAACAGCCTTGCTGCTCATGCTGGTGACACCACTAATTTCCTTGGTGAGTTTAACCGTCAACACAGGTAGTTCCAGATTTTTCTTGCTTCCTGTTAACATACTTTTGCTCCTGTTGTTGCGTACACTATTGGAACGCTGGTTGAAGTCTCCCCCGTACAGCCTGTGCACCTGCCCAACAAGCCACCTCGCTGTCCAGGCACATTGTCCTTAGGGATCTAAGGTACTGCATTGTCTATTCAGGATCTGTTTTTTCTATTCTGTTATTCCACATGGTCCTCATATCTAACTTTATAATGCTTTTCCTCCTAATTTCAGCTACTCTGAGATCAAGATCACTCTTATGGGGGCATAGGGCTACTGCATTCACTGTTGAAGGTGTCTACAACAGGGATGAGGCTAAGCCAATCGTCGTGCTGTTTGTTGGAGGGACTCATGAAATCCTACCAAGGTAGCTGCTGTTTCTCTTAATGCCTCAATGATCCCCTAACTGCTACTGAGAAATGCACTATGGCTTGTAGAGTCTAACAAAAATGTTTTTGTTCTTCATTATATTCAGGAAGCTACTATCTAAGTGGTAATGCAGCATGCCGTTGGTATTTTGATCCAGCCATTCCAGAAGCGCCCCACTCTATGAAAGGCATTCCCTAATATCCATTCAACAGATGCAACCTTCTCTACAGACACTTACCCTTTCTTATCTCATGACTCATCTCCATGCAGCAATCAGAATCAGAGACTCCAGATAAGGGTGGTTGCTTCACCAATCCAACAACGTGTCCAGACTCGCACATCAGGACAGCTTGAGGAAAAGAGTCTGTTCCAGATGAACAGATCAACCCTTACAATTTCTCCAGTAAGTCAAATCTTCATTGTTGTGTCCTCCCTTCCTCCAACAGAACCCTTTGTGTACCGTTCTGTCTTTTCGTATGTTCAGTTTCTATGTGCACCAATACAGGAGGATGGTTATCGCTGCACTGTCACAATTGGACGTCTTCTTCCCGGTGCATCCTGGTGGTTCCCATCATGCACCAAATGCAGCAAATCTTGTGTTTCCAGATGGCACTGGATATAGATGTACATCCCATGTTCCAGTGGTTCCTTTAAGTATAAGTGAGTGCTTCTTCAATATTTACTTACCTGTTACCCAGCAATGAGAAAAGGCTCCAACTGACCAAACATTAATGTCCAGGTACAAGGTTTGTTTCACAACCTTGGATGGCACTGATGAAGCTGAGATGGTGTGCTTTGGTGATATTGCTTTCGCAGAATGATTGGGAAGCCTGTACCAGCAGCTTTCTTAGGACACCAACAGCACCTGGTTCATATCCAGCTGACATAACAAAGCTGGTTTCTCTCAGGTTTACCTTTGCAGTTACCATGACACGCCAGGCTTCTACAAGGCAAAGAAGACCTACAGTGTGGCTGCCCTGGTCACAGCACACGGCCATGCCGCTCCTGTCGCGGAATAATCCATGGCCGTGATGCTGGTGTAGATAATGCAGTTCAGTCAGCTGATTCTTCAAGCACCAATGACAGTCAAATTGCACCAAGTCAGTCAACTCCGTTTACACCACCTAGCACTTTGTCTTCACCAAACATCGCTAAGGTATATCTATTATGCCATGCACAGTCACCATCACTGTCCCATTCTTTGAATCTATAATTTTATATCCATGGTTTCCTGCAGACTCAGTGTGGAATCTGGCTCCCTCTTGAGACGCCCGGCAGCAACCAAGCGTAAGAGAGGGTAATACACTAACCATGCCTCCGCCTTATGGAACATATATCTTAATCTCTAACTGAGTACAACTAATAATCAGTGGCCGGCCTAAGGGTAGTAAAACCCGCCGCAAACTTGCTATGCCGGATGATGAGGAAACTAGAGATGCTGCTTTGGACGTGCCAGCTTCCAGGTACTGTGATAATGAATTCTTGAGCACGCAGACATTCCCTACTCTGTACATTTGCATTCATGCTCCTTCAACCATCCATCTTTAATTCACACTTTCTCTTCTGTAACGTCCCCACAGCGCTGGCCATGGTGATGTTCAGGCATCCGATGGTGAACGCTCTCCTCTCCAGAAGACTCTGCCGCTGCGATCAGCGGTTTATAAAAAGTACAATCCCTAAACTCCATCCTTTTTATTTAGCCATCTCCTTTATATACTTCTTTTGGCTGATGTCACACAACTATGCAGTTTAGTTAACCACTTTCACACCAATGGTTTGCTTTTTCAAAACCTGCACAGTTCTTTTAGCTGTATCAGCTGCTCTGTACGTGACATGGCAATTATACATTTAGGCTGCTGGAGTGTCTGTACTCTGTTTCCATATCTTAGGATTTTGCTTTATCTGTCAGCTGCTTCATGAAACTTTTTTATCCTATATCCTATACTCTGTACCTGCACATATACAGTTCTTTTGCCTCAAAAACTACCTCATACGACTGCATGTCGCTTCCCAAATTACATCCAGGTCATTCTCTTATGCAGGAAGATCTAGGCCTACCCAGACTTTTGCTTGGACCGGCTCGCTAACATCTGCCGTCAGAGAAGACTCCTGACTCTTTTTGTTGACGCGTTGTACTCTGCATCGAAGCTAACGCCTCATTGATTCTGTCTCATCTCGGCCTCTAGATGGCCATCTAGGCAGGAAGGACTTATTTTCAGTGACCTGAACTTCTTTTGTTCAGTAATGTAAACCTCATCACTTAAGTAGGCCTTTATCTGGCCAGGATCATCTATCAATGCCCATAGGGCTGTCAGCACACACTGATTTTGTCAGCCGGAGCAAGCTGTCATGCTGGCTTGCACCTCTCTGACAATCTCAATGGCAACCAACCAGGAATATTCTATGCAGCTGAAAAAACTGCTTTGTTATTTAGAATCTTTCTTTCCCTTTTTCAGTTCGTTCTTCGTTTACCAATGTGATACCACAACGTGCTATGCAATCACCACATTTGTGCTCGTGTTCTATGATCAACTGGCTTCGTATATCATATCTACGCAAAATTGCCTGGCTTGCCTTTTTTCTTGCGATCTGCATTCGTGATTCGCTGCTGTACTCAAACGTTTAGCCTATCAAGTATCAACACAAAGCGTCATCATCACCTTTATCTTCTTCTTAATCTTTCAATGAACGCTCGATAGCATCATATGCACACCAGACCGATTTTCTTTATGTTTATAAAACTCGCCAACGTCAAACCCGGCGTCATCGTCCATGGGCCGCACGGGTTGCCAGCACATGCTTTCAACAAATCCGCGGTCGAACCATTGCTCGGACCATACTGTAGCATTCAAGCCTGTCGGTTTGTCCACTCCAAAGGAACATGCGGCGTTCATGCTTATGCCCCAAAGCCAGCACTCTATTCCATCCCTCGGAACCGTCGGCGCGGTATGAAAACAAAACCAGCACCCACAACGTCACCTTCCCGGTCACAATGAGGACCTATCTCTCCTGTAGAAACACCGCGCTTGATCGAGAACCTTCCCTAGATGCACACAGCCATTCTCACGAAGACAACGGCTCGACTTCCATAGACACACGGTACCACCTCGCTCTAGCCATACCATACAGCATAACTCCTTACCTTGCCATTGATCACCCGCCTAACCTGCTATTCATTGGTGCCAATGACCTGCCCAGGTGTCACGGAGTAGATATGATCAGGGAGGCCGAGGAAGATCGAATGCGGTTGTACATTGACTTACGCCCATAAATAAACTAAACCCGATAAATAAACTGCTCACACTATTTGTTTCTTACTGCGATTAAGCGAGGAACTTGACGCTATCCCGATCAGGTGACACCTCCGACAGGCTATGATTGTGAGGGCGGATGCTTGAGGCGTCGATACTCACGAGCCCGACTCGACGAGCCCTCAAGCATTGGTGATGTTCCCTCAATGCTACATAGCCATCCCAGTGTAAGGCGTGTCCTTTCACTACTGGGCCCGAATCATGATTCCCATATAAAAAAAAATGTAACCGCATTCCATGAGCAGTCTTATATTACGCCTTAGAACAAAAGAAACATCCCTAGTATAATAAACAACAAAATAAAACATCTATACATCTTATAGTTACCCGAATTTACTATCTTCAATAAAATAAACAAAGTTACATTCTATCACATTTCTCATTCATTTCAATTGCACTTCTTCAAAACTATTGCTTACTTGCTCTAAATGTTGCTATTCTACAGGGCCTACATGCTCCTCTAGATGCCGCTCATTTACACCATGCCTTATAACGTCCGGATGGCTTCTTCGGGCTTCTCCTCTGTACTATCCAAAATCTAAATAACCCCAATACTACGTGCTTGTTTGATCGTGTATCCTCTTTAGCCGTAATTCTAGGCGTTAAAACCGTCTGCGTTGAGTCCGTAGCAAAAATCTATCTGAACCGACGTTACTAATTCCAAGTGTCACGTTCTGATTTACATTCGCTATCCTCGCGGCGTGGGCGCCGCCATTCACTAGTGTAGAAAGATGAGAATACCGAGGCGGGACCGACGCTCTCGAGGTGGGACACGTCGATGGAAACTCGCCGGCCGTTGGATCTTCGGACGACGGTCAGAAGCCGTCTGGTTTGACGCACATACAGTGGGTCCCGGTGGGTTCCACCTGCCCCGCCACGCTCTCTACTCTGCGCGCCAGGGACGTTGTCGGTCACTGGTTGGCTGCCGTTTCGGGGCCCGTTGTCAGCGGAAGACCATCAGCGGGTGCCCTCCCCGGGTCCGGCGCTGACCAGCGTGGTGTTGTCGATGTCCCGTTGGCTGGTTTGGGCCAGCACGTTTGTCTACACGTCCGTCGGTAGCTGTTGACCTTCTCAGCCTCGCGGAGGGATGGTGAGCGATGGACACCCCGTGCTTGAGGCCTGAGCCCCGGCTACGGCGGACGGTGGCGGCGGCGCGAGGGCCGAAACTCGGCTAAGGGCGGACGGTGGCGGCGGCGCGGTGGCCCCCAGGCGCGGCGACGGCAGGTGCGCCCCCAGTCCGGCAGCGTCCGCCGGTCAGACGCCGCCGCCCGTATGCGCGGCGCTGTCGGGCGGTCTTTTGGTCGGCGCCCCTCGTAGTCGAGTGCTGGTTGGCCCATCTTCGTCCGGGCCCAGCTGCAGCGGTGGCGCATTCGCGTCCATTCGCCGGGCAGCGGTATGGGTCGGCACCGTGCGACCAACTGTCCGCGCGGCACTCCGTCGTCTGCTCGTTGGCTCAAATCGCTGGGTCCGGCGCAGTGGCTTCCCAAAGGCGTTCGCTTCTTCGTCTTCCCCGTGCTCCGCCTCAGTTTCGCCGGCGTCTCTCTTGTTCGTTGGTTTGTGCCGTCGTCCACTGCCACGGCGGCCGTGCCGGCGACGATTTGTCCGCTCCTGGTTTGCTATCTCTCTCTTGCCTCCCTCCCTTAGTGTATCCAGTGAATCTCTCCTGTGGAGTGGCATTGCTATGCGATTTGGGGGCAATCTGACAAGTCAAGGTTATTTCACCCTAGATCTACTGTCCCACACTTTTGCTTACCAAGTCAGCTTGTTCCGGTATGCTTCTTTTGTAGATTCATGTCTGTGACGAGCTACGTTGTACCTCTATTTTTTATCTTCGGGCGTCCAATGACACTGACTCGATGACGGGTTTTGTTTCCCCATTTCTGTTTACCGTGGTACAAAAATCCTTTATCTGATCATTCTATTTGCTTTTTTTACACTACATATCCTGCTGGTTGATCTGAACTATGCCTTTGTCCTTTGTTGTTGCATAGTTTGAAGGTGCGGTTCAGTGGACAGACCGGTTGTTGTGCTGTTGAGATTCAGAAGAGCTGAGATTCAGAAGAAAGACTAAATTTCAGAGGTGCCAGGCTTGTCGTGATATGTATTCGTTTGCATAGCCATGTTTTTGATGAATGTTCTATCAGGCTGAAGGTATACATAGCGAGCACAGCTCTATTTTATCAGATTCACATCTGGTTTGCTTTTCAACGTAATGGTTAACAGCTCGTGTGCATCATAGATGCTTAGTTTTCGCATGGATAAATCCCACCTGCTCATACATTTTTGGTGATTGATTGCTTTATTAAACTAAAGGATACTGCCATTCATAATGTACAAAATAGTCATTAAGCACTGCTATCTAAATTGAGGTAGCTCCTCATAGGCAGCATCTCTCCCATTCATAATGTACAGAAAGTACAATTTCTCCGAAAAGGCGAATAATTTTTACAATTACAAATACTTTCAGCATGGTGATATCATTGGTTAGCATGTTTTTCTATTTTTAAATTTTCCTCATGTTTAGGTTAATACCCAACCTCTGCGGGTCTATTATGCCGATTTACTGCTCATTATCAAGATCTTTTCTCCCTTGCTTTAGCTCCATGAACATTATTCCTATGATGTCTGTTTTGCAAGTTGGAATTTAGAGCTTCATGATAAGTACCTGTAATTTTGTCCTCCTTTACCTTCTGATTCTCAGTTTGCTAGCTGCTCGGAAAGAGTTCCCTATGGCAGTTTTTGGCCATATATATTTCAGTTTATAAACTGCACAACACCAGAAACATATTGCTGAAAATCGAATTCAAACAGTTTCAATTAATGGGTGTGCTCCCCCTATTTTTGCCTTCATTCAGTTCGAGGTTCTCACCTGCATGCATATGTTGGTTCCAAGCTTTCATTTCTGCATCCTTATTGCTGCCAATTCCTATTTTGTATATTTCAAGTCTATTAATCTTGTGTTTCTTTAAATGTAGGTTGTCAATTTTATATTTAGTTTTGGGCTGATGTATCTCGATTCATAGCTACAGGTAAGCAAGCCCATGCCTTAGTCCACAACTTTTTTATTATTCATACCTCATTATTTTAAGTCATGAATGCCCAAAACAATAGGCTGCTATAAGTTTAGTAACTACTGTGTTTTCTCTACCCATTTGAGTGAATGAGTGATTATTGTCCACAACTTATATATGACTCCTGTCCTATATTTTTTTCAGAACATGTTCACCAACCAGTGTATTGTTGGATTTTATGAACCATACTGATTTTTCATGGATTTCTGATATATTAAGCTGTCCATTTTCTTTTATGAAATATATGACTGCTTCTCTAAGTACATGCAATTTTAGAAAGTCTCCTGTCCATATTTTTTCCCTTTTATTGTGATCTTTGACGATTATAAAGATGATCAATTATGTCTGGTGGCTTTAGTTCAGCTAAACTTTGGTTTAGATATGCCTCAGTTAAACGTTTGCATTGTTTAAAATTGTCTGTACATATTTGTTCGCGATGAAGCAAGTCTGTGAATTCTTACCAAGTTGAGCATCGCCTTACCAGAACCCATGATGGGTTCTAATGCTGTCTATCATGATAGAACATGCCATTAGGCCTAAATCTTTTTTGCCTCTGCTCTCTTCTGGTTATAATTTCATTCCCACTCTTTCATCTTATGCTCTGGTTCACCTCTACAGTTTGATGCTCTGCATTATGGGGAATCAAGCTTCATTCTTTCTTGGGCGCCATAAAAGCTGCTGTTTTTTGGACGCCATGACTGACAGTGTTGTACTAAATAAAATTATTGATGCCACAGATTTAGGTATAATTCATATATTATACATCTATGTTCATAGTTGAGTCAATGATCGTGACCAATATTGGTTCTATTTTTGCCATCTCATTTTATCTGTTCCATGATAATTAAGGCAATGGTGAATTGGTCATTTCTGTTTTTCATCCCTTTGGACCTATTCTATGTTGTGTACTTTTGAGGCACCAGTGAAGTAGTATTTATTACCGTTTTGATACGAACATACATCTTAAGCATAGTATATATGACTTTAGTTTTGCAGAAATAAATAAGCGATGGGAAAAGCGGACATATGTAAAAGGCTCTTGGACAAGGACACGAGAGAGCAGCTTATCAAGGATGCAAATAAGAGTGGCATTTCCCTACTTTTTGGATATGATTATTGGTTTGGTGTACTTATTAGTTTTCCCTACAGTCCCACAGATGGAGTTTGAGTCAGCATCAGTCCCAGGATATCGCTATTTGGAAACTAATTTATATACCTGCTAAGCTTTACACGCTCAGGCAAGCCGGCCTCTAGCAATACTATCAGGTAGGCTGCAGCTGGTTCTAATGCAGTGACATTCCTCAAGGGAACTTTTGTTTTTGTGTTAAGAAAAATAACTGCCACCAAACATATGGTGCCACCCTACCTATTCTGTATCTTCTTAGTATGCGCACAAGATTCCTGTCCCAATCAGTTATATGTATTGATACCTTGTTATGTTTCCTCTTGACAAGGATATCCTTATGACTTATGTGTGACATGGCGGGTGGCTTGCTGCTAGGGTCTACCAATTGAAAACATGGATGAATACCAATTGAAAACATGGATGAATTGCCTACCAATGATCTCAGCACAGCGGCAAGGTAATTTGGATTATGTACAGTTTGTTTTGCATGCTCATGCCATAACTCATAACAAAGGATGATGCTTCCTTTTTCCTATTTTTCTTCTTATACATATCTGCAGCACTGCGCTGACTGTACAAGGAGAGGTCAAACTAGGTGTGATATGTTTCTTTTTTAATGGAGATAATGATAGAACTTTTGCTTTGTGATTTATTTAAAAATTTAGTTTGCCTACCTTCCAACCTTGTAATAAAACTTTTGTCGGTTCGGATATAATGTGGTTCTATTACATAAGAATAGTACACCGACCAACAAATATTTATGAATGGATTGGGTTCCACTGCTTCGCAAAAGCTAGCACCAAATAGTCGTTTCTTCTATTGATATAGATTGTCCCAACATATTTCTAAAAAGATTCCCACGTCTCCCACATTCCGTTAGTTTATAATAGGCTACTGTGCAGCTGTCAAAAGATACCTTTGTTTCACAAAGTAAATCGAGGACAAAGCCAATAGGTTGCTTTCGTTCTTAGTTTCCTCCCCGAATATGCAAAGATTTCCTTCCTTTTTTGGCCTGTGCGCTGCTTCCCAAGAACAATCCTTTTTGAGATAATTGGATGAATGGTCCACACAATCTTGCTTGCCTACTTCACCACGCAACCTCCTAAGTCCTTTGCCTAACATCTGTGACATCTGTGACTAAACTTAGTGCTTAAAACCTATTACGAGAGATGCATATATCTAAAGATGTTTTGTTGGTCGATTTCAATAGAGGGGTGACATCGTTGTTATCTAGCTTAGATGTAGTCAGTCCGTTCGAGGTGGAATACTGTCATCAATATTTACATGCAAAGGTTTGTCAGGTTAATGGCCCTTTTTATTTGCTAAGAAAGCATGTTCTTATTTGTTAGGTGAAACACTTATTTTGTATGAATATTGGACTTCTATTTTTTTGTGTTGTACTTTAAGTTGCATGAGAATTATTTTATAATATTCATGCAATACGTTGTGTGGCAGTGAGCCACGAGAAAAAAAATTGCATACGAAGCAATTGACTTTTGGCACAAACAAACAAGGCAGCAGCAAGCGGGGCAGCTGATACACTCCACCAGCAGGAGCACAGTAGCACGCACAGTGCCTAGAGCAGGGCCGACGTGTCGGCTTATATATACTCACATGTACTTGTCGCTGGTTATCAATCAGAGCATTCATATAATGTAGTGGTTGAATTAAATATATATTAAAATATATTGCTGGTTATCAACTTGTGGCAAATGGACAAAAAAACCTGATTGTAGAGTCATACTGAGAATTTAGTCTGGCAAAACTATTATGTTTAGAGCTATATTACACCTAAGCTATTAGACCATCTTTGACATTTGCGAGGACTTCTTCACCGGCTTAGGCAAAAGTCCTACCAGACCTATACACGTGAAAACAACCTATAAAGCTAAAACAAAACAAATTAGAGAGAAAGTTTTTAAAATTTCTAGATCTCTTGTAGTCAGAATTATTTGTTGAGTTTTTTTCTTTGTTCCGGAGAAAAGTTTTAAGGTTCTTATTTACTACATTCGTTCTAAATTGTAGCTCACTTTAAACTTGTTGTGCTTCAACATTGTTGAAATCAAATTAAATTTATAAGACCCTCCATAAAATTATTTAATAATTGTGCATCTATTAAAATTTGTATTTTTTTTTCTAAAAGTTTGATCAATATCACTAAAGTTTTGTCTCTATGTACTCATATCCACCTCAATCTATATGCGCTGCAATGGATGGAATAGAAAATAGTTAAGTTACATCCAAATTCACTCCACTACATATGGATTGAGATAAAATAATACAAAATCCAAATGAGCCTGTAAAGAAGAAATGCCGATGCCACTGCTAGTCCACTAAATCACATGTTTTTCGTGTCTGTACGAATATACGATGATGAATTTCCAGCGCCTAGAGCTACAAGTCGTGTGTGTACCTATAAAGTACACCCTCCTGTAGAACTATAATAAAGTACGAATACGAATATATACGATGATGAATTTGTGAATAAATAAAGTACGGATACACGAATACTAATTTGTGTCTACTATAAGAGCTAGTAGACTAGAAGTCCATTGTCTCACCTGCCGCACCCGCACGCCACTACTTGTCGCTCCGCCGACACAGCACTCGCAACCCATGGCCACCGCCGACGCCGCGCGTCCTGCCGCCCCGGCCGATTCCGGCCGCGACCACGTCGTGGTGTTCCCGTTCATGGCCAAGGGCCACACCCTCCCGCTGCTCCACTTCGCCTCGGCGCTGGCCGCGCACTACGGCGGCCGCCTCCGCGTCACGGTGGTCACCACCCCAGGCAACCTCGCCTTCGCGCGGCGCCGCCTCCCGGCGCGCGTCGGCCTCGTGTCCCTCCCGTTCCCAAGCCACCCGGAGCTGCCAGCGGGCGTCGAGTCCACGGACGCGCTCCCCTCGCACTCGCTCTTCCCGGCGTTCCTGCGCGCCACGGCGCTGCTCCGGGAGCCCTTCGCGGGGTACCTGGCCTCGCTCCCGGCCGCGCCGCTCGTGCTCGTCTCCGACTTCTTCCTCGGCTTCACGCAGCGCGTCGCCGGCGACGCCGGCGTCCCACGCGTGACGTTCCACGGCATGTCCGCCTTCTCCCCTGGCTCTCTGCTTCTCCCTCGCGACAAGGCCGCCCCCGGCCGAGAGCATCCAGCAGGACGGCCGCGCCCGGCCGTTCCACGTCCCGGGGTTCCCGGACAGCGTCACGATCACGGCGGACGAGGTCCCGCACGCCGTGGCGCAGGCCGCCGACCTCGACGACCCAGTGACACGGTTCTTGTTCGACGAGGTCCGCGACTGGGACTACAAGAGCTGGGGCGTCCTGGTGAACAGCTTCGACGCGCTGGACGGGGACTACGCCGCGATCCTCGAGTCCTTCTACCTCCCAGGCGCGCGCGCCTGGCTGGTTGGCCCTCTGTTCCTCGGCGCCGGCGAGTCGTCGGAAGGCGGCATCAGCGGCGACGATGACGACGAAGAGGACCCCGAAGGGTGCCTCGCGTGGCTCGACGAGAGGCGACCCGGGTCGGTGGTGTACGTGTCGTTCGGCACGCAGGTCCACGTCACCGTGGCGCAGCTCGAGGAGCTCGCGCACGGGCTGGTGGACTCCGGCCACGCCTTCCTCTGGGCCGTGCGGTCCTCCGACGACGCGTGGTCACCGCCGGTGGACGCGGGGGCCCGAGGGCAAGGTCGTGCGGGGATGGGTCCCGCAGCGGCGCGTGCTGGCGCACCCGGCGGTGGGAGGGTTCCTGAGCCACTGCGGCTGGAACTCGGTGCTGGAAAGCCTCGCCGCCGGGCGGCCGCTGCTGGCATGGCCTGTGATGGCCGAGCAGGCCGCGAACGCGAAGCACGTCGTGGACATCCTCGGCGCGGGCGTCCGTGCCGGGGTGAGAGCCGGCGCGAACGTGGAGGCGCCGGAGCTGGTCGGCAGGGCGCAGGTGGCGGAGAAGGTAAGGGAGCTGATGGACGGCGGCGAGGCCGGGCGAAGGATGCGCGCCAGCGCCGAGCACGTCCGGGACGCGGCGCGGGCGGCAGTGGGCGAAGGCGGCACCTCGCGAATGGCGCTGCAGCGGTTGGTGGACGAGCTTCGGCGAGCCTACCACGGTGGGCGCAGCGATCAACAGTGCAAGTGACAAGGAGACGAGAAGGGGCGGCGCTGCCGGTTTCCATGGGCGTGTTGTCCAAATGCTTTGCCATTTCTTCCATGTATCAGATTCATCAGATCCTATTCCTGGGTGTGTCACAGCCCAAAAGCATGTCTCTAGCCCTAAAAAAAGTTTCGAAAGAAATCGTTCACAGCGAAAGGCTTCCGTCGGCGTCGGAACAGAAGCCCATGGCACCCTGCCGTTTAGAAATGCCGTTTAGAAAATATATGCTCATAAGATGAAAAAAATAAGGTTGCTGGTCCTGACAACATTCCAATCGAATTCTATCAAACTTGTTGGCAGATTATCAAGAATCAAGAAAGATATAATGCAACTCTTTGATGATTTTCATCAGAACAGGTTTGATATTGCTAGAATTAACTATGAATAATCACTCGTCTTCCAAAGATTTCTGATGCTGCTAAGATTCAACAATATAGACCTATATGTCTGTGTTAAATTGCATTTATAAAAAAAAATGGTCACTAAAGTCCTGACCATTAGGATTGAGCCATATGCTAAAATGCTTATTCAACAGGCCTAATCAACATTTATGAAGGGAAGAAATATCATGTCTGGAGTGCTGTCACTCCATGAAATTTTACATGAAACAAAGTTTAAAAAAAGAGTGTGGGATAATTTTAAAGCTTGATTTAGCCTACGACAAGGTGAATTGGGGCGATGCTATTTAGCTGTTTGAGAGCTAGGGGGTTTAATGAGAGGTGGTGTACCTGGATTGAGCAGGTTGTTGCTGGAGGGACGGCAGTGTCAAGATTAATGACTTGATTGGTCCTTACACTAAAAGCTTTAAGGGTGCTAGGCAAGGAGACCCTCTCTCCCCCGTCCTTTTCAATTTTATTGCAGATTGCCTTACTGAATGATTCATCAGGCTCAAAGTAATGGTGTGATCACTGAACCTATTGACCATATCATCCCCCAAAGGGTCGTCATCTTGCAATATGTAGATGACACCATCATTTGTATGAAAAATGATGTTGAGAAAGCTAAAAATCTAAAACTACTACTATAGTTGTATGAGATGATGGCAGGCCTCAAGATAAATTTCAACAAAAGTGAGGTTATCATTGTAAATGACCATGACAATCTAGCTCCTTTATATGCTGATATCTTCAATTGTTAAATTGGGTGCTTTCCAATTAAATATCTTGGAGTACCAGTGAATCCTAGTAGACTACATGTAGCAGATTGGACACTAGAGCTAGGGGGTGAGAGCCGGTGCGAACGTGGTGGCGCCGGAGTTGGTCGGCAGGGCGCAGGTGGCGGAGAAGGTCATGGAGCTGATGGACGGCGGCGAAGCTGGCGGAGGATGCGCGCCAGAGCTGAGCACGTCCGGGACGCTGCAACGGGCGGCCGTGGGCGAAGGCGGCACCTCTCGGCTGGCGCTGCAGCAGCTGGTGGACGAGCTTCAGCGAGCCTACGACGGTGGGCGCAGCGATCAACAGTGCAACTGAGTGCCGTAAGCTAAGACATGACCGAGGAGACGAGGACGGCCGGCGCTGCCAATTTCCATGTTGTCCAAATGCTTCTGCCGTTTCTTCCATGTATCAGATTGATCAGTTCCTGGCTGAGTCACACAACTCACAAGCATGTACATTTCTGATTTCTACTAAGAGATGTACAAGATGTTATCTATACTGAATGTCTGCTGAATTTGGAAAAGTATAATGTTGCTGAATCTCAAAAACAAGGAAAGCCAGGGGAATAAGAGCCATCCACTAGAAACAGTACAAGTTGTTGAACATTATCAAGAATCGCAATCATATGAGCACGATATTGGAGGTATTAAAGGTTTTAAAACCAGATGTCTATCTTGTCGCTGCGTAGGCCTTTTCGCGAAGCAATAATTGAGCAATTACATTAGGGATTTGTTAAAAATAGTTATTTATTTATCATGCCATGTTCGTTTAAACTTATAAACCTGACATTAGCTATGGTAATTTTTTTCTCCCAAAACAAAATAGTATTAGCCAGCTTATTATCCACAAAAATCATGAACCCCGTTGTATATATAACTTTATTTATTGATATACTGTATATAGCATGAGTGTTGGTATTTGTCCGATAATTTATTGTTATTTCTTTGTCACAAAAATGAAGAGTTTTTTATAGACACGTGTCACACGTGTCACATGGCACTGTAGGCTGCTTAGTGCTTACCATGGACCTGCCCTACCGATTGTCACGGTGGCCATGGACACATGGGCCAGGCCCAATTTATGGCACTGTGACATTAGTAGTTGCGGGCGTAGCGATCAACAGTGCAACTGACAAGGAGACGAGAAGGGGCGGCGCTGCCGGTGTGTGTGTGTGTTCTAGGCGCCGACCAGGCGGCCCACCTAGTGGCCCACCAAGGCCCGTCCCGCACCGTCTTCCTCCTCCGTCTCCTTCATCGTGCCCCGGCGCCCCCCCCCCGCGCCTACACCGCCGCCCGGCGCCCCCGGGCGTCGCCTCCACCCCCCCCTCTTTTCTTCTCCCCGCCTTCTCCCTAGCCGCCGAAACCCTAGCATCCGAGCTCGAACACCGCCGCCATGGACGACCTCCCGCTCCCCCCGCCTACCCATACCCAGCCGGATGAGGCCCCCCGCCGCCGACTCTCACGCCGGCCCGAACCGCCTCCACCGTCGTGTCGACGGCCGCGGCCGAGCCGGCTGGGCTCATTCTCTAGCCGGGGTCGAATAGAGGGGGGGGGGACTGAACAATAATTTCGCCCGGCTTGGCTCGGCCGCTGGAGCGGCGGCGGCACCGGCCTCGCCACGCGCCCGTGGCGTCGTCGCCGTCGGGGAGGGCTCTAGCGGGCCATGGGCCGCGGGCCACGGCCTGGTTAAGCCCGGTCGGCGCGGAGGCCGGGCGCCGCCGGCTTCCATGGGCGTGTTCCAAATGCTTTGCCATTTCTTCCATGTATCAAAAGCATGTATCTACCCCTAAAAAAGTTTCGAAAAAAAATCGTGTCTCACCCCTAAAAAGTTCCGTCGAAATCGAACGGAAGCCCATGCCACCCCTGCCGTTTAGAAAATATGCTCATGCCTTGCTACGATATAAAAAAAAATCATAATTTATAGTTACCTAATGTTTTCAGATCCTATAAATACCTTGTTGTATTTATTTATTTTTTTGACAAGAAACCTTGTTGTATTTATCGTGATTGAAATAAAACTTCACATCTAGGTAGTAACATCTAACCTTTATCTAAAAAAGGTAGCCCATGCCCATGCATATATAACATAACATCTTATCACATCATTACATATTGTCAAACATAGATCAGGGGCAAATATCAAATACTAATACTAATGGATAAATTAGCAACTGAACCAAACCCATTTTCAGCTCCGCAGAAAACAGATGTATGTATTGAGGTAAGGAATTCAGATGAAACTATTTAACCAACAAAAATAATCATTACATTGCATGCTTCATTATTATTAATGTATAAGCAGAGAATGTACCAAGAAGCATGGTTGTTCAGTGCAATGTTTATTAGTATCATCCATTCATCCTACACAACACTGCCATCAGACTATCAAAGATTGACAAGCAAGCTGCTGCTGGGACTGCTTTGCTGTTCCTGCAAAAGACAAGCATATACAAAGGAACAGGCATGAACACAAGCTGCTTTAAATATTTTCTATAAGCAAACACGGGCTGCATATTGGTCATGCTGCCCAGCAGAAGCAAGAAGCTGTGATTACATTAGAAAAAAAAAAAAAGACCCTGCTAAGCCTCACAAAAATAAGTGTGTTGCTCCTTCACACTGAACCTGATCATGCGGTTCTGGTTCTACTGTTCATGAAACATTTGTCGTTTCAGAAACAACACAGGAAACAAAGCTAACCAATCTGCACCAAAACAAAATCCAAGAAACTCGAATTTGGACCACAGCCTCACACCATCACGAGAGAAACCAAACCCAACTTGATCCATCCAAAAATACTGAAACTTTCTCACAAATTTCAGAATCCATTCAAAACACATGGTGATTATTAACTTGGTACCAGTAATCATTCTCACAAATTTCAGAAGACGGCCGGAGTACCAGGCAAAACTGAATAACAGAAGAGCTAGTCCCCTCTGCCTCCGGCGAACTTCTCCTCCGTGGAAGGAGCTCTTTCCTGCTCATTTCCGTCGGTGCACACCGTTTCCAGCGCTCCTGCGCCGTTTCTACATCCTCTTTATTTTACTCCACCGCCGATGCGCCGGAGTGGGCCGGCCACGCGTCGCGCTTCTCGGTCTCGGCCGACAGCTGCTCCGCGTTTCTGCCGCTGCCATCGGATGCTGAATCAACGGCGCTCCGCCTCCGACGTCTCTCGTTTTCCTGTCCACAACCCCTTCCCCTCCCGACGGCTCGACGATACGGGGAGCTAGCTGGGCGAGGCCCTTCCGGTCTGTGTTCCTTGTCGCTCCTCTTCCGCCGGCGCCGGGGGTCGTTTCTTCTTGGACTCCGGCAGCGCCCCCACCCCACCCACAGCGGCGGCCCTCAACACCCGCATGAGAAGGTAAATCCCACTCCCACCCGCACACTAAAACCCTGACCACACTAATCCCATCTTCTTTTCTGAAACATTTGTGACTTGTGGGATGTTCTGTACGGAGAGAAGTAGGTGTCTTCCAAGTCAATGTCAGCTGAGCAGGCTGGTGGCTGAATTTGGTAGACGAACTAGGCTAATCGGTGCTTGTACGGACCAAATACAGCCATGGTCCACGGCGCACCCATGCTTGGCTTGGGATGGGGTCATGGGGATCCACACTGGACGGCTTGGCTCTGTCATAGTAGCTCTTACAGGGTTGTATTGTTAGTGCAGACGCAGCAATTGACATGTCAATGCAGTAAGCAGTCACACTGAAATGAGCTCTGATCTAAGATCTTCGTATGTGAATTGTGAACACCCATCTCGACTCCTGGCTCCACCATGAGCAACCTGATAGAGTTTCAAACCTTTACTGCATATAAACTACTTATATTTGAGTGTGTGACTAACTACTTGTACAACAATGTGGACGTTTTGTTAAGGAAGAGTGAACAAAAAAATGCTTGAAACATGTATATATGTGATAGTTTCGTCTTGCATGCCCTCTCGAACAAAATTGCAGGTTATCTTACCCAGTACTAAAAGACAAGTGTGTTTCCTTCTATTATGACATTAATGGCCCATGGCCAAATTTCTTTAGGTTATAGAGTTGTACTTGTGACAACAATTCATTGGGCAGCTATCTGATTGTGTGACCAAATGCTCCTAGATATCAGCCTTTACTAGCTGTCTTCAGTATAAGAAGGCATATTGTGAAATGAGGTACTCAAGGTTATCAGTTTATGGCCTGTGCCTACAGGAGTGAGAGATAGCAATGGCACATGTGGAAGCCGGAGGATCTTTACCAGTGCCAAACGTGCAGGCACTTGCCGAAACCTACAACAGATCAGATGAGCAGATGCCTGGAAGATACATCAGGGACAAAGAGGGTGCTGAGGAGGTTATTGTTGATCATGATATCTCTTCTGCAATTCCAATCATCGATGTCAACAAGTTGTTGCATCCACAGTCATCCAAAGAGGAGTGTGCAAAGCTTGGATCTGCCTGTAAGCACTGGGGCTTCTTTCAGGTACATAAAGCGAAGCTTTTGCGGTTTCATAGAGTAATATTTAGGTCCAACTTAAGTTTAAGATGTTGAATTACATTACAAATTGCTCTTTGGAGTCGATTTTGTTTGACATCATAGGAAAAAAAAAATGTCAATAGCAACAATTTAGTGGTGCATAACTAACTTCAGTCTTGGGATATTTTGCAAACCTGCAAAAGCTTGTTTACTTGGTTGACAATAAAAGAATATACAAAAAAAAACTTTTGTCTACACTGGTTGAAACCACAGGTCATTAACCATGGTGTGCCAAACGAAGTGATCTGCAACTTCAGGAACGACATAACTGAATTCTTTGAACAACCACTGGAAGCAAAGAAGGTGTACTCGATGATCCCAGGAAATCTTCAAGGGTATGGCCAGCATTTTGTTGTTTCTGAGAACCAAAAACTGGACTGGGCAGATTTGTTCTCCCTTGTGCTCCGTCCGATTGAATCAAGGGACATGAAGTTCTGGCCTAGTCAACCTCCATCTTTTAGGTTTGCCTGAACTCACAAAACAACTATTCTGCATCATGAATCTTGACATAAATACCACTTCATTGTTTTTCCTCTTGAATACATCCTTGCATGATTACTCTTGATAGGAACTCTGTAGATAGGTACTCTTCTGAGGCAGCAAAACTAGTATCTTGCTTGTTGAAGTTCCTGGCTCTGGACATGGGTGTTGAACCAGAGTCCTTCCTGGAGATATTCAGAGGCCAGCCTCAAAGCATGCGGATGACCTACTACCCTCCATGCAAGCAAGCCAGCAAGGTGGTAGGTTTGTCACCACATACTGATAGAATGGGACTGACGCTGCTACTCCAAGCAAATGATGTTCAGGGTCTGCAAATCTGGAAGGATGGCAAGTGGGTTGCCATAAACGCCCTTGATGGTGCATTTATCGTTAATGTCGGAGACACGCTTGAGGTAAGTATTATATAATTTGGTCTCTAGATCATGTTGTGTCAGCATTGTAGTTGTTTAGTGTTGCTCGCTGCTAGTAAATTTGGTTATGGAAGCTGAATATTGGTTGTCTGCTACTCTTGATAGTCGATTAATCACTAACAGATCCTAAGCAATGGGAGATACAAAAGCATTGAGCACAGGGCCATGGTGCACCCAACCCGGGAGCGCATGTCAGCCGCACTGTTCCACGCGGTATGCCTGGATGCGACGGTCGGCCCTCTGCCAGAGCTTGTGAAGAAAGATGGTGAGGCACGGTATAGCTCAATTAGTTTCACGGATTTCACAAAGCGCTTCTTCGGGGCAAAGCTTGATGGTAGGAGTCACCTGGAGAGCTTGAAGAGTTAATGTTGGTGTGTGTTTTCCTGGTGTTTGTACTGTGCTGTCTACTTACACAGCTTGTTCTTCTTCCACTTCTGTCCCCCAAACTTCCTTTGGTACACAAGGGTCCTGCATATGGGGTTTGTAAAAGTATAGCCAGTCTCATAGTCAATACTCTATTGGAAGAGGAACTATTGCTTCTTGCTTGCTTGGAACTCTTCTTGGTGGAGCTGGGAGAAAACCCTGCAGGCTGCATGTTATGGCTTGGCTTCTTGTGAGATGTGATAGACTGACAGTAATTGGTGATGTTGATAGATGGAAGCCTGAGACCCTGGGTGAGTGTTATGCTATTTGATAGATGGGTTGGTGTGCTCTCTGTCTGTGTTGCATTCCACAACAATTGGTGGTGTTCATCTATCATCAGCTGGGTCATCGCTCCGATCAAGTTGGCTCATTGCAGCAAGCATGAGCGAGTAGTGGAGTTAAGTTGGGAATTAGCTTAATCTTTGTACCGAAGTTGTTATTGGGAGAATGGCCTACCATGTACAGTAGTAATATGGTTTTAGTCTAAGTTTCATTAAAAACTTGAGCACCACTTTTTATTATTATTATTTCTCCTTATAACAGTACCTTTGGCGCCCATTAGATTATGTACCATGCAAAAAAAAAAAAAAAAAGAGCACACATTTCTTCATAGTAGAGTTGGTAATGTTAAATTGCCAGTGACCGTATTCCTTCCATACTGTCAGCACAATCTTTGCCAGTAAAACAAGACCCGCAGAGAAAATGAGACCAAGTGACCAACAAGATTGTTGACGTTATGTGTATAGGACCAACAAGAAGTTAATTGAAATTTAAAAAATTATTACTCTGTTATTCATCCATGATCTTTAGATGAAGTTATTTTTCCGTCTATCTTAAAAGTAACTTAAACCGACTAGTATAGTGCCCGAGCTAACATCACGACTTCATTTCATACATGCACATGAAAACAACCAATTGACAAAATATTATTAATTTATATAATATTTTGAAACAATACAAAGTTAAATACCAAAAAAAAAAAAAAGTGCTTGTATACATAATAGTATCTTTGATTTATATTGCCCAAAATTTCACATGTATAATTTAATTCATGAAACCTTTTTTTCCTTTTCAAAAGAACAGTCCCCGCGTACCCAACCCTGCTGTCCCCAATCCCTTCAGATGCACGATGGGGTCGATGGCCACACCTGGATGCCAGCGATGGTAATCTATGACTACCGATCAACAAAATATACGGAACCCCTGATTAAAGGCCACCTAACACTAGTAGCAGGATGCCACGAATGGCCTACGTTGCACCGATACGGCTGGAATTTCACGCGTCGGTATCGGGATACGTATCCGATACGGCGACACGCCGATACACCATCGATACGGTATCGGGAGGTATCGGGAAAAAAAAAAAGGAAAATTCAATTAATCTCGATACTTCAAAAACGCACCTCCGATACGTATCGCCGTCGCGCTCCCCGTATCGACCTGTCCGGGCCCCGCGATGAGGTCTGGCGACCGTCCTCAAATCCGCTGCGCCCGCCCACCGCAGCCGCCGGGGAGGTGGAGGCCGCTGCGCCCGCTCGCCGTGCCAGCCGGGGAGGAGGAGCCGCCGTGGGCAGGGGAGGGGCTGTGTGGAGGAGACCTTCGCCGGTTGGGGATGTGGAACACGGCAGCGGTGCGAGGTGAGTCAGGAGAGAGAGGTGGCGCGGCTGGCTGACCGAGGCGAGGAAAGGGAGTGCAGCGGCGGCAGCAACGGCAGGCTCGGGCAAGGGAGAGAGGAGAGAGAGGGGTGGGGAGAGAAATAGAAAGTGTATTCTGATTTTTTTATTGTGTTGTATAACCATCTCAAAACCAAGTATCATGATATATGTTTCGTGTCATTTGCCATTTTTATTTGTTGATTGTTCTTCTAAAGTCTATTCTGATTTTTTTGATATATTTATATACTTGGCCGTATCGGCGTATCCTTGTTTTTTTGGGAAAATGCCGTATCAACGTATTGCCGTATCGGTGCAACGTAGCGAATGGCAGCAATGGTAACTTTCAAAACAGAGGTTCAGAAAAATGAGTTGCCCTTCCTTTTTTTTTCTCTTTGAAGATTTTTTTGGGGCTTAATTGTCTGACACCATACTAGGAGAAGTAATGCTTAGGTTTCCACTATGGGGGTTGTGCAATATTGTTTGCTGAAACTCTTGGTGAATTAGTTTCTTGCATAATAAGCAACAGGTTGCAAAAATGCTTGATAAATGATAAGTGACGATGGCATGTGCAACATGCAATGACCATGGAAATTAATCTTTTTCTTTTGAGTAAAGGAAATTGATCTTTTTTTTTTTTTGGAGTAAAGGAAATTGATCTTTTCAGAGACATTTCTTTGGTTCGTGCAGGTGATTGCTGAAATTCTATATGAGGAGACTGGGGGTTTGAAGGAGTTGCTCAAAATGACTGATACTGACAACAACAGTGAGACGATAACTTATGATGAACTGAGGGATGGTCTGAAAAGGGTGGGCTTGGATCTGATGGAACCTGAAATCCAGGCTTTGATGGATGCAGTAAGTGTTACTGTTAGATCGAGTGTATTTTCCAAATAACATAGTTGTAACATCTCAGATGTTAATATATAATTAAAAAGTTAATCATGCATCATAAGCATTGCAAAGCATGCATGTTTGAATAACCTCCTATGCATTAAGTAAAATAAGTTTATTTATTTAGCAATTGTTTGAGCTCAGGGGTTAGAGTGATTTTATTTTGATCACATGTATTTGATCCTAATTATGTGTTTGGGTGCTTGTTTTATATTTATGATTTGATGGTTTGAAAGTTTATTAAATTCAAGTTTAATTGGATTCTCGAAAACCCTATTTTTCATGTCCTCTTTTTACCCCCCTTTTCAATTGCTCCCAATTTAAGCCAAATTTGACAAATCTTTCAAAAGGTGGTTTGTAGAGTTTTTCTTTGTGTACATTTTTTGATGTACAAATTTTTTCAAGTTTTTATATGATTTTAAAAGTAATTTTGAATTCAAATTCAAATCTTTTTTGTCCCCTTTTCAAGAAGTCCTATTTCGAGGCCGATTTTGGAGATGCTTCTTTTTATGAAATGTGTAGATCTTGAAATTTTGAGAAAAGTTTGTTCTTGGATATTTTTGAGTGCAGTTCAATTTTTGAGAGTAATTTGCAAAATTCGAATTAGGGTTTGGCTGCTACAGTGTTTTCGGGGAGGGAAACAGAGCAGCGCCACGCAGCTGCTTGCCGGCGTCGCGTCGGCGTCCTTCTCGTCGTTTCCGGCCGCCCGCAAGTGCCAGCGCTGTCCGGACGTGTCGATCTCGTCCGCCATCGTGTCCTCGTTGCATTCCATCCCTATCCTGACAAGAGGAGGGCCCGACGGCGTCCTTATCCTCCCTCCCGAGCTCATCCCGCCGCCGGTCATCCCCTCTCCTCTCTCTCAAATTCGCCGTACTCGATCCGTTTTTCGCCACTTCATCTTAAACACAGCTCCGCCCCGTCCTTGCGTTTCCAACGACCCTAAAACCGCAGCCCCTCATCACTGGAGTCGTCGGCACGAGGTCGTCTTCCTCGCGAACGGTGGCCGCGCCGCCGCGAGCACCTTTGCCGCTGCCAGCTCGTGTCGGAGCACCTTGACCTGCATCTATTGGTGTTTTAGCGTCTCTCTGGTATCTTGTTTCTCATTAGCTCACCCGTTTTCACAGCCGAGGTCCAGACACGCCGGAACGCCGCCTCGACCACCGGAGACCGCTGCCGTTGCCGCTGCTCTCGTCGACCATCTAGCTCCAGTCCGTCTTCACGTCAACCATCGTGAGCACCATGTCCCTGTACCCTAGAGCCCCCCCGTGGCACCCTTTAATTTGAAGTATGGCACGGCGTAGCCGCGGAACGTCGACGCCGAGGCGACTTCACAGGATCGTGACGCGCCGCCCGCGTAGTCTTCTTCGTGTCTAGGTTCGGTTTAAGGCCATTTAGTTGGGGGCTCGGGTTCGCCCGATGGTCTTGGAGTAGCCCGAGTGCCCCCGCCTTGGCCGGAGATGGCTCAGGCGTCGCCCGCCCGCTCTTGCCGCGGTCACGGGCCGCCATCGTCGCCCGGTGTGCGTGCTCGAGCATTGTGCCGCCGTATCGTGCGGTCGATCTTGCCGTGGTGTCGGGGTCGAGTAGAGTCAAGCCACGTGGCCGGGAACCTCGCCGCCCGGCCGGGATATCGCCGGTCGGCCCGGGCCACGCCGCCCGCCCGTCTTGGCGGCGTGGCCGACTGGCCCGGCTCTGCCTTCTTTGGGCCTCACGCGTCTTGGCGTGCGCCGAGGTCGGGCCGAGCCGGGCCAGGTCGGCCCAATGGCCGGTTCTGTTTTAATTTTTGTTTTTCGATTTTTACGTTTCTATGAATAGTGCGAGATCTTTTCAATTTTCATAGGAATTTATCTATAGCTTGGAAAATTATGAAAATTTTTTGTAGGTGCTGTTTATGAGGTCTATAATATAGGAAAAATTTCAAACTTGAGTTTTGACCTGTTTTGTTATGTTTTAAAATTAGCAGCTTTTATTCAAAAGAGAGTCTTTGGTGATTTTTATAAAATAGTCTATAATTCCAAAATTCTTGAAAATTTATTTTGAACTGTTTTTATGATAGGACCTATTTGTAGAAAAATTTTGGGGTCAGTTTGAGTTAGTTAAATTATTTTCTATGTTATGCTTTGTTTTATTTAGAGAAGAAAGTGTTAGGTTGATGAATGATTTGAGGTTGGTTGATGAGAAAGGATCATACCATGATCGGATGGTCCTTGAGAACTCCTTAGGCAATGGTGATGATATCTTGTAGAGTAGTTCAATAAGTTGGTTTTGTTGGGTTGCAACTTTATCGTGAAGGAAAGTTGTACTCAAGTTGTCTATCATTTCATGCATTCATCAAGCATCATGTTTACCATTCCATCATGCTAAGTCATGCATCGTCATCTACGTGTAGAGTATACGAGAGTGAGTCGGATCGTATTGATGAAGCTTTGGAGAAGCTGTTGATATGGTTCGCAATGATCAAGCTTCGGAGAAGATCCGTCGATCGACAAGGATAATGTCAAGTTTGACTTTGACAATCTTTCTACTGACTTTCCCTGCAACACAGGCAAGCCCCGGATGCATTTAAACCCTTCCTTGATGTTTTCAAAAGCTTTATATAACTTATGATGATAATATGTTGCATTAAGTGAATAGGAGTTGATTGCAACCGTTGCTGCATAACTACCTTGAATTCCAGTTATTTCCAAATGATACCCCACTAGTATGAATAGGTCGAAATCTTTTATGCTTAGCAATGCTTAGATATCGGTAGAAGTCGAATGGTGGTTCACCGTTCGCGAGATATAGGTTTTATATATGTTTCTTCCAGCTTTGGAAAAAGAGAGCGTTGTGATGATGGATATGGTAATAATTAATTTGAGACCGGTCGGATAACTTGCATTGAGAAGGAGTCTCTATGTAGTGTTTCCTTTGGTACGTGTCGGTTAAGGACCGTCCGTTGGCTGGCCCTTGGATCAAGAACTTTGTTATACTGGCCACATACCCTGGTAAGCCTGATCTCGGGGGTGTGTCAAATCGGGAATGGCAACCACGCGACCGGGAGTGGAGAGATGGCGGGAGTACAAGATACCCTCGGTGGGTTAAAGTCCCGTTTGGAGGTGTAATTGTATTCTCGGGTGGCGTGGCCTCGTTCCCGTTTTGGACGAACGGGAGATGGTTGATATATGCAAGCTTCGGTGCTATATATGTCGTGTGGTGGTGAGGTATCCCCACCGGGTTATAAGCGGTTCGAATCGTCGTTTGCTCCACGATAAAAAGGAGACTTGATCCTCGCACCTTCATCGTAGTTAAGAAATGAAATTAATGAGAAAGAATGGAAGAAGGATGGTTGAGAAGTGTTTGATCTAGTATAGGATCACCTAAATTAGATGATAAACTAATATGAGTTAAAATATTGAAAGTAAGGATTCACTTTGTTAGTAAGCTTTTATGCAAAACGAGTCCTTGATCTTGCTAAAACCTTACCTTAATTCCTATAGCCTTTGCATTCCCCGAGTCTTCTCCTATTTTTCTTTAGTCGGGTAAGTCTTGTTGGGTACTCCCGTACTCGGGGTTCTTTGACCCTTGTTGCGGTGCTTGACTCGTCTTTGTTAACCGGGTTATGTCGGTGGGCTCGACATGATCTAGTTATCCCCTATAGTTACGTTCTACTTCCACAATTAAGTTAAGTTTACTCAAATGTAACTTACTCATGTTTTGTAAAATTTTATGTTATTATTCTTCCGCACTCGATTTATATTTTGTAACAAATGTTGTAATGTTGTAGCTACTCCTTTGTTGATCCTGGTATGAGGTGTAATCGGGGTTTCCGATGACACCGACGAACTTCTTAAGTTATTGGGTGTATCTCGCATAGATGTTAGAGGTCTTTAGGACAATGACAGTGCGGGTGGGTCCAATAATTAGGAGGTTCACACAATAGTTCTACTGGAGCATCCCTTTGATTGCACGAACCATTGAGATTGAAATTTGGGCTTGTCATCAGGCTGATATTGACAAAACTGGAACAAAGGATTATTGACAGTTCTTAGCGGCTAAGTTGCACTTTTTTTTTTTTTTTTTTTTTGAAAACAGACGGCACTTTCATTACCTTAGAACTTCTTCCGGATGGACTCCGTTGCACATGAATAAACTGGAGAGAGAATAAAGCTTGGTGTCAGCATTTGCATTCTTCGATAAGGATGGGAGTGGGTTCATAACAATTGATGAGCTCTCACAAGCATGCGAACAGTTTGGTCTTTCTGATGTTCATCTTGTGGATATGATCAAAGATGTGGATCAGAACGAGCCATATACATACATTACTTTTAATCCGATACTGAAACGAAGGTGTTGTTTTGATGCCGCCATTGGGAGCCCTGCCATGCTGTGGCGCGCCACACTTTTGTGGCGGAGAAAACGCTCGCCGCAGTTGTGGCGAAATGTCCAGCACAAATGAGTTGTGGCAGAGAAAAGATTCCTGTGGCGGCCTCAGTTTATGCACGAACCAAACAACATCCGATCTTTTTATGGCGAGTAGGAGTGTGGCGTGGCAAACTGCGGCAACGGAACCAAACACCCCCTAAGACCACAAAAGCATATGGATATAATCAAAGATGTGGATCAGAACAAGCCATATACGTACATTACTTTTAATTCGATAATGAAACTAAGCCCACGGAAGCAGAAGATCCAGTAACAGCTGAAGATCCTAAAACACATCCCCGTCACCCAAGGTGGAGGAAAAACACGCCCTGCTCCCTCGCGTCGTCTCCCTGGGTGGCGACTCGAGGGCCCCTGCCGGCGCCCAACCACCCCACCTCCTGTCCCAAGGTGGCTGAATTTGGTAGACGAACTGAACTAGGCTCATCGGTGCTTGTACGGACCAAATAGTCATGTGTTTGTTTGTCCACGGGGTCATGGGGACCCACACTGGATGTCTCGGCTCTGCCATAGCTCTTCCAGGCACCTTAACTACTAGCCTAGTTGTTGTATTGTTAGTGCAGGCGCAGCAATTGACATGTCAATGCAGTAAGCAGAGTCACACTGAAATCAGCTCTGATCTAAGATCTTCGTATGTGAATTGTGAACACCCATCTCGACTAACTACTTGTACAACAATGTGGACGTTTACTATGAGCAACCTGATAGAGTTTCAAACCTTTACTACTTATAAACTACTTATATGTGAGTATGTGACTAACTACTTGTACAACAATGTGGACGCTTTGTTAAGGAAGAGTGAACAAAAGAATTCTTTTTTTTTTTTTGCGAAACGAACAAAAGAATTCTTGAAACATGTATGTGGTAGTTTCGTCTTGCATGCCTGCCCTCTCGAACAAAATTGCAGGTTATCTTATCTTGCACTGCCCAGTACTAAAAGATCAGTGTGTTTCCTTGTATTGTGACATTAATGGCCCATGGCCAAATTTCTGTAGGTTATAGAGTTGTACTTGTGACAGCAATTCATTGGGTAGCTATATGTGATTCTGTTGACCAAATGCTCCTAGATATCAGCCGTATAAGAAGGCATATTGTGAAATGAGGTACTCAAGGTTATCAGTTTATGACCTGCGCCTGCAGAAGTGAGAGATAGCAATAGCACACGCGAAAGCCGGAGGATCTCTACCAGTGCCAAACGTGCAGGCACTTGCCGAAACCTACAACAGATCAGATGAGCAGATCCCTGGAAGATACTACATCAGGGACGAAGAGGGTGCTGAGGAGATTATAGTTGATCATGATATCTCTTCTGCAATTCCAATCATCGATGTAACAAGTTGTTGGATCCAGTCATAAGCATTGGGTCTTTTTTCAGGTATACAAGGCGAAGCTCTTGCTGTTTCATAAAGTAATATTTAGGTCCAACCTAAGTTTAAGATGTGGCATTACAATTACTCTTGAGTCGATTTTTTTCACATCACAGGCGAAAAAAATGTTAATAACTAGTACAAGTTAGTGGGGCATAACTAACTTCAGTCTTGGCATTTTTTGCAAATCTGCAAAAGCTTATTTACTTGGTTGATAATAAAAGAATATACAAAAAAAACTTTTTGTCTACACTGGTTGAAACCACAAGTCATTAACCATGGTGTGCCAAACGAAGTGATATGCAACTTAATGAACGACATTACTGAATTTTTTCGAACAACCACTGGACAATTCATTAACCATCACGACTTTATTTCATAGATACACATCAAAACAAACAAATGACAAAAGATCGGTTCCTCCATCCGCTAACGGTTAAAAAGTAACCAACCGCTAATAACAGTTGCAAAGGGCGTAACAGTTTTAAAGTGAACAGTACCCGAGCAACACAAAAGTCAGACCCCTCGAAGAGGGCAAGGGCGTAACAGTTTTAAAATGAACAGTACCCGAGCAACACAAAAGTCAGACCCCTCGAAGGGGACAAGGGCGTAACAGTTTTAAAGTAACAGTATCCGAGCAACACAAAAAAACAGACCCCTCGAAGGGGGCAAGGGCGTGGTATAGGTATGGAACAGACGTTCAAGGCAAAATGTAATTGATACGATTCTCAATAACTTCAGGTATGGTGAAGGGCAGCTTTTCATCAACCTGTATGTTGTTGATAATAGTGAGAGCTGAATTCTTCATCTTGGAAATCCACCTGATGATAACTGCAGAAGATAAATGAAAAAATTAGATTCTTTTTAGAACCAAACGTCTAGAAATATCCTTTTTTTTTTCAAGGAACAATTAATATATATCTTACAATAAGCCGATTACACAAATGATCTGAAACATATCATCATAGTATTACCTGAAATTCCATGAACGGCAAATGGGACTAATTATCTTAGAACAACTAATTTTTCATTTATTACACTTATTTCAAAGTCGCATTCTGAAATTGATGTTCACGCTTAACATTCTATTCATGTAGGTATTAAATGACAACATCAGTTTTGTTAGCCCTCTGTTGCTGAACAAGTTTATAAGATTTCTTCAGGAAGGTATTAATTTCTCAAGAATAGAAGACTCATTATAAAAAAAAAGTCCCCCAAGGCAAATAGATACTCTGTTCATTCTTGGCACTTGAAGCAATATTATATTTGGAAGCAAAAGACTAACAACAGACGTTCTTATATGCCTCTTTTTTGTTGTGAAACCATGTGTGTCGATGAATCTTAAAGCAAGGAGGAAAATATCCAGCACTCTAGAGAATAAGAGAAGAGTTTAGAGTATGTTGGACTCTAGTGGGACTCTAGTGAGCAAGAGAACTCTCTAGAGTGTAGTGGACATATCTAGGAAGGAAATATCTAGAGGAGATATTTGGGGAGTGCTACCCATAGCCTCTCCCTATAAATAGGGGGCTAGCCCCCATTGTAATACCATCCATGGAAGTGACTCAATAATATAGAACATCCATTCCTCCCAACATTCTCTCCGTGTCTCCTTGTGTGCTTGTTGGTTCGTGGTCTTACGGCGGATTCTTAACACTTTTCAGTATTTTTCAGTAATTTTTAGGATTCTTGCCAATATCAAAAGAATGCATATCCATATTTGGGATATAGGTACTATTTATTTTGTTGCTCTACCAGTACTCTAATATCAATCTTTTTAATTGGCGACCACCAAAAATCAATCCATCTCCATCAGCAACTCGTGTGCTACTGATAGCCTGGTAATACCAGTTTTCAATTTTTAATCTGGTTATAAAAAAAATCTTTTAAGCTACTCTATACATTATTGAAGTTATATTAAGACTCCAAGCATGCATCACGCTTGCTTGCCTTTCTCAACCTTGCTACCTATCTACTCCAGATGATGATATGTTGCTTGCTTGCTCCCATTCTTTGAAAACATGGTCAATTCTGAACCAGCTTTTGTGCCCCTCGAGGCTCGATCGCCTTGACCAGTCTGCCAGGGTTTTGTGTTAAGCTAATGATGCTTGCAGTTGCAGCATGGACACTAATGAACCCAACCACACAGGCAAGGTTAAAAGGAGAACAAAAACTAGGCGAAAGAATTTAAAAGGGGAAGCTTTACAACCATCTGCTCTGTTAAAATTTGACTCATGCACGCACGCTCACTAGCCTGCTGGTTGGTGAGTGAGAGTGACTGAGTTGATGCAAAGTTTCCAGTGTTGGAGTTAGCTCTGCACTGTTCATAATCACAAGAAGATACATCCCTTGATTTGCCTTGGCATGAAAAGGTGTTTCAGATAATTCTTTTTTTCCAAAGAAAAACAGCAAATGCAACGGTTTTGAGTGATGCTTCCTTTTACCAGTTATTTCCACAATTCCAAGAGTTGCATGTAAATTGGTGGTCCTTTCTATCCAAATGTAAGTGCAGCTATTTTGCAAAAAAAAAAAAAAGGGTAAGTGCAGCTGAGCAGGCTGAATTTGCAGGACTTGTGGATTGTGGCTAACTGGCTATATGAATTCCAAACCTTTATTGGCCTGTTTGGTTAATATTTTCTACGGTTGATAATCCGACTGATGCTGTTTTATTGCGAGAAAAAAAATGACGTACCATGGTTAATAAGTTTAAGCGCAGAGCTGTGTGCATTGTCTAACCTGCTATGCTACACAGGCTAGAACAGCGATAGCCACAGCCTCTGTACATGGTTGCATACTACAGCAGTATACAAGCGTACTACATGTCAATGGAAATATGGTGTGCACGACCCACTCCATTTTGCTACTGCAGCAGCTCCCAGAAGAACAGCTCATGAACGGAAACGGAAACAAAACAACATGGGAAGACCGATAAAAGAAAGAAAACAACCACATGGGAAGAAGAAGAACATGATTCGAAATGCCCATCCGCCTTCCACTCGCCTTCTCGTCACATGCTGACAAGCAATGCATGGCAGCATTGGCAGTTGCTAGTCAACTGGGCCAGTACAGCACCAGTTGATGATCCATGGCCCTCCCATTATGTAGGCCAGCAGCGATGATGTCTTGTTTATATTTAAACCTATGATATGAGACAGGCCTGCACTTTGTTTGTCTGCATTCACCAGTTTTTGTTTGTAGGAGTTTCAGAGAGTTTGAAGAGCAGCTGAAACAGATCAAGTAGATGATCTGCCCATCAATCAGATCAGATTACTAAATCTGTGTCCTGAAATGATGAGTAAGACAGACTTTCTTGACTCCAATGATCTATCCATCAGGAGGAGGCAGGAAGGTTCAGATCCAGAGATGCTAACAAGATTTGGAATTTTAAATTTAAATTTAAATCCATCACCATCAACCTTGCCAACCATTCTTGTTTATTTTTGTTCATGCGTCATGAGTGGCTTCCAAGTTCGTCCACCACTGTTTATAATTGTTCAACCTCGAAAGCAAATCACCAAGAACGAATTCCTCTTATATCTGCTAAGTTTTTGTCAGATCAATGCAATTCCATCAACACAATTTTTTTTATACAATTTCCTGCTTGCTTTACGATCACTACAGTAAATTCAGTAATCAGTCTATATCTAATAAGAAACAAAACAACAGGAGACAAGAAATCAAAATTACAATCTTGTGTATGTGTCAAGATCTGTCGTCCCCGGAACCACCTGCCTCGACGTCGCAAGGCACCTCGTCCCGGCGGTGCCTCTTGCAACCCGAGGCCATCGCCGGCCACCGGAACGACGCGGCGCGTCTCTCCCCGGCGGCAGGTTCAGCCGCAGGGCCGGGGCGGCGACCGTCCTCCTCTCTCCTGGCGACGGACGCCATCCAGATCTTGGACGTGGAGAAGCTGTCCCTGCTCAGGCTCGCGGCGCCGTCGGCATCCGCGGACGCGGCGGCGGCCTCCGTGACGGCCGTCTCCCACGCGCCGGCCTTCTTAGGACACCCGAGGTCGCACGCCGACAGCGCGTGGCGGCGGCGCGACGACGACCTCGAGCTCGCGGGCCTCCTCTTGGGGGTCGTCGCCTTGATGGTGACACGGAGCGCGGCGTGGTCGTCCATGACGTACTCGTAGGATCCCATGGACAGACACCGCCTCTGCCCGAGACCGAGACTTCCCCTGCCATTCCCGCCGCTGCTACCCGTGCCGTCGGCCGCGAGGTCCCTGGCACTGGCATTGCCATCGACGGACCTGAGCTTGCCGAGCTTCACCTCCACGACCTCCTCCACCACGTCCTTGGGCGACTCGTCGTCGCCATCTCTGACCCCCAAATCACCACCGTCCCTGGCGCCGCCCGTCTCAGCTCGGCCATACGAGTGGTGGTGGTGGTCTAGCATGAGCAAGGACGCCGACGGCGACGGCGACGGGGAGCTGGAGTAGTCGTACTCGTAGTCAGCGTCGGCGAGGATGCAGCCACGGCAGAGCGGGCACGTGGAGTGCGAGAGCAGCCAGGCATCGATACACGGCACATGGAACGCGTGTCCACACGTCGGGAGCAAGCGGAGCTTATCATCATCCTCAAACTCGCAGAGACAGACGGCGCAGTCGAACGCCTCGTCGCCACCATCGTGGTGGTGGCGGTTCTTGTCGGCGGCACCAGCGGCGGCGGCGGCGGCGACGGCGCGGTAAGGGAAGACGGGCAGCGTGTCGATGAAGGCCTGGTCGACGCCGGCGTCGTGGAGGTGGAACAGGTCCTGGAGCTGGCCCTGGAACGCCGTGGGACTGCTTCCGTCGACGGCCGCGGCCAAGGCGTCACCGACGCGGCGACGGCGCCGGCGCGCCCGACGGAGGCGGAGGAGGTTGTGAGCTAGGAGGTTGAGTAGGCCGAAGATGAAGAAGACCATGGCTAGGATCGCGATGAGGAGGAGTATACCCGGGGTCAGCTTCCGGTCGGTGGTGGAGGGGGATAACGGTGGTGGTGGTGGCGATGGCGGTGCTGGGGAAGCGTCGTCCATTGGGAGCGAGTGACTCACCACACACACCAACGACGGTGAGCAGAGAGCAGAGCACCGCCCACCACCCACGCACGACGACGAAGAGGAAGGAACGCGACGTGGTTTGTTTGGTTGTCTATGGGAGACTCCACATGGTGAGCGAGATGAGACCACGCCCGGTGTGAATTGTGAGTGGGGTGAGGGGGGGAGGCTCTGGGCTCTGGGTGGTTGGCCTTTGTTTGGGATTGGGAGCCGGCAGAGGGGTTGGTGAAGGGCGAGACGGCGATGCAACAGAGTGGCAGAGCGGTGATGATGGATTGATGGTCAAAGGGATCCAAGGATGGGGAGACAGACCAGTGGAGATGAAAAGTCTGTAATCTGCAACCAGATGCAGCTCGTAGAATTCAGAATGCAGAAAGCCTGCACTGCGGGCTGCCAGTGCGGGCACAAGAACTTTCTGCTTGTCCTGTGGTGCGTGCCTACACTGCACCCAGGTTGCTGGAGATAAGTCAAAGCAACGGGAGAGCGAGCCGATATTCTGACCCGGCCAGCGGAGTCAAGGGACACCCCTTGCTCCCCCCCACCGACGTGCCCGTGGTCTCCGCTTGAGCAAGCGTAGACGCCGCAGGCGGAAGAGGAAGCAGGGGCCGACCAGCGCCAACCGGGCTTCCATGGTTTGGCGGCCGCGGGATCTGCTCGCCCTAGGGTCGGAGCATCGACCGCGTCCCCGGCCGAGGGCTCGGCCCGGATTACCGACCTCTGCAAATCCGATGGCCACTTGGAGGGGCGTGGCCTAGACCGTCATCCTCGAAGGTCCGCTGCCATCGCTCGGCGCCGAGCCCCGGTCATTCCAGGAGGGACGCCCCCGGAGCCGACGATGTTGTCCCTAGAGCCAACGGCGCCTCCTGGACCTCGGAAGGAGCTTCTTCGGGACCCTCTTCGTCCACCTTTGAAGCCGGAGAAGCACCGTAGCCGGGTCGACTGAGCCGGCACCATCAGAGGTGTTGTTCGATCTGGAGGCCCCAGCCGCGGACTCACTGGCTGAGATCGGCGAGTGGGGCGAGGTGCGGTGCGTCATGGCTACGACCGCGGTGGGCGCCACCTCGAAGGCGCGCAGTTCGATGGCGGCGGCCACGCCACGGCAAAGGCGTCGGGCTGCCGGGCTTGTGGGAGAGGTCGCGCCACTTGGGCAAGTGGTCGAGATCCCGTGTTGGCGGTGACCGCCACCCGGGAGCGTGGCTTGTTGGATATGACGACGAATCGCCGCTCGCCGCCACCGGGCTTCCCCGTCTCGCTTACAAGGACGCCGGGATGGACCAGGACGCGCCGTGCGGTGGCGATGAGGTTACAGTGCTCAGCGGACGCATCGAGGGGTTCGCCCAGCGGGTGCTCAAGAAGGCCGACGCACCCCGCCGCAGACGCCCGCAACACCCCCTATTGCGGACCAAGGTCTCGACCACTGGTCCGGGGTCCCCCTCGGGGTGTGAGAGGATAGCGGTGCGGCCGCCGCGAACGCCCCGGTCGCCAAGAGAGGGAAGCCCTCATCCTACAACGGCTTCAACGGTTTCTAGGGAAAACGACGGCGGAGGCCAAGGCGGGTACGAGGCCATGTTTGGCGGCGACCCCGCGGACGCAGTTTCCGAGTCGTTACGGGAGCTCTTCCCCCGACGTCGCACGCACATGGCAGTCCAGCGGGCGGCGCAACGCCCGCATATGAGCGCCACCATAGATCCACGGATCCGTGCCGGTGCGCACAATCTAGGTTGTATAACCCGTGAGTAATCCGCTTAGAAAAAAAGGTTTGAGAGTGGAGAATCATGTAATATTCTAACTCCCAGTAATGTACGCGCGAAAGCGCGGATGTAAAAACCCTTCTCTTAAATACAATGATGCGCGTATTCGAGAAAAACTAATTCGCAAAAAGAAAGAAAGAAAGATGCACTGTTTCTGTATTATCATCGTGGCCCTCCAAACATGGGGCTAATAACATTAACATGTCAACAGTGAACACGGATGCTGGCCTTGTCGAAAGCTAAGGGACGACGCTGGAGCCAGCAGGGTCATTCTCCGCCTGGATCTACCGCCGTTCCATTTGCCACCGGCGACGAGTCCTGAACCGTGTTGCGTTTCCCTCAAACCTAGGCAGCTAGGCTGGCATGTGGCTCCGCAGTCACGTGGGCCGTGTGTTATTTCTTGGACAAGGCCCACCACTACGTGCACGTTTCGGCCCACAGGCTAGATCACAGTTTTACTAATTATTATATTTTTCGACTCGGGGTAACCCATTTTTATTGATGAGAACGGAAAACAGTTTTGTTAATTATATTTGTATAATAGTATATTTGATGTCAAAAATCTTTGTATTTTTTTTAAAAAAATTAAGATGCTTGGAGTCTCAAAATTCTAGAATGATTATTACTGGGAGTATTTAGAACGGAGTGAGTAACCAGTCACATTTGATTTACCACCAATTTCTCCGTTTACCCCCATCCCCGACCGCGCCCAAAGCCCAACCACGTTCTCTGCAGTTCCATCGGTTCCAATCCCCCGCTCTGCTTGCACCGTCCCCCACCTGCCGGCGTCGATCCCCACCCCACCGGCTCCGCCATGCTTTGCATCCTCCTCCTCGACGAAGACGCTGCCGGCCGCACCTTGCTTAACCGCCCCGCAGTCCCAGGCTATGCAGCTGCTCCCCTGGTCACGAAGCTTCTACAATTGGGTGATGGCCACGGCAACGACGAGCACAGGAGTCAAGGGCGGAGCTGCGACTGGGCATGTAAGTTGGGATCTAGAAGGTGAGTTGACTTTCTATTTCCGTCAGCGCATATTCTTTGTGGAGGAGGAGTAAAATTTGTCTCCATTATGCCGAATGATAAGGTTTTATGGTACTCCCCATTGTTGATTGAAACATCTTGACGCCGTTGGCGACGAATGAGCTGAGCCATCTGCTGCTCGAGGACGGAGGCTGAGGCCAGTCTTGCTGCTACGTGCGTCTTCATTTTTTTTTTAGTTTTCCTTTCCAATTTTTTTAGTGATCCAGATATTATAGTCTAAAACATCTGTATAAATTACAGGAAATACTAGGGACTGTCAGGAACATATGTTCCATTTTGTTGATTTTTAGCACCTACTCCATGTTTATACAAATTGACAGTTTTGAGCGGTCATTGAAACTGACCTCTTAGTGTTGCAATTTCATTTCTGTGGGTCTATGAAGATTCCTATACCGTTGTTCACTTATTGGCTCCAAATATGTTCAATGATTGAAGCACTTATTGGCTCCAAATATGTTGTACTAATAACATTGAAGGAGTAATGTTTCTGACAACATGCCATGTTGCTGATGGCCCTTTTTTTTTTTTGCCCCAAACATGCACTTTTATCCTCACCTTTGATAGCTAGATACTGTTTTTTCTCCCTCTATAAGAATATGTTTCTCTTTCTGAACTGAGGCAGGAAACATATTCTAATGAGCCTAATCATTTACATCTTGCCTATATATAGGTAGTGTGTCTATGTGAATAAGCTCGACAGTTCTGTTCTATAGAGTTTTCTTGATGTTTTTTTTTTCTTAAACTTTAGAGAATAGTAAATAAAGACAATTACTCAACTACATTTTACAGCTGTACATTATGCCATTCAGCATGCTTCCACTGTCAAGCTGGAGACACCAGCCAACGTATATTTGATCCTTTTATGGTTTTCAGCTTGTGCTGTGATGGTGGATCAGTTTTTATTTAGTGAAAGAAGGAAACAGGAAGAGTATATACACAGATCAGCGTCGACTAAGGTAATGTTTTATAGCTTTAGCGTGTTTACAAATCTTCTTCGTTAGTTCTTTTATTTGTTACATTCTTCTGTTGCTCTTATTTTTTCCTAACAAATTGTTTTCCATAGAAAATGGATGCTATGAGTGGCCCACTGAATTCTGCCTATTCATGAAAATGCTTGAATGATGTGATTATATCAAACCTATTTGTTAAGATATGCATTGTTTTAACTCTGACATATTTATGTGCAGTTGTTAAAAAACAACTATGCTTGGTAAAACAGAATGCTCCTTTTGTCTTATGCAGCCTTTTTGTTGTGCATGTTAGAGCAGATCTCTTTTTTCTAAAGTCAGTAATCTAGGGTAGAGCATTGGGGAGGAAGAGTAAACGGGATCTCAGACTCAGTTGATATGAATCTGTATTAATGAGGGTTGCTTCTAGAAATAGTTATAATTCGTAGTAGCAGTGAAATATGTCAGTAAATAATGGAACGCCTCTTTTGCCATTCGCTTGGTTCAGAACAGCAAGAATTTACAGATTTTCTTATGGTTCGATTAGCGGTCCACTTTTGTTGTGCGTCGCTAGGCTTGCAAGTTTACATGCCCTGTTTTCATGCCCTGTAGTTATTGTACAGTTGAATTTAGTATAATTAAATTCGTCGCTGTCTCTTGCAGCCTGGGTGTGTGAAGATTGTTGTTAGTATGTTTGATGTGCTCCTACTCTAAAGCTAATGCTACTCCCTAACGGTTTAGCATGTTAAATTATCTGCTTCTATGCCATCTGTAAATTTTTCAAACAATAAATTTCATTAGTATCATGGTCGGTTTCTGCATGACCGATAGATAATTTGATCTGAGCCCCTTGATTTCAGAAAAATGATCCAGTAGGAGATATTGGCAGTCAAGCAGCTATCGAGACCACTTATTTGTCTAGGGGATGAAATGGTTCATAATCTGTTGAGCAAAGTAAGATATAATCCTAATTATTTTGATCTCTAGAACTCCAGTTCTTTTATATGTTATATGGATCTACATGGAATTGACATACTGAACTGAGACAATTTCATTTAAGAGACAGCTATAAGCATTTGTCCTTCATGTACTTTTTTTTGCCAAGAAAATGTATGGACAAAGAGGTAACAGTAACCCTTCACTACTATTTTTTTTTTTGCACTCTTGGCTTCTCTTAAACTAGTATCCAGATTGCATGATCTCTTCTTTCTCCAAACTTTTCAGGTGGGAGTAAACATGAATGCCCTAGTTCCATCAAGGTTGTCATGGATGAAGACTATACACAGTATGTTATTTGACATCCTAGTGTTAAGTGTTTTGAATGAGCACTGCAACAACATATTTTCTAATTAACTTTACCTTTGAGTTACTGTAGGGAACCTGCTCGGCAGGTACCAAAAGAACAGAAATCCTTGTGTTATGAAGCTCAGGCAAGCAATGAGCAAAAGCCTCAAGTGTAGCTTAGCCCTTGCATCTTCAGTTCGTTGGGAAACTATTGCCAGTGTCCTAACCTGTGGTTTTTTCTTTGAAACAGGGAAGTTGAATTGCTTAAGAAGAACCCACAGCACAACTTCCCCCTGAGCAGCCTTAGGCTTTCGACATTTGACTGATTCTCAAAAAAGATTTTCATTTCCTGTTTTGTTATATGATTATTGTGAGGTTGAGCCTTTGTGCCCCAATAGTATTTAGAATCTGAAGCATAGACAAGCAATAAACCTATGGGCTTATGCAAGTGTTGAAATATTATAACGAGTTGAGATACCTGCTATTTTTTACAGACTGCATATCGTGAGTGCTACTGCAAATGTAATAACTTGGCAACTATTGTTAGCTGTCTCAAATCTTGAAATGCTCGACCAAATGTAATAAATCCTTATGGGAAAATTAATCCTTAGCCATAAAAAACCATCAAATCCTTAGCCATAAAGAACAAATGTAGTTTGATGAGGAAGGTGGGAAAATGAACTAGAATGCCATTTGATACTGGGTGTAGCTATTCTGATACTTGCATTCCTAGTACCACCATACAAAAATAGCTACACCCAGTATCAGAATATATGATATGATATATATGCTCGTCTGGTGTATGTATAAAGAATACATAATATATACTCGTCTGATGTATATGTATGAATGCACCAACTCGACCAGAGTGACTAGGTACCGCCCGCCACTTATGCTATGCCGTCACTTCTGTTAAGTTGAGGAAGAAGCTCGATGCTAGTCGGCCTCCAGAATCTGCTGTCGTATATACGCGGTGGAAGCGTGACACAGCGCCTGCTTGCCACTAGGATCCCTTAGCTGATGATACTGCAGCTTCGAACAATTGTAGCCCTTGTACTCTTTGTGGCAAGCAAGGCAGCGCACCCGCTTTCCCTCCTTCTCGCCGAACAGCCCCAGTCGGGTCCTTCCTGTCTCAACCTCATTCCTGCATGAATGCATCCATCATGCAAGCATATTTCTGCTACTAGTAGATACATAAATGCGAGTGCCGAATATCAAGCAAGCACGTACGCCGATCTGTCATTAATTTAAGACTTACCGGAACTCTGGGAAGTACACCTTGAGGTAGTCATTGACGCAGCGGTGTGTTACATTTGTGTCGCTGAAGTCATGGTTATCACTAGAACTGCACGAAATAACTAGATCAGCTGCTTATCCCTCAATCACATTGAGGTTAGAGGAATTAAGTAGACACTACAAAGATAGTATCTTTTGTACAGAAAATACTAGAACGGAGTAGTAATAACAAAGCTGCTCAGTTACCTTGCTGCCGAGCCTCCAGCCCTAGCTAGCTTGAGCTGAACCAAGAGTGTGTCCACAAACGGGTTGCCAGTGCTCACGCCATCAGGATAAACACCTCTGATGTGCTTACGGTAGTATGATTCAGCTCTAAGAGTATCCCCTTGCTTTCTGATACTGAAGTAAGCATGCCCTCTCAGCAAAATGACGAGTTCAGGATGAGCCCTAATGATATCACGCTCATCCGCCTCAATGTCAACGGCACCATTTATAGCTTTTCCTTCTTGGACCATCAGAGTAAGAATCTCTAATACACGGTCCCACTCCCCTTGGCGAAGACAATGCTGCAGGTCATTAGGACCAAGCTGCTCCACCTGAACTCCAAGCCTGCAGTGCATTGAAATCTGAATGTCATTCCAGCCATTACATCATCACCGCCACTCTCAATACATTTTCTGAACTAACTGATCACATTTGACCAGCAATGACAAAAAAAAATTCAGTATAACAATGAGGTGCAAAGAACAGAAGCAAATGGGCATTCCCCATATAGCTAATAGAGAAGATGTGTGCGTGTAACATGGAACCTAAGTGTTTGTGAACGTTAATTCTCAATTGTCAGATTCTAAGGACTGACAAGCATAACTGAAGTAATATTTTGTACCAAATCAATCCCACAAAAGATCTGTACTTACATATCTAACTGATCAAGATCTTCGTTTTCACCGTCGTATGCTTCCACACGGTCATGCCCTTGGAAGAAGGGTGTTGGCCTACATATATATAACAGTCAATAATCAATCCGGAAAGTTTATACATTTACACGCCAAAATGATGTAGATGAAGATTGTTTAAATTAAGATACACTGCAGAAACAGATCATAAATCAGGAGCAAATTGTTGTACAGTGTAATATACACAAGCAAAACGAAATACAAGTGGTAGTCCCAAATTAATCATGCAATGCAATTTAGTGGTCGTACAGATGAGTGATCTTTCTGATCTCTAAATTAGAGAGCAAGAACACATTTTCATTTCTATTCAGATGTAAGATGTATAGATATAGCTAGGCAGTTTGAAACATGCACGGCATGTATGGCCATTAATAGGTGCAGGTACTGAAGCTGAGCATATAGATGGAACAGACCATGGCACACAACGAGTAATAGTAACGAAAAAAATAATAATAAAAATACCAGAATTTCCATACTATTTCATCCTTACACATGACCAAATTGCAAAACATCAAGAACACACTTTTGATGTTGCTGCTGACAGCTAAACCGGCGGGTGAAAAATGCAACCAAAATATGATGGGTAGATGATGCTATTATCCACGTGATTGCACATGTTGAGCTAAACATAAACTTGTCTAACAAAGGTAATCAGAACTTCATTGTTGCAACTTGCAATGCATGTTTTATTCTCGTTCCACAATTCAAATTTAAATTTTACAGAATATATACATATAGATAAAATATATATGTCCTCTATCCTTCCATCCGTATGCACTTCATTAGATCTTAACCCCAACGTGCATACCCGTGCACACAACACACGTACCAGTGGCTTTGTACATTGGTGAGGCCGACGCTGGCGTTGGTGCCGAAGCTGGCGCCGGCAGGATAGGTGTTGCTGTTGTTGAAGCCACCCATTCCTAGCGGCGTGCCCGCTGCCTCGGCGTTGGTGGTGCCGAAGTACGGGAACACAAATGGCTCCCCGTGCTCCGCCGCCGCCGCCGTCGTCGCCGCCGCTGCAAAGCTGGCGCCGGCGGGATAGGTGTTGCTGTTGTTGAAGCCATCCATTCGTAGCGGCGTGCCCGCTGCCTCGACGTTGGTGGTGCCGAAGTACGGGAACACAAATGGGTCCCCGTGCTCCGCCGCCGCCATCGCCACCGCTGCAAAGCTGGCGCCGGCGGGATAGGTGTTGCTGTTGTTGAAGCCACCCATTCCTAGCGGCGTGCCCGCTGCCTCGGCGTTGGTGGTGCCGAAGTACGGGAACACAAATGGCTCCCCGTGCTCCGCCGCCGCCGTCGTCGCCGCCGCCGCTGCAAAGCTGGCGCCGGCGGGATAGGTGTTGCTGTTGTTGAAGCCATCCATTCGTAGCGGCATGCCCGCTGCCTCGGCGTTGGTGGTGCCGAAGTACGGGAACACAAATGGTTCCCCGTGCTCCGCCGCCGCCGTCGCCACCGCTGCAAAGCTGGCGCCGGTGGGATAGGTGTTGCTGTTGTTGAAGCCACCCATTCCTAGCGGCGTGCCCGCTGCCTCGGCGTTGGTGGTGCCGAAGTACGGGTCCCCGTTCTCCGCCGCCGCCGTCGCCACCGCTGCATCCGCGTACGTGAAGCTGGCGCCGGGGAATGGCCGTTGATGAAGCCACCCATTAGTAGCGCCGTGCCCGCTGCCCCGGCGTTGGTGCCGAACGCCGGGAACACACAGGGCTCCTCGTGCTCCGCCGCCGCGGCCGCGGCGTACCTGGGGAAGACGCCGCCGGAGGGATTGCTCAAGTTGCCCGACCGGAGCTCGGTGGCCACGGCGCCCTCGGCGTCGGGGGCGGTACCGAAGGCTGGGAGCACGGAGCAGCGGTCCCCGAGCTCTGGTGCCCGCAAGAACCGCCGCTCCCGCCGCCGCCGCCGCCGCGGCAGCGTACCTGGAGAAGACGCTGCCGGAGGGATTGCTGTTTAAATTGCCCGACCGGAGCTCGGTGGCCACGGCGCCCTCGGCGTCGGGGCCGGTACCGAAGGCTGGGAGCACGGAGCAGCGGTCCCCGAGCTCTGGCGCCCGCAAGAACCGCCGCTCCGCCGCCGCCGCCGAGTGCCCGTTGATCTCCATCTGGGCGTAAAGGTGAGCTTGAGCTCCGTCCGCGACCGTGATGAAAACGAAGTGAGACGCTTGCGACAATGGAACTGGGAGGAGAGCGACAGTGACAGGAAAGTCGGTGGTCTCTTATATCGGGTCTGCCCACTTATCTAGGCGGGAGCCGGACAACAAGAGAGAGTCCATCATCATGTAAACACCCATGTTAATAAGCAGAGAGGCACTGACAAGACGATTGTGACGTCAATCCTTTTTGTCACTCTATATATATATCTTCTACGGTTATGACTTCGTCTTGGTTCCATTCCTAATGGAGTAATAGTTATTTGAGTAAGTAGTTATTTGGCTTTTGGATTCCAACATGGATCAGACCAGATCGTGCATATGGATTCCAATCCTGCGCAAACACTCACGTCCTATGTCTATTTTGGGAGGACAAATGGTTGGGACTCCCACTTGGGCCTTGTCAAGAACTTCAAAAGTAGCAAAAAATTTCCAAGCCAAAGGTAGTAAATAACACATAGGTAATATGCCCGGCATGTGCCCTCAGCACCACTACACTTGGATTCGTATTGAGAAGTGTATAGGGACACATCCCATTGTGCTCCTATACACTTCAATGCATATCTAACGGTCGATGTGCCGGGAGCACACCCTCAAATATAGAAAAACCGTGTTCAATAATAACATCAAAAGTGATTCTAAAAATGATATATCCTCCTTTTAAAAGAGAATAAGCCTTTTTGACCCTTTTTTTTTTTACATTTTAAACTCATGTTCATGATATGTTTTATTCTCAATTGTTGCCCGTGTGAAAACAAAGAAGAGAAATTAGGCCATGTTTCTTGAGGAACCTTATGACTGAGAAAGTAATATCCTTATTTATACAATGCTAAACTCAAGTAGCCGGTCTTTTTTTTTTGAGAATTACATAGTACAACGCCTTGACACCCACACACACGTGTATACACACTCACCCCAATAAAGACGTGATTTAATTGGACCCAAATTAGTAGTCTGGAATGACCTTCTCCCACGCATTGCTAATGTTACGCTTACACAAGGCCATGATGCCTTTCGTTGGAATTTGGATCCAACGGGTCAATTCTCAGTAAAATCACATTATTTCACTCTAATTTATCAAGAGGCTCCTAACTTAGACAAACTTAATTTGAATTCAAAGGCCCCTCTAAAGATAAAGATTTTCCTATTGTATCTTCGCGGAGGTGTTATCTTAACTAAAGATAACTTAACCAAACGTAATTGGCAAGGTAGTGAAAAGTGTTGCTTCTAACTTAAAACGAGACAAATAAAGACCATTTCTTTGTGGGTCGTTTTGCGTGTGCGGTTTGAGGCAGCATACATGTTGCTTTAGGCCTTTCTAAGCCTCTCGTAGTATTTCTCATATGTTTGGGAGTTGGATCTAGGGGTTTGGGAGGGGTTATTACTTTTAGTTCTGCTAGGCGTGGCATCTATTCATTGGTCACTTTGGCGATGCAGAAATGATTTGGTTTTTGAAAAGAGATAATATTATTCTTTTGTGCGGGCGATACATTCGGTTATTTATTGGTTTTGCACATTGGCTATCCTCAGAAGCACGCTTCGAGAAAAGTTGTAGCAGGTTTTGCACCAATTGGCGCAAACGGATACAGTGTTTTTTTCTCATAGGACGGAAGCACAAAGCTCAGGGTGGGACGCATTGATTTTGATTTTGCCCGGTGATTTTGGGGCAGATCGCGTGCACATCAGAGCCGCGGATGCAATAGAGCCGAACGAACGAGCCGGACAAGGCCGCAGGGGACTGAAGCGAGCCGGGGTTTTTTTTTTTTGAGCATCGAAGGGAGCCGCAGTTGAACAGATAGTTGCGCTCGGTCGATGGCTCGGTCCGCTCACACCAGTTTGGATGCGGACACAGACAGAATAGTTTCTAGGAAAAGAGGGGTCCGACCGTTTGATGATGAGTAGGACAACTTCCCCCCCCCCTTTTTTTGCACATTTGTGTTGCTACTATTTTGCCCAATCAGCATGGGAGTTGCAGGTGCAACCGTGCAAGTACACCAGTTTGTGGTCGCCATTAGTCCAAATTCGCTGACGGTGACGTTGTCACGTTGGCCCTCAGCCACACGCACACCAACCACAGCATGGAACAGCGACGCGGCACGACCCGCCGGCGGCGGGGATACTTTTAAATCTTTATATCTCGCTGCCGTTTCTGCCCGCAGGCAAGTGAAAAAGACGTGGGGGCTCATCCCGATGGATTACAGTGCGTACTCCGTATGCCTTGCCACGTGGTGAATTAGTTCGCTGACTTTTTAACAAGTTTCAGAGAAACAATACCACCATCGAGGAGGACCTATCAGATCTTAATTAGTACCAACTTGCACTTGCACCGCCATCTAAGGATGGCAGCGGATCGGGTTCGGGGGGGGTAATCCGCGGGTTTCGGGTCCCGCGGGTTTGGGTTTGGGTACGTTTTTCATCCATATTTTTTTTGGGTTCGGGTTCGGGTTCGGGTTTAGGTTCGGGTTCGGTTTTCGGGTTTAGTATTCCACCCGTGGATATCCAATGGATACCGAAATAAATCATTTGAATTAAAAACTATGTTTTATAATATGTTAATAATAATTTGTTTACTTAAATTATTAAATTTATTCAAAGTTGACTCATGAAAATATTTATTATTTGTTGTCTCTTGTTTATAAATGTGAATATGTGTATATATATCCGCGGATAATCCGCGGGTAATCTGGGGTTTCGGGTATCCACTTTCGGGTTTTAGGGTATCCGTTCGGGTTTCGGTACCCGCGGGTTTGGGTTTGGTGTTGGATTTCCACCGAATCGGTTTTGGGTTTGGGTTCGGGTTTTAGATTTCGGGTTTCGATTTCGGTGCACGGAGACTCCACCGATCCAACCCGACCGTTGCCATCCTTACCGCCATCCCTTTACGCCGTTGAAAATTTCCACCATCCCTTCGCCGATGGGGAAAATCCACCATCCGCGCCGGCCGCTGCCCTGAGTTCCGCGTGCTTCAGGGAATCCGGGGCTCGCGGATTTGTATGGCAGCAAGGAAGGCCGCGGGCGGCTTTGGCCGTGTCTTCCACCTCGATCAGAAAGCAATGGCGGGTGCTCTCTGCTAGTTTGCCGGTTCTGAAAGTACTGGTTTAGACTGTGGACCATCGCGATACGGATCGCGTGGCCGGCCAACGGGTCACGTCGCTTTCTTTACCATCGCTGTTCATGCTGCGCTAATGATATATATAGTGTTAGTTTTGTATATAGTACTAAATAATTTTTTAAGACCACGTCGAAACATGTTTTTCATTAAACATATAGAAAGTTACAAACATACCGAGACGGACCGGCAACAACACGTTACCACCGCCAAGAACCCAACCACTACTGGTTTACAAACGTTTGATTACATGATTGAAACAATGCCCTGTTAAGCGGCTTTATCGGTCATCCAAATGTCGTATTTTCTCTCACAAAGATCGGTACCAAAGAAATATTTTTACGTCACAAAGATCGGCCGGCCGGGACAACCCAAAATTAACAAGCGGGCTCAATCTTTACGACAATAGCCAACCTGCAGCTCAAATAAGACCTCGCAACACCCTCAAATGCCTATTGTCCGCTGACACCACAGCTGAGCTTCATCGTTGATGGCATCGACTATCTGAAATGGAGTGGAGACCGTTCCGTTGAACATCCTCGCACTCGCGCTCCTACTGAGCAGCCACCCAATTAGAAAGAAGAGGGAGTTGAAACCACGGCGGCGAGGGGCGGTGCCAAAGAAATTTTTTTAGGACGGCTGAACAAAATGCAACAACGACTTAACTCTACTACATCATGAAAAAAGGAGACAGGTCGTTCATACCGAGCCCAATTACAAAGCTAATAAACGACGTGTCATGTTGCCGCACATTATTCCTCCGAAGTAGGAACCTACACAAATAGAAATAATTGATTAGTCGCCAAAGGATGCTAGTTCGCTTGGTCTAGCGCTTCCAAACCACCCTCCGTGTCTGGGTTCAACTCCCATCGGGAGCGAATTAGCTAGAGGTAAAAAAAATCCCCTCGGCCGCCCCGGTGTGCCAAAGCACTGGTGATGACAAAACCCCGACTGTGCCATTTGGCCCGGCGGCGGTGGTGTTAAACCGTCCGCTTGACGGTGGTTCGCCCAGTTATGGTCCCCAAGGGGCTTGTCCCAGTTGTCCGTCGGGGCCGTTCGGGATTTTTGGCGATCGGGGAGTGAGAGCTTCTTCTTAAGCATAATACCGTAGGGCGGTGTTTCCCCTACCATCCGAAGTTTTTGAAATAATTGATTAGTCAAACATATATGGATCTCCAAATTATGAATTAATAGTTGAATAGCAACGCCACGTTGCTCTCATTAGTCGTCTTGGTTGAGGTTGATCCACTTCCGCTTGGAGCGATTTATAAAATAATTGTGCAAGGTTCTTTTTTCGACATACTTGGAAATTGAAATTGCACAATCAAACATTCAATTCAATCATCAAATATTCAATTGAATCACTTCCACCTAAAAAAAATCACATGAGTGTTGGTATTTTTAAACTACTTACAATAAAGATAATACATCTACAAAAAGCATAGATAGAAATACATTGTAGCACTTCAACAAAAGATAAACTCTCGGTTTTAATATCGAACCCAAAGAAACGGTAGGTGAATATAACAAAGATCTAACTTAACCCAAACTTCACAATCAAGGTACTTAAGAAACTAGCAGATAAAGGAGATTCCTCAAGTAAATCTAATTCAAACACTCATAAGTGTTGCTTCATACTTGCCTATCCGGGCGCTAATTCTTAATAGAGGAAGGCAAAATTACCCTACTAAAAAATGGACTAATGTCTACCGTTCGCCCTATTAACGAGAGGTGGGCTACAAAGGATTAAATGAAGCTATAAAAGTCACCTTCATAATACTACCACCGAAGCTATAAAAAGTCACCTTCATAATACTACCACCGACTCCCAGGCCAATAGGGGGCATTCACAAATAACCCTAGTCTAAACACCATGCTTACACTAGAAATTATACTCCCTTAATCAAGTAATGACCAAGATTAAAAAGTACTCAAAAGAGAGTTGCAAACAAGAAGAACAATATAAACCAATGCTTACTTTTAATAAGAAGTTGACTCACTAGAGAATCTCGGGAGCAAGTTCTTCTCACAAGAACTTGATCCCTTGAGAATACACGAGAGAAGATCCGACCAGGCCGGAGCTCCTCTAATCTACTCATTACTAGATCTAAACTATTTCTAATCATAGACTAATTCTAAGAATTAGTCTAATCATGATTGCTAATCATATCTGTAGTAGCTAATTGGAATTGCTCTCGGCTTTGACATGAGGATAATGAATAAGGGTTTTAGGGTGGAGCCCTGTCCCTTTATTTATAGCCCGAGGGATGGATACGAGTCGTTGGATCAAACCGACTTAAATCAATGGCTAGATATGATTCTATGGTTCCCATAGGTCGGTGGAGGAATGTTCCGAAGCTGGACACGTGGAGTGCCAAGGGGTGCTTGGCGTCCCCACACGTGTATGCCCCCCACATGGCTTTGGCGTGTGGGCCCAACCTTTGCGAGTTGTCCTCTTTTGTCCTTTAGACCCCTCGAATTTATACTAATCGCCTTGATTTGATCCTTTTCTTCAATTTCTCTATTTCTTCTCTTTTTTTCTCTATGTATTACGTCGCTTTTCCGAGTTCACCTACAAAACTAAGTGTGCACCAAAACTCATGGAAATCAATAGTATAAACCCTATCTTCTAGTGTTCTTGTTCCCAAATGTTCTATTATTTCATGATAAAAGTGGGCGATAACTACCGTCAACAATGAGGCTCGGAGATCACCTTGCCTAGTGCTGCGACGCGAGATGCACCACCCGAAGCGGCGGCGGAGTAGGCGAGCGGCGTCGACCATGGCGCCCTGCCTGCGTCTTGCGTCGACCACCGCCGCCACGGCCGGTGCCCGCCCTCGCCGTCCGAAAGCCCGGGCGCTATGTGGTGCGGCCCGCTTGGGGAGGATGCGGCGTTGTCGCGCCGAGAGGATGATGATAGGATGCAGCGTTGTGGGTTGCGGGAAGAGATGCAACAAATCGTGGGGTGGGGGGATTGGAATTTGGGTAGAGTTTTTCATTGGGCCTTGACTAGACTATATTACTTGTCGGCCCAATTAGAAAAAAGATAAATCTCACCCTCAAGCTAGGATCGTTGGCTCAAATTTGAGGTGGGGCTCTAGGGGGGCTTCCCCCTTCTAACGTCAGCGTAGGGTGTTGGCGGTTATTATCGAGTATATTATACCGCCAACCTTTATCCAATTCACGAAAAGGAGCAAACTTATGTTACATATACCTTTACTTCTGACCTAGTTCCACTTGTATTCGTAGAAATTATGTTTTGCGTGGTATAAGAGTGGAAACAGATACAAAGTCACCAAATAAATTAGAAAGCGTATTGAATAAAAAGACGCCAAGGAGTAGATCAATCAAGAGGACCAAACCCCCGCACAATTTGGCCCATGCACCATCATAGGCCCAACATTTGAAGGACAAAACGCTAACAGGAGAAGGCCGGGGCCGGGAGGCCCAGCCCGGGGGCGGCCGGCGCAAAATTTCGCCAAAATTTGCCGCCCTTTCTCGGGCGGTTTGGACCGTTTTCATGCGGTGGTTGCATGCGGTGCAAAGTTTCGTTCCCGCCAAGAAGACCTCGAAGCAAGGAGAGCCCTCCATTCACTCCTCCTCTCCACTATATAAAGAGAGGCACCCCTCACTTGCAACACACATTCTACACTTGAGCTTCATCTTCCATACATATATTTTGTAGTAGTGTCCCTCTAGGTGTTCTCCACCTAGTTGTACAATTTAGAAAAGAGGAAGAGAGTGAGAGGAGAAGAGAAGAGGGAGAGTCGGGTTTGTCGGTTCTGCCTCAACTTTTGTACCTCTACTGGAGCCGGCTCGATTCGAGTAACGCCCCGTGTTATCTTGTGGCAATTCTAATATTATTATTTTACTAAATTCAGTATTTATTTTATTTTACTTGCCGGATCTCCGCTCGGCCAGAAGGTTCTAGTTTTAGCGCCAAACTAGTTTCAGATGTCGCTAAGCGTAGGGCGTGGTGTCTAGGCTAGAGTTTACCTCGAGATTGCGCCCAACACTACGGAATAGTTGTGGTAGCCCCGGGTGACAGCCCCGACCAGGGCCTTTGTAGTCCACCACGTGCGTGTTGGTGATTTCGTAGAGCTTTTGGTGGCCTTCCCCGATTACCGTTTCCCGTCTTTTCGAGAATCGGAAGGTCACCGCTTTCAAGCAAGTGGAATTTAGTAAGCCTGAACCTTAGTAATTTAGTAATTTTGGGAAAACCCTAGAGAACCCCTTTCTTCCTACCAAAAATATTATTCCTACCCTATCTTGGACGACCTTAATTCTTCCTAGTTCACTTCTCGTTCCCCGTGGAAATCGATACCACTGAATACTCGAGTGAAAGCTACAACGGTACTTTCCGCGGCGCTATGATTTATCTGTAATGCGTTCAAAAATACCAACATAGGGGCTTGAGCCCACCCCCCCGGCCGTGAGCACCGTTGAAAGGTCCTAATGGCTAGAGGGGTGAATAGCCTATTAAAAATTCTACAAACAACACTAAGCAAGGCGGTTAGTAAATAAGATGGCGTAGCAAATAAGCAATGCTTCAACTAGCTATGCAAGCCACAATTCAATTCTATTGTCTCTAAACCACACAAGGGCTAAGTCACTAGTTTACTCCTAGGTGATCAAGCAATTCTAACTAAAACAAACACTAGGAACTAAACTACACAAGCCAACTAAACAAACTAGCAAACTACACAAGAAACTCAAGGTAAACAACTAAGCACCCTAACAAGATATACTACTAGGTAAAGCAAGGAGGTGCTAGAATACAAGCATACACCGGTGTAGTGTCGAGGTTGTAGCCAATCATCGTGTACAAGAAATCTCCAACGAACAATGACAAGAGACACGATGATTTTTCACCGAGGTTCACGTGCTTGCTTAAAGACGCTAAGTCCCGTTTGTGGCGACACACTCACTTGACGTATGCTAAAGCTTAATGGCGGTGCCAAATCCCTATGGGAGCTCAAGCAAACGATCACAAGAGAGGGTCCAACAAGCCACGAGCAATCCACTAGTGCTCCTTTTCGAATCTCCCGCGGGGTAAGGAACGACCCCTCACAATCACCACCGGTGTGGCCTCAAACAAGCTCCACTTGAGCTCAACACCGCCTCTTGCTCCAAGCCGCTAGGGAACCGGGCAAATTCCCAAGAAAACAAGAATCCCGCGGCTTCTCCAAGGATGAAGTGCCTCTAGATGCAACCGATGATGCAATGCACTTCTATCACTCTCAATCTCACCAAGAATTCGAGTTATGGATGGAGATGAGTGGAGAGGAGTATCAAATGCTCACTAGCAAGTTGGAAGCTTCAAATGTGCAAGAAAGGACTCAATGAACCGCCATCCAAGTATATATAGAGCTCCCCCTCGAAATAGAGTCGTTGCCTTCAAAATGTGCTCTCTGGCATCGATCGGACCTTGCCGACCGGACTCACCGATGAGTCCGGTCACAACCCCACAAGGCATCGGGGCCCACGGTGACGGCTTCCTCCACGATCCGTCAGGAGGTTCCGGTCGACACCGGAAGCGTCGATCTAGCTTCCGGTCGTGGTCCGGCCAAAACGCTGCCGCGAGCTCTCTCGCGACGCCTTGGCCGACCGAGCCACCGTCGGTCGCGTCCGGTCGAGGCCGAACACGTCCGGTCACCCCGTGGACGGTGATTCTTCATCTTTTTCTTTGCTCTTTGCTTCAACCTTGCTTAGCCTCTTGCCATAGGTTGCCAACACGTCCAAGATGATCACGTTATCATGCATGTTAGCTCGTCGAAAAGTTAGGCAAGATCGAAGTTAGTGCTCTCATTGTCCTAAATACAATATGCAAGTCAATTGGACCTAGAAGCACTTCACCAAAGGATTGTCGCGGCATCCCCTCTTGATAGTCGGCTATCTATCCTATAATGTGATCACCGCGGCTCTATCGTGCCTTAATCACCGAAAGGAAAACCCTATCAAGAATACCTTTGCCTTGATCTCCCGGGTTCCTCTCAAGCCGATCACCGAGCTTGACGATCCATCAAGTCCACCGACATTGTCCAAGTTCATGATCATCATGCTCCTTGTCACCAACTAATCCTATCTCAAGTCATACACTTAGAGCAAAGGATTAGTCCACAAGTGTGTCATCAATTTCCAAAACCAAACATGAGATTTCAACCGTCCCTGGCCACCACATGACTACCTCCTCCTCCACCATGTTCACAAGATCTTGTGGTTGAAACCTTGTAAGGAACATGTGCTAGACTTCATGACTTGCGGACGATCTCGTCATGTTTGTCAAGATGGCTAGAGGGGGGTGAATAGCCTATTAAAAATTCTTGCAACAACACTAAACAAATCGATTAGTAAATAAGATGGCGAAGCGAAGTAAGCGATGCTACTGAACTAGCTATGCAAGCCACAAGTCAATTCTATTGTCTCTAATCACAAGCAAAAGCTAGGTCACTAATGTACTCCTAGGTGAACAAGATATACTAACTAACAAGGCACTAGGAGCTACACAAGACTAATCAACACTAGAACACTACTAACAAAGCAAGATAGCTAGTGAAAGTAATGCGAGTGGACTAGAACACAATACCACCGTTGTAGTGTCGAGGATGTCGCCAATCACCGTGTACCAATAGAAATCTCCAACGAGCTCAACACAAGTGACACGATGATTTTTTTCACCGAGGTTCACGTGCTTGTTGGCACGCTAGTCCCCGTTGTGGCGATACACTCACTTGAAGTTTCACAAGTTTAATGGCCGGGTGCCAAATCGATGGGAGCTCAATGAAACTATCACAAGAGAGGATCCACAAGCCACGAGAAATCCACTAGTGCTCCTTTTCGCGAATCACCGGGGGTAAGGAACGACCCCTCACAAAACCACCGGTGTGGCCTCGAACAAACTCAATCGAGCTCAACACCGCCTCTTGCTCAAGCAGCTAGGGAACCAAGCAAATTCCCAAGAGAAACGAAATCCCATAGCTCCTCCAAGGATGAAGTGCCTCTAAATGCAAGCAATGCAATGCACTTCTATCACTCTCAATCTCACCAAAGATTCAAAGTTTGGATGAAGAGATGAGTGGAGTGGAGTCTCACAAGCTCACAATAGAGTTAGAGTGTTCAAATGTGCAAGAGAGACTCAAATGAACCGCCATCCAAGTATATATAGAGCCTCCCACGAAATAGAGCCGTTGTGCTTTGAATTGGGCTTTTTCTGGCATTGACCGGACTCACCAACGAGTCCGGTCAAGCGTCCGGTCGCACCAAATCATGCGTCCCGGTCCGGGCAGATACAGCGACTTTCGGGCCCACTACGGACAACAAACTTCGTGCTTCCGGTCAACGCTTCCGTCACCACGGATGCTTCCGGTCCATGCGTCCGGCCGAGCTCAAGACATGTCCCAAAAACATGCTCTTCAGAGTATGGCCGACCCGACCATTTCGACGGGCTGTCCGGTCAAAGAGCCGACTTCCGCTCGAGTCCGGTCGATGCTTCCGATTCCGCTTGTTTCTGCGTGTTCTTCATTTTGTTGTCACCTTTGCTTCAACCTTGCTTCGCTTCTTGCCACAATTTGCCAACAACAGGTTGAAGATGATCTCGATATCAAGTATGTTAGCATGTCACGATCGGTTAGGCAAGAACGAAGTTAGTGCTCTCAATCCTAAATGCAATATGCAAGTCAATTGGACCTAGAAGCACTTCACCAAAGGATTAGTCGCGGCATCCCCTCTTGATAGTCGGCCATCTAGCCTATAATGTGATCACACGCTCTATCGTGTCTTGATCACCGAAAGTAAAACCCTATCAAGTACTCCTTTGCCTTGATCTCTGGGGTTTCCTCCAAACCGACAAACCGAGCTTGATGATCCATCATGTCCATCATCATCGCCCATGTTCATGATCATCATGCTCCACGTCATCCATGCAATCCTATCTCTTAAGTCACACTTAGAGTAAAGGATTAGCATAACAAGTGTGTCTTCAATTTCCAAAACCAAACATGAGATTTCACTAGGACCCCCGGACAGCCAGCAGGCTTGACTCACCCAACTTGACAAACATGACGAGATCGTCCGCAAAGAGGCTCACTCTAGAGCCGGATAAGACAATGGCCTCCATTAGGAACCCTTGAAGCTCCACCCATTGGAGTAGATGGTTCAGCACTTCCATTGTGAGCACGAACAACATGGGTGATAGAGGGTCACCCTGTCTTAGTCCCGTGCATGGCAAATTATACGCCCAGACCACTCATTAAGAAGAATATTGGTGCTTGTCGTGGACAACAATGGAGATCCAATTACGCCAACATTGCCCGAAGTCCAGGGAGAAGTGTTGTTTTGTAATAGTTGTAGATTATCATTCTTGCTTTTCCTCACTTAATTAGCACTAGATGTAAATCGTGTCTGCCTGATGGGTGGAGTTGGTTGTATGGCCTTCTTGCATCAAGTTTAGTTAGATCATCTATTTATTCTAGTACTACTACTTAGGGGTAATTTGGGCCGAGGATTTCATTGTTTTTTAGCATCACAGACTTTCATTAATTAATGACAAGATTACAATCGTTGGTTGCTAGTCCCTCAAGACACTTTGTAGGGCGTAGTCAATCCAAAAATGAGAGTGATCCGAGGCCGAGACAAAGTTAGCACAACAATGCGCCACCGAGTTGGCCTCTCGACACACCCATTCAACACGAAAATCAACAAAACTCCAGCCTATCTCTGTGATATTGACACATAAAAACCCCCTATCGAAGACATGCACCCCTAATCGGCTTCAATAAGAATCTTCAAAGTCCTCGGCAATCCATTTCTAGAATGACACCTATCATAGCCAATTTTCGAGGCAAGCTCCGTGCCCTCTTTAGCGGCCATGGCCTCCGGCCGAGCATCCTGACATCCTCATGCCATTGCGCCTAGTACTACTTTGAAAGGTCCTAAATGGCTAGAGGGGGGGTGAATAGCCTAATAAAATTTTCTACAAAACACTAGACAAACTTGTTAGAATAACAAATGGCGATAAATGCGCTTGCTCTAGCTCTACTTGTCGGCAAGCCTCCTATTATCAATTCTAGTTGCTATGATCTCTAGTTCACTCAAAAAAAGCTAAGTCGCTACTTTACCAACTAGGTGAACAAGCTAGATTACTCTAAACAAGACTAAGCAACTAGCTAAGCTACACAACCTACACAAGCACAAAAATATATATCAATGTAAATGCAAGGTAGAGAGGAGATTTTATACCAATGTGTCGAGGTAAGTCAACCAATCACCGAAGGATATATATCAAGATGAACAATGAAGCCAATCACCAAAGGTTGACAAGAGACACAATGATTTAACCCGAAGTTCACTTGAGCACCCTCAAGCTAATCTCCGTTGTGCCGCTCCTTCTCACGTGTGGGTCGAGGTGGAGCTCACTCCAAGCCAAATGCCTTTAGGCTTCTCGCACCCAAAGCAAATGAGAGGTACCCAAGACACGAGCAATAGATTACTCACACTTTGTCTTCCCGACGCAGGAGTGTGTGATCCTCTCACAAATCACCGGAGGTGGCCAAGAACAATCACCAACTCTTGCCAACGCCTCCACCAATCACCAAGCCGGGTAGGAGTGGTGCTCTCCAAGAGCAAAAGGAAATCCACCGCTCACAACGATCCACAAGCGCCACTAGATGCAAAGATCAAAGCAATGTGCACTTGAATCACCTCAACTCACTAGAATGGATGCTCTCAAGCAAAAGGAGTGAGGAGGAGGATGTGTGCTCAGCTCTAGAGGTGTTAGGATTGATTCAAAATGACCAAGAGACCTCCCATGGCCGCCCAAAGGGGTATAAATAGCCCCCACCACGAAATGTGGCCGTTGGGGTGCAAATCACGCACAAATCAGCCTCGACCGACGCGACCGACCGACTCACGTTGAGTCCGGGTCGGTGGGTCCGTCTAACCAACAAACCCCACCGACCGCCAAACCGAGCAGTACCGAAGGCCCCGGCCGCAAGGTCCGATCGTGCTTCCGTCGCCCGCCGACCACCGAGCGAAAAACATGCTCGCCGGACCGTGACGGACCATCCCATCAAAAATCCGCGGCTTCCTGCCAGTGAGTCCGTCGCCAATGAGCTGCGAATTGCGTGCCGCTTCGGCCGCCCTTCGCTTTGCTCCAAACCGACTTCCGTCCACTTGATTCTTGTTGCCGGCTAATGTCGAAGGACACCCCACGCCATGTGTTAGCATTTTCAAAACATTTTGGATCAAGTAATGAGTTAGCTCTCAAGGTTAGAATGCATGCAAATGATTTTGAACCTAGAGGCACATGTGGATCGATATGTACTGATAGTGGATCGATATGTACGATAGTTTTCCCCTCTTTATAGTACGGCTTATCGATCCTATAATCACTCACACCCTCTATGGTGTCTTGAGTGTAAAATCAAAATGGCCCTATGATATACCTTTGCCTTGAGTCCATTTTGATCCACCATCCACTCCAAGTCATGCACTTGATCATCATTTGAATCATTCGATCCATCCACCATGACCACCATGCATCGTCCTTGGCTTGACCAATCTCCAACTAAAACAAACACTTAGCATAGAGAGATTAGTCCTAAGGATGTCATCAATTACCCAAAACCAATCTAGAGATCTTCACTCGCCCCTGGTGATCACGTATGACAACTCCTGCACTCCCGCTGCATGTGATCGAGTCAAACGTAACATCGGGATTAAACTTGAGCCACCCCTCTTCTAGCAGGCACCACTTCACCATTTTCTCGGCATCTTTGCGGGGTTGGGCGGCACCTCCAAAGAGATCAAGTCCTCGAAAGCACGCTATTTATGTACCGCGGCGGTAGCCCCGGTTCCTGCACCTTGCGGCCATGGCGGCGAGCGTTCCGCCCCATCCACAGCGACCACGCCTCGCAGCTCAAAATCGTCGCAGTCTTGGCCGAGCATATATCAGGCTTGAGGATATCCATAGCCCATGATAGTGGATGGAGATTCGGAGCAGCAACACTTGTTGATGTCTTGACCTCAGCCCACAATCTTACCTCAGCCCACAATCTTCTAGCCCCCGGGCACAATAAGAACATATGGTATAAGGACTCATCCTCAACGCCGCACACTTCACAGAAGCTCTCCAGGGACACATGGCGGCGCTTTAGTAACGACTTCGATGGCAAAGCATTGTGCAACACCCGCCACCAGAAAACACGCCTTTAGTGATACCCCCAATTTCCAAACAACGTCCCAAGTATGGCCTGCACTCCACGAGCTAGACGCATTCCTGGTCGCCATTTCTTTCGCTTCTTGTTCCTCCTTCAAAAATATGTTTTTCTCCCAAGCCCAAAGCACCACATCTTCTTCCAAAATGGGTGCTTGGTTTGATTTTGAGAACCTCCACAACTTCCAAAGCCATGAACGAATTGCGCATTTATATGTTCATCCCACACTCAAGTACCGCACAAACAAGTCTTGCACCAGCTCAACATTTGATCCTTCCCTCCGCACTAAAAGGACGTAGAGAACGGAGACCGGGATCTAATTTTCCCCGCCAAGCATTAAAATTCCCCAGTCCAACTCTTTTTATCATGCCCTTCTGCAGTACATCTCTACCATGAAAAATAGACCTCCACATAGCCGAGCATCGCTTCTTTTTGGTCGCTGAGAGGAAATCAGAGTGTGGGAAATATTTCCCCTTCAGAATCCTTGCGCATAGCGAGTCCAGTCTAGTGATCAGTCTCCAGCCTTGCTTTCTTAGCATTGCCTGAGTGAACAACGAGTAATCCCTGAACCCCATACCTCCATGGTACTTAGGCCGGGTTAACTTCTCCCACCTCAGCCAATGCATCTTATGATTATCAACTGAGCTACCCCACCGGTAGTTGGACACAAAAAGTAGTCAGCTTGTTTGCACACCGCTGGCGGTAACTTGGTAACTTGAAACACGACATAGGATAGGTGGGAACTGACTGGGCATTGGCCTTGCATTGGCCGTCACCAACACTTTCCCTTGATATTTCATTGTTAATCAGTTGAGAGGTACAGCTACCAGATAGGGGTGATACGGGGAAAAAAGTCTCCTTGCATCGTTTCCTCGCGGAAGCTTCCTTGTGTCTCGCATTATTTAATTTCTATTCTATGGCTCTCCTGCCTGCTGTCCCCATCCTTCCTAACAATCTGGCACGTATAAAAAAAATTGACATTAGAGGATAGCAGATCGATCATGCGGCCATCTCGATCCAAGCACAAGCAGGTCGATCAGGTCTCTCCCGGAACTATTGCGGCTGTGGCCATATCCGCCCCTCGCCCCGCCCCCCCCCCCCCCCCTTTGAAAAGACGACGGGCTGCGCACGCTCGGCGGAGGGATGCGATGCGCACGTCTCCTCTTTTTTTTTTTTCAAAGTTTTGCTTGCCATTATTCTTCTGGTTTTGCCAATATACCTGTGGATCAACTTATATAGAAAAAAAAAAAGTACCGGTGGATCGATTTCTCCTCTTCCTCGAACTGAACAGATATTGCATCGAACCGAATTTATGGAAAATCGTTTTTTGCTCTGACAACGACCTGTCGACTATTCAATTTGTTCACGGTTCCTTTTATTTAACACTGGAGCTGCTCTCATGCACAATACTGGTACAGTGCTTTGACAAGTAGGAGTATCTATATATAATAATAACTTTGACAAGTAGAAGTATCTATATTGTATATAAGTAATTCTGTAAAAGAAAGCAAGAAAGAAAGAAAGAAAAGAAAAAAGTAATTCTGTAATTGGCTATCTGCCTCGTTTCTCGTACGTGGACGCATAGGACTGGCTAGGACAAAACAAAAGTACTTTGACCGTTTGTGTTGGGCAACAGCGACACAAATGCTAGCTGTGGAGTTTGGGATCGGTGGATTGGGAAGTCACGGCACTCCGTTCCGTTTCTCGAGCAAGTATTATGGCGCCAGAACCTGGCTTAAATGCTGATGTGGAGGAGAGAAGGGAGGAGAGAGAGGGAGGAGCGGGCGGTATAAGCGCCGGCTTGAGGCCGGCTGAGAGGCGTGCATGCAACTTCTATTGGCTATCCTCCTTGTACGCTTGCTACCTATTGACTGCATGTGCTATTGTTGCATGCAGCCACAATTAATACTTCTCCACGCTGGCGTTTATTTCGCCTACTGCCGGCGAAACCATAAAACATGCTCTCACAAGCCCCCGACAAATAAATAGTTAAAAATTACGTAGTACTGCCTAGTAGTAATATAATATCACTCCAATAATATACCAGAAGATAAAAAGCAGGTATGTATAAACCTGCCCTCTTTTCAATCCCAAAATTCCATACAACTCGCTGACCTAGCCATTTCGATGTATTGTTAGGTTTATTATCTCCCAGCCTAAGGTAAATTCATTTGTTCTACCACTATATGTAATCCAATGCTTCAGGGCAACCGCAACCCAAGGTAAATTGCTTTTTTCTACCGTCATATACAACCCAATGCTTCAATTGGGAGTTTCGAAACCGTTTCATCTTGCATGCAGTTTTTTTTTTTTGAGATTACACAGTACAACGCAGACGCTCAACACGCACGCACAGTTGATCCTTTCGTGTATACAAATATATTGCATCTTAATTTTCCTTGAGGTATTATGAAGCAACAAAATTAAATAGTACAAAGACAAAGAAACTGACTTCCCTTATGAACCACACTATGAGTCTTCCACTTGACTCACAGACAACATGACCTTGTCAACCTCAGATGTGCCCACTCAATCCTACCTATGCCCCTTCCCTATCATATATATCCCACCTCGGTCAGCATTGCACATGCTTTTCATTGTTTTGTATTGAAACATCAGCATCCAAGTCCTCTAGAATCTAGAGCCACCACTCGGTGGTCCACAAGTGAGCTCTCTACCTCTCCCGGGTCTCTTTTATGGGGTTAGAAATCTTCAGAGGATGGCATATCAGGCAGGTATGTTTATGTCAGATTAGTTGTGCAGTTTGTATAATTTCATACTCTGTATATGATGGCTGGTGACTATGTGCTGTGACAGGAGAGGTTCCATGATTGGGAATCCAGAGGAGTTAAAATTGTACCTGTCCTCTCAAGGCCAGATGGTCAAATTGACAGGCGAACAAGGTTATGTACAGGTGTGCTGTTATCTTTTGACTCCCATGTTATTTATAGTTTGTTGTGTTTCTTGTGATATAGAGTTTCTTTTGCATTTTGTAGAATGTGTTCTCAAGGATGAAGAATATTGTAAACCCTTCATTAGTGGGAGCAATCCTCCTGCCTCCTTCTGCATTTTTGTTTGTGTCTATCTGCTTTTCTTTGCATGAACTGAACTCGTGTGGAGTGCTAGAAACTCTATCCATAACTCTGTTGATTCGTAATACTTTCAGTTAGCATTGGCCATTAGGTGTGCAGATGTTAATATGTGCTTACACCAATGCTTCGAATAGCTAAGTGCTAATCACCTTATTTTTAGGCACCTGTTTCCGTTCTAAAAGAGAAGGTTGTTGAAGTGACTGGGGTTCCATTGGATCATCAGCGCTTGATTTTTAGAGTAAGAGTCTTGAAGGATGATCACCTCCTATCGTAAAACCGTATCCTTTCTGTTTTTGCATCTTGCTTCATGGTTATGAAGTGTACTTGATCAATCTGCATCTTTGTTTCACTTATCCACCTGCATGCAGCGTGAAACCAAAGATTTTGTCCGCCAAGAGTAACGGATTATGGGGAGTTATTAAGGATTATCGGGTTAATGCCTTTCTTAGTGGATTATCGTTAATGTACATTTTTATGGATGTGCTAGGTTAATGGTTTCCATCAGTACGTGGCTGGATATGCCATTTTGCAAAGGAACTTATCTCACATTAATATCTATTCAAAATTATCATTTTTTAATATATTTTTTTTAAAAATTTCCACTTGTATGCTTTTAAAAATGCTTTGTTGTGTCATTCAAATTCCCAATGTGTTTGTTTCTCTCCATCCATATTCTGTCATGTCTATCCTAAACGACTACAAGATTTGGAGGATGGATACACATAGCATCTGGTTGCTCTCGCCATGCCAGGGGCTACAATTCTTACGGGGGCTTCAAGGAAATACACATGCTACATGATCATTGATCAATGCTGAACCACCAAGTTTATCTGTATAAGTAGTGTTAAAATAGTGAGTACCTAAGTTGGTGCTAAATCTATTTGATCCTAGCGGCTGCTTAGGTTATTAGTTATTACTTGAGGACATGGGCCCGAAAAAGATTTTATATTTTTCTCGCGGCAAAGAACGCTATCGAAATGGAGGATTGTTGGATGATGTTTCGTGGCACGCTTCTCTCATTATTGTTTCTTTCTCCATGAAGTTATCCGATCGCATGGCTCTAGGCTATTTTGGATGTACTTGTGATACATGTATGTCTTTACTCGATGGTCTTTTGGCCTCTGTGTTGAGATCATAGTAAATACAGGTCTGTGATATAGACAAAAGCACTCTTTTTGGTAGAAGAAAAACTATGATGTATTAAGATTCTCCGAATTAACAATGAATTGTTGTGATAGTCCCTGATTTATTAAGCCTATTGTTATGATACCGTAGGCTCACTAATTTTTGGGTACGCAGGTCCGTCTCTAGCGTGGAGTTGATGGAAGACATCTGAGTACATAGGAGACCATGTTGAAGGCGGAAATATAGGTGCCGTGAATTATCAAAAGTCGCCAAATGTTTAGTTTTGACGTGTTCTCGAGACATGAGCATTTGTATGTTTCGATTCCCCGTTGTTATTCTACTGCCACATGAACTAATGGTTCGTGATGTCAAGAAAGTTGTCCTAATTGTTCAATTGCAACGCTGTGCTTTTTTTCTTTTACATGAAAATAATTGTGTTGCACTCAATTAACTACCAATTTTTTATTTTCAAGTGTGTTCCTGAAATAAAGCCGTATGCTAGCACGGCACTATACTAGTACAAAGACAAAGAAACCGACTTCCCTTATGAACCACACTATGAGTCTTCCACTTGACTCACGCACAACATGACCTTGTCAACCTCGATGTGCCCACTCAATCCTACCTATGCCCCTTCCCTATCATATATATCCCACCTCGGTCAGCATTGCACATGCTTTTCATTGTTTTGTATTGAAACATCAGCATCCAAGTCCTCTAGAATCTAGAGCCACCACTTTCGGTGGTCCACAAGTGAGCTCTCTACCTCTCCCTCTCCTGTCCTCCAGGCTCTCCGCAGCGTTAACCGATAGGCGCTAAAAAGTTTGTCTTTGGTTCAAATCAAATTGAATATTTTGGCAATGTGTCTAAATTGAACCAAAGTGGTAAAATTGACCCTATCGACATAACTATGCTAATCTACTCTCTAAAAACTTGACCATAACCTCCTCATCCGAGGGGGCCAACCGGATGCCAACTCTAAGCCTTGCTTACTCTTGGTCGCTTTCCGTGCCCCCGCACATACTTCCTTCCTCCATGAGGAGCGTTAAATCGACAAAGTGTCCCACTTGAGGGCTCACGAAATCAACGGACCACGAAAACAACGTTATCCGATTGGAGGGCTAGGATCAAAAGTTTGATGCATGGTCTCGACATCCTCACCTCCTCGCTTTACGTCCCCACGCATCGTGATCCGCAGCCGAGGGATCGAATCCCCTGCCGTGCCTCTTTAATTTTGTTTCCAAAACGAAAAAGAAAACACTCGATGCCCGCCCCTCTCTCTCTCAAGGCCACCGCCGCCGCCCGGTCTAGCATTGCCGTTCCCCACCCTCTTCTCCGGATCGCCCGCCGCCCCGTCGTCTTTGCCGCAATCATCGGCACTTTCCCTAACGCCGCACTCCTTCCTCCCATCCTCCCGGACTCCATGCGATGGGGGCTGCGCCATCCTGTCGCCTCTGCACCGACGACCCCGCCCGCCATCACCATCTCGCCCTTTCTCATCCCTAGCCACGCGCGGCCAAGACCGTAATCATATGAGAGGCCGGGCGACGAGCGTTGGATGACGGGCTCGAGGGAACCGCCCGGCGGCGGCGTTGGATGACGGGCTCGAGGAACCGGCCGGGCGGCGCCCAAGACCAAGACCAGGGCGGCGACGCCTGTACTTTGCTGTTTTTCAAGTCGAGATCCACAAAACCACGTGCGCCGCCGGGGACCACATCCGCCTCTGCTGGCTTCAAGTCGAAAACCGTAGATCGTTAGGAATCAAGAGCGGATCTCAAGCACGCTCCTGGTAAGTTCGCCCAACTCTTTGCTGGGTTGGAAATTAGGAAAATTCTATTGGTTATAGATTAATTAGAGAAATCTTGCTTGGTCGTAGAATTATGGTACTATGATTGCACATGAGGTGTTTGCGAAAATGCCAAACATGACTATCTTGGTTGCAAGGTGTCATAGGAAATGCCATAGCTTTTGCATAGCAATTCAATTTTTGCAGCGGCCGTGGCTGGTGGAGCACGAGGAGCTGCCAGATTCCCACAAGGATGATGACTATCCGTGGCCTTTGGGCTATCCAATCGCACCAAGTGGTGCATCCATAATGTGAGGTATGTCCACATGAATCAATCTGCTATTCTGCACATCCTAAATAATATTTCAAATTTGGTTTTAATTTATATGTTTTTGTTTATAAAGGGACGAGACAAGCCAACTTGCAGTTAGAAAGTGATGAGTATGGATGCCAACAAACAGATCTAACTAAAATTGCAATGAATTGCAATGCACATGGTTGAGCATGTGGTGAAATCAATGGAGAAGCACCTCCAGGTCACCAAGTGAATTGCCATGCACTTGGTTGTGCATATACATAGTTTGTCTTGCAGTTTGTTTATACACTTCTCTAGAGTGCCTTTCATTTAGCTCAACTGGATTAATCGGCATGTACATTCTCTAATTCCTCTCACAATCTCAGAAATTGCATAGTGGAGATTTAGTGCACCGTGGAACTACATATTTCATGCTCATCTCTGTATGGTTTCGGTTCTACAGATTCCTCGATGGATTTGAATTTTAGGTTAGAATAACCCACCATTTACTTCATTCCCGAGAAACATATATATTGTCCTTTTGTTTTTACCGTAGGGTTAGCATGGGCACGCTACTATGTTCAATATGTATTAGAGTATTCTTTTGAGATATTTTAAGTATGTTGAAATGTGCAATAGTGGTGGGGTCAAAAGCTATTTTTTAAGTGTCTCATTATCTAACTCTTGGATTTGGCTTTGCAGAAGGGTTGGAAAAATACTTGCTTTACAATTGTTTGTTTCTGGTGTGAAGCAATATGTTTTTGTTGGCACAGCTGCATTGGTTGATTGATCATGTCTTGAGGAGTTTACAGTTTGGGACTTCACAAAACAAGGTATATTTTCATTCTCAGAACAGTGTCTCTCATATGTTTGATTGTATGTGCTTGGTTTCTATTTGAGATGTAATGATCCTGAGACATGAGTAGTTGTCTAACTATATGTGCATAGAGATTAGAGATTGTCCAGAGTAGCTTGATAAATATGCTTATTCAAAATTGTCTTAGAAGACTGAACTGCATTCTTACAATTAGTTTCTTCAAAGATAAATTTTACTTATGGAAAATGTTCATCGACAAAAACCACAAAGTGGCTGTAGTTCTGAAAACATGCCAGGATAGTGCAGTAGTTCTGAATCTGTTGACCACGTCTTTTTTCTCTGTTATTTGGCAAATTTCTTTGGGGATATTGTCAAAGAATTTCAACTCATTCATATACCAAATTCCTTGAAAAGGTTTTTAGGATTGGTTATAGGGCAAGAGCCTCTACCTACTAGACTGATTATGTTCTTGTTTTCAGATTTGACATGAGCACCGTGGACACCCAAACCCCTTCTATGGGAGGAAGACAGAGAACAGCTGGGGATGTGAAGGAGAAGATTCTGCAATGGATGAAGCATAAGAGTCTTACTTATGAGTTACTAATCCAAAATTTGATTTGTGCATAAAGTTTGACCGCTGCTTCTACAAGTAGCGCCTGAGCATTTGAGCAATGGTGAAGAGTTGGGTAAATCAATGTTTTGACAGCTTCCATGAAGATCTCCAAGGCCTACTTAAGGTCTTTAGACAGATTGTAAATTAGATGCTTATAAGTAAAGACATAACTTTATTATGTCTTGCTATGTTAAGTGTTTTGCAGATTATATACATGGTCATATATAATTGTGTGAAAGTCGAACTATGAAAAACAAATATCGTTAAAATAGCGTAAATGCGTTAGCACGGGCACTATACCTCCCCCGGCCTCTTTTATGGGGTTAGAAATCTTCGCAGGATGGCATATCAGGCAGGTATGTTTATGTCAGATTAGTTGTGCGTTTGTATAATTTCATACTCTGATATGATGGTCGGTGACTATGTGTTTGTGACAGGGAGAGGTTCCATGATTGGGAATCCAGAGGAGTTAAAATTGTACCTGTCCTCTCAAGGCCGATGGTCAAATTGACAAAGTAACAAGGTTATGTACAGGTGTGCTGTTATCTTTTTGACTCCCATGTTATTTATAGTTTGTTGTGTTTCTTGTGATATAGAGTTTCTTTGCATTTTGTAGAATGTGTTCTCAAGGATGAAGAATATTGTAAACCCTTCATTAGTGGGAGCAATCCTCCTGCCTCCTTCGCATTTTTTGTTTGTGTCTATACGCTTATTTGCCGATGAATCTGAACTCGTGTGTGGAGTGCTAGAAACTCTATCCATAACTCTGTTGATTCGTAATACTTTTCGCTAGCATTGGCCATTAGGTGTGCGGATGTTAATATGTGCTTACACCAATGCTTCGAATAGCTAAGTGCTAATCACCTTATTTTTAGGCACCTTTGTTTCCGTTCTAAAAAGAGAAGGTTGTTGAAGTGACCGGGGTTCCATTGGATCATCGCTGATTTTTTAGAGTAAGAGTCTTGAAGGATGATCACCTCCTATCGAAACCGTATCCTTTTCTGTTTTTGCATCTTGCTTCATGGTTATGAAGTGTACTTGATCAATCTCGCATCTTTGTTTCACTTATCCACTGCATGCAGCGGTGAAAACCGAAAGATTTTTGTCTCGCCAAGAGTAACGGATTATGGGGAGTTATTAAGGATTATCGGTTAATGCCTTTCTTAGTGGATTATCGGTAATGTACATTTTTATGGATGTGCTAGGTTAATGGTTTCCATCAGTACGTGGCTGGATATGCCATTTTGCAAAGGAACTTATCTCACATTAATATCTATTCAAAATTATCATTTTTTAATATATTTTTTAAAAAAATTTCCACTTGTATGCTTTTAAAATGCTTTGTTGTGTCATTCAAATTCCCAATGTGTTTGTTTCTCTCCATCCATATTCTCGTCATGTCTATCCTTAACGACTACAAGATTTGGAGGATGGATACACATAGCATCTCTGGTTGCTCTACGTATGTGAGAGGGCTACAATTCTTCCGGGGCTTCAAGGAAATACACATGCTACATGATCATTGATCAATGCTGAACCACCAAGTTTATCTCGTATAAGTAGTGTTAAAATAGTGAGTACCTAAGTTGGTGCTAAATCTATTTGATCCTAGCCAAAGGTTTAGGTTATTAGTTATTACTTGAGGACATGGGCCTGAAAAAAGATTTTATATTTTTCTCATGCAAGAAACGCATCGAAATGGAGGATTGTTGGATGATGTTTCCGTGGTACGCTTCTCATTATTGTTTCTTTCTCCATGAAGTTATCTTCCATCGCATGGCTCTAGGCTATTTTGGATGACTTGTGATACATGTATGTCTTTTCTCGATGGTCTTTTTGGCCTCGTGTTGAGATCATAGTAAATACAATGCGTGATATAGACAAAAGCACTCTTTTTGGTAGAAGAAAAACTATGATGTATTAAGATTCTCCTAATTAACAATGAATTGTTGTGATAGTCTCGATTTATTAAGCCTATTGTTATGATACTGTAGGCTCACTAATTTTTGGGTACGCAGGTCTGTCTCTAGCGTGGAGTTGATGGAAGACATCCGAGTACATAGGAGACCATGTTGAAGGCGGAAATATAGGTGCCGGGAATTATCAAAAGTCGCCAAATGTTTAGTTTTTTGACGTGTTCTCGAGACATGAGCATTTGTATGTTTCGATTCCCCGTTGTTATTCTACGCCACATGAACTAATGGTTCGTGATGTCAAGAAAGTTGTCCTAATTGTTCAATTGCAACGCCGTGCTTTTTTTCTTTTTACATGAAAATAATTGTGTTGCACTCAGCTAACTACCAATTTTTATTTTCAAGTGTGTTCTGAAATAAAGCCGTGATGTTAGCACGGGCACTATACTAGTACAAAGACAAAGAAACTGACTTCCCTTATGAACCACACTATGAGTCTTCCACTTGACTCACGTGACAACATGACCTTGTCAACCCTTTTCGGATGTGCCCACTCAATCCTACCTATGCCCCTTCCCTATCATATATATCCCACCTCGGTCAGCATTGCACATGCTTTTCATTGTTTTGTATTGAAACATCGGCATCCAAGTCCTCTAGAATCTAGAGCCACCACTCGGTGGTCCACAAGTGAGCTCTCTACCTCTCCCGGGTCTCTCGTGCTCTCCTCGTTAAACCGATAGGCGTTGTGAAAAAGTTTGTCTTTGGTTCAAATCAAATTGAATATTTTGGCAATGTGTCTAAATTGAACCAAAGTGGTAAAATTGACCCTATCGACATAACTATGCTAATCTACTCTCTAAAACTTGACCATAACCTCCTCATCAGGGGCCAACCGGGATGCCAACTCTAAGCCTTGCTTACTCTTGGTCGTTTCCCGTGCCCGGGCACATACTTCCTTCCTCCATGAGGAGCGTTAAACGACAAAGTGTCGGCCCGTCCACAAATCTCCCGGCCGTGGCTCATAACCCCGTGGAGCCTACTATGTGATAGGTGCTTTCAACTTCCAAATGAGGCTTCGGCAAAGTAAATGCGGCCCCACCGACAAGGCGGAGGAGGACCACAAATTCCGCCCCCATTGGGTTGTCATATTTTATTTCAAAGTTATAACTCAAGAAATTACTAGTCACCTTTGTGACTAATCATCCAACAACACAACCGAAAGTGATCGGAATTCACGCCTATTGCAATCATCATATCTGAGCATAACTAACCTAGACTTAACCAATAGGATGGGATAACAAGATGAACAAGGATATAATGTGTAGCAATAGTTTCAATCATCTCCTACACTTAATACATTAAACATGAAAAGGACTCCAGTAAGTCAATTCAGAAAGCATAGGAAAGTTCAGCATGCACCGGGGTTTGCCTTCAGAAAAGTGGTAAGGAAGTAGTCAGGGCATTCCTCCAACTCGGTGATCGACTCGTCTTCGCTTTAATGCGTCCTTCTAGCTAGACTCGAGGTAGTGAAGCACGACCTTCGCTTCTTGATCACTCCCTAAACCAGCTCATTCGATCCTCGATATGGTGCATATGCAAGGATGAGTACAAATAATGCACAACTAATGAAGGATTTATGTACGCATCATGATGAAAGATTGTAGTAAATACATATATCTTCTGCGGTAGAGAGGATAAATGCTACACATCACAACCGTGGCAACGTATCATGTGCAACCAAGCTTCGTGTGTAACGTATGCAACCATCAATTAAGGTCACAAGATCACGGATCCAACGTCGCGTGGTTTTTTCACTTCAACCCCTCCACCTGTGGGGTTTAAAATCTAACCCGTGTGTATCCGGGTGGGAGGGTTTAAGTGAAAAAACCTCCGGGACGTTGGATCTAGATCTTGTGGTCTTAATTGGTGGTTGAATATGTTGCACACCGCGGCTTGGTTGCACGAGATATGTTAACAACCACTAATCACCTATGCATAACAACCAACCTCCTATTGCAAACCATAGCATACACTGCACCAACATACACATAACTTGAGTTCTCTAATTCAGATTACAGCAAACAAAAACTTGCTGGAAAGCATAGCAAATTATCTACAAACTATATTAAACTCACAACAGCAGATTCCATAATCTAAAACATGTAAAACAGCAAGCAACATATTCTATTTTTTTAGGTAACAAGCAAGCATGCAACACTTATAACTTTTAAACCATTTAGGTAAACATTACCAAATTTTAACATAAAGTAAACGAGATGATTATCTATCATATGAACCTACTAATCAACATAAAAGATAAACTAATCCACATGAAATGACAAGTGCAATGTATCATTACATAGAAATGCCTATCCAGCATTACAAAGTAATTTAAATAGTTACTAAATGTGGAAAAACATGTAACCAGAAAACTAATATCACCAACAGTTTGTATACATGACAAAAACACAAAGTTTCACTCCCTTTTATTTTTACCTTATTGCCATCATGTATTTATTAACCATTTTTCTTCCAACTTAAAAAGAGACATATATGTAAACAGATTAGAAAAATCTACAAAAATTACTTAAGCATCTTATTGGCATCAAAACACTACCACAAAAATTTCACATCCAACACATGCATACTTTGCCTTCTATTGAAAATAACAAATGGCATCAAAATTAGGCATGAAAATACTTTGTAATATAAAAAGTGTTAAACCACAGATTTATGAGTATTTAAGGCTACCTAACAGTAACACATGCATCCAAAAATTATTATATCAGAAATCCTATTAATTATTTTTCTATGAATTTCCCAATAAAGCATGTTAAATAGCACATAAATGAGAAATCACATTTCTTCCACAGAACACAACATGCATAATATTTTTAATTCACTATACACCCAAAAGAATGAACACTTTGCCCTGGAACTACAATTTTATCATGCACCAATATTAAGTTATGCATTTATCCCTTTTCTTGGTATTTAAAGCCATAAATAAATCTATACAGAAAAGTATCACAGAAATGACATGCAATATTTTTATACAGTATATCTACTCATAAGAAGCACAACAAAATTTGTCCCACTGAAATCCATGCAAAAATGAGAGAGAGATGATTTTTACAAGCATTACAGCGTTTCTGGAAAAAGGAAAAAAAAAGAGAAAAGCTGCTGATAGCTGGGGCCCGCGCGTCAGCAAGAGAAAACAGGGTAGCGGCGGCGGGTGGGCGGATCTCCGTCGTCGGCGATCCTCCGGCGAAGTTGAGCACACCAACGGGTTCCTTGCTTCGAGATCTATCGATCTATGCCACTTACCCGCCCTATTGACGACTCTAACGACGACGACGCCGGCCATGGCGGCACGGCGGCGGCGCACCGGACGACTCCGGCCATCGCGGGCCAAAGAAACGCAAGCACAAGCTTCTTCACCTCAAGACAAAGCGTAAACCCCATTTAATCAAAGGAAAACGGCGTCCAGGCGACCTTGGCCGCGCGCACGCAGCGGCGGCGCGGAGCTCGTCGGCGACGGACCTGTTCCGGCCAAACGACAGCGCCAAACGACGATTCGTCGTACCACTAGCTATAGCCCGACAACTCGACCAGGAAACGCAAGAGATAACGAAGGAAAACGGCTAAGCATCTCGCGGCGGCGAGCTTGACCGAACGGCGGCCATGGCGGCCGGGAGTCCGACGGACGGAAAACGAGAAGCGCCGGCCTTACCATACGTCCTTTACTTCTTTTACACTTCAGGGTTGTAGATCACTGAGAGGCGGTGCTGTGGGTGGAGTTTGGCGAGGTTTGGCTTGCTGGTTCGTGCGGAACGCGGCGGCGGTGGCGGCAGCGCTGCTGCTGCTGCCGTTCTAGCTCTGGGAAGGCGAGGGGGAGTGGACAGGATGGAGTGGAGTGTGGAAGAAGCGAAGGAGGGCACTGAACGTATAGCTTAAGAGCACGTATTATAGAGCGAGCAGAGCAGGCTGGAAGGACAGCCACGTCAGAAAAATCATAGCTGGAGGAGAGAGAGTAAGGAGCCGGTGGCAAGCTAAGCATCGATTGGAAGCGGGCGGATGCGCGAGCGCACCGGCTCTATTGGCTGCACTGCTGCTGTGCTCATTGATGGTTGGCTGCATGTGTTGTGTCACTGCTGCTGCTGCATTTAATTCGGTCCACACTAGCATTGCTGCAGCCAGGCCTTGGCCGATAGGGGGTCCCCTCCAATCTGACATTGCTGCTGTTTGAACTTGTGCCTCGAGATCCGTGCAAAATTAGCAAAACCTTTCTACAACAAAGTCGCTCGGGATTTCGTGATCTGCAACTTTCTCAAAAGGAGTTTTTGTCAAATTCCAAATAGTTTTTGAATGGCGAACAGTTGAAGTCAATCAAACTTAAATCTCTTTTGAAAATTGAAATTTGAAATAAACCCTAGTTTGACCTGGCTGGTGGGGCTATTTTGGGCATTTTCCAAACATTTTCACATGATGAAAGTATAAGAGCATCTCCAACAGTGTTGCATATGGGTTTGTGAAAGGTCCTAAAAGGCTAGAGGGGGGGTGAATAGCCTAATAAAAATTTCTACAAAACACTAGACAAACTTGTTAGAATAACAAAAGGCGATAAACGCGTTTGCTCTAGCTCTACTTGTCGGCAAGCCTCCTATTGACAATTCTAGTTGCTATGATCTCTAGTTCACACACAAAGGCTAAGTCGCTACTTTACCAACTAGGTGAACAAGCTAGATTACTCTAAACAAGGCTAAGCAACTAGCAAGGCTACTCAAACTACACTATCTATGAAAGTAATGCAAGAGTGTAGAAGAGTTATATCACAATGTTGAGGCTAGTCAATCCAATCACCAAGATGACACAATGAGATAACCAAATCGTTGCCAATCACCAAGGGACAACAAGAGACAAGTGGAGACAATGATTTATTCCGAAGTTCACTTGAGCACCCGTCAAGCTACGCCTCCGTTGTGTCGACCTTCTCACGTGTGAGTCGGTGTGGAGCTCACTCCAAGCCAAATGCCTTTAGGCTTACCGCACCCAAAGCAAATGAGAGGTACTCACCGACACGAGCAATGTATTATCTTGCAATTGTCGTCCCCGACGAGGATGCACGGTCCTCTCACAAATCACCTGAGGTGGCCAAGAACAATCACCAACTCTTGCCAACGCCTCCACCAATCACCAAGCCGGCTAGGAGTGGTGCTCTCCAAGAGCAACAAGAAAACCATCGGCTCACAACGATCCACAAGTGCCACTAGATGCAATGATCAAAGCAAAGTGCACTTGAATCACCTCAACTCACTAGAATGGATGCTCTCAAGCAAAAGGAGTGAGGAGGAGGATGAGTGCTTCAGCTCTAGAGGTGTTAGGATTGATTCAAAATGACCAAAAAGTCCTCCTAGAGCCGCCAAAGGGGTATAAATACCCCCACCATGAAATGTGGCCGTTGGGGTGCAATCTGCGCAAAAAATCAGCGACCGGACGGGATTGACCGGACTCACCCAAGGAGTCCGGTCGGTGGTCCGGCTCAACCGACAACCCCAACCGGATCGCCGACCGAAGCTCTTTGAGCCGGTCGGCCGCGGCGTCCGATCGAACACTTCGATCCGGCACCGAAGCTTCGGGCCGATGCGTCCGTCGGCTCCTCGGCGATCCAATCGAAAAATTGCTCTGCCGGACGCGCACTCAGGAGGCCCCGGTTGAGCCTCCTGCTCGGTCCGCGGTTCGATTCCTATCAAGTCCGGTCGGCCGCAGGCGGCGAATTTTTCGTCGTTTGCGTCGTCGTTCGCCGCCTTTGCTCCGACATGCTATCCACCAAGTGTACCAACTTGAGAACAAGGACTAGCATGTTTTACCACCATGATGCATCCGCGCAATAGAAAATAGACGTTTCATTTTCTCAAAAGCGCCGAATCCTTCCGCAAGCTCGGCGGGAGGGTGAGCGGTACCCAAACCCATCTCAACCCCTGCAACCATCACCCCTTCGTAAATGTGCCAACACCACCATGTGTACATCACCATGTGCTCGTGTGTTAGCATTTTCACAATCAATTTCGAAGGTTGGGTTAGCTCTCTAGGTTAGAATGCATGCAAATGATTTTGAACCTAGAGGCACATGAGGACCGATATGTACGATAGTTTTCCCTCTTTATAGTACGGCTTTATCGATCCTATAATCACTCACACCCTCTATGGTGTCTTGAGTGTAAAATCAAAATGGCCCTATGGATATACCTTTGCCTTGAGCCCATTTTGATCCTCGATCCACTCCAAGTCATGCACTTGATCATCATTTGAATCATCTCGATCCATCCACCATGACCATCATGCACCAACCTTGGCTTGGCCAATCTCCAACTAAAACAACACTTAGCATAGAGAGATTAGTCCTAAGGATGTCATCAATTAGCCAAAACCAATCTAGAGATCTTCAGTTTGGCATTTGCATTTTTGCCAAAAGTCTAGAAAACAATGCTCCAACAGTTTTACAAATCCCTTTTGCATTTTAGTGAGTTTGGCAAAATCAGGTCCTCCTTTGGCATTTTTGCCAAATTTGAGAGCTTTGGCATTTCTTGCGTGCGTCTCTTGCATTCCCGATGCATGGCGACTTGCGAACGAGGATCCGACGAGGAACCAACCGACGAGGAACCAACAACCGCTCCCTCCCCGGCCCCACTTTTCCAATATGCCAAACCAAAAATAGCAAACCGTTGGAGAAAGCCTTTTTTGGCTTGGCATTTAGAAGGGGAGTTGGCAAACAAGTCAAATGCCAAATCAAAAATACCAAAACTGTTGGAGATGCTCTAACAACTTTTGTTCCACATGAAAAGTACTACACTTTTTACAAACTTTTCATTGAAAATGATTTTATAAAGCACTTTTCAAAAAGGTTTCAAAGATCACTTTAAATGGCCAAATTAAGTTGACCAACTCTAACAAAGCATTATTAGGGGACATGACCAAAACAAAAATTGTTTCAAATCATCATCCAAGCATGACTAAACATAATTCAAGGTTAAACAACATATCATGCAACTATTTCATACACACATGGAAGAACAAGGCATATCAAGCAATTCAAGCAAATAAGTGACATGTATCATTTCATGTGCATGAATATGATCGAATGATGCTTATGCACATGAAATGCATATGCAAATGACATTCTTAACACCAGGGGTGTTACAAGGCTCATCTCTCACTTTGCATTACTTTGTAATATCTCTTGTGTAGCTTGTATAGTTGATGAGTAGCTTGTTTATTTGCTTAAGTGTTCTTGTTAGCAAGATCACTAGTTGGTAAAATAGCAACTTAGCTCTTACGTGAATTAGAGACTTTAGCAACTAGAATTATAGATAGGTGGCTTGTAGCCCTTGTAGAGCTAAGCAAATTTGCACTACGCCGTTTGTTATAGTAATAAATTTTGTTTAGTGACTTTGTAGAACTTTTTTAATAGGCTATTCACCTTCCCATATTAGGACCTTTCAGTAGGACATACAGTTGGGTATGGTGTAACAGAACCTCCTAATTACCGGGCCTACACGCACTGTCATTGTCCCAAAGACCTCGGCAACCGTGTGCAGATATACACTGATAACTTAAGAAGCCCCGCTTGATAACTCATACCGGGATCAACAAAGGAGTAGCTACAACATTACAACATTTGTTACAAAAATATAGATCGAGTGCGAAAAGAATAATAACATTAATTTTATAAAATGTGAATAAGTTACATTTGAGTAAACTTTACTTAATTAATTTACTGAAGCCGAGTAGACTAGAAGACAACCGGATCATGTCTTGCCCACCGACATAACCTTGGTTAACAAAGACGAGTCAACACCTGCAACAAGGGTTAACAAACCCTGAGTACGGGAGTACTCAACAAGACTTACCCGACTAAAGAAAAGAGGAGAAGACTCAGGAATGCTGGTCTTAGGAGTCAAGGTAAGGCTTTAGCAAGAATCAAGAACTCTTTTGCAGAAAAGCTTACTATAAGTGAATCCTTACTTTCAATATTTTTAATTTAGATTAGTAACTCATATACTCTAGGTTATCCTATTCTAGAGCAAACATACTTTTCTTATTCCAACTCTCTTTCCTCCAAAAACATATTCCATCATTTACTACGATGAATGGGCGTAAGAACGGGTCTCCATAACCGAAAGCAACGGTGATTCATGAACCGATTAATACCCAAATTGGGATCCCTAACCACACGACATATGTAGCACTTAAGCTTGCATATATCAACCCTCACTCGGTTCGTCCAAAACGGACTTGGGTCCATCGCCACCCGAGCAGCACGATTACTCCACCTCCCTACCCCGTCCTAATGACAGGTTTGACCAAGTAGGATGGGTACATGCTACTCCCCGCCATCTCTCCACTCCCGGTCTTGGCGGTTGTCCGTTCGATTTGGCACACCTCCGAGATCGCTTACCGGGGCATGTGGCGATTAGTTTCGTCTCGACCCGGGTGATCGCCCGACGCGTGCCATTGACCCAAACGGCCTCAGGGCGCAACATGCGTTCAAAAAGTCCCGAACTTAACAATCCAAACAACGGACGGTCCTTAAATCGACCAACACGGGACAAGCACGGCTAGGTATCCCAGCCCGGCTTTCAACCTACGTCCCCGTCCGATCTCCAATTCATCACTACATCTTTTTCTTTTCCGAAAACAGTACCATCTTCTCAAATAAAACATTTTGATGAAAAAAGCGTAACTAATTAAGCGGGGCTAAGCATCACTAAGCATTTTTGAAATGAAACAGGTTATCAAGGATGGTATTGAAATAAACAAGGATGGGAATGCGGCAATTAGGTTATCACTCAACTCCTAATTACTTAATGCAACATAGCATAGACATAAGTGATATAAAACTTTTAAAACATCAAGGAAGGGTTTAATGAACCGGGCTTGCCTCGTGTTGCGGGAAAAAGTTAGATTCCTTGACGAGATCACCCGAAATCATACTTGACCTCGATATCATCGGGTGGATGGATCTTCTTCGAAGCTCGACCATCATGAACCATCTCACTCTCGTATACTCTACACGTAGATGATGATGCATGCTTTAGCATGATGAAGTATAAATATGATGCTTGATGGATGCATGAAATGATAAATACTTGAGTACAACTTTCCTTCACGATAAAGTTGCAAACCCAACAAAACCAACTTGTTGAACTACTCTATAAGATATCATCACCATTGCCTAAGGAGTTCTCAAGGACCATTTGATTATGATATGATCCAAGATTCACAAAACAACCCAAAAATCACACAAAAACTTAAATCATTAAACTCTAAACACTCACCTTCCTAATAAATAAAATAAAAGCATAATATAGAAAATAATTTAAACATTTCAAAATGACCCCAAACTTTTTTATACAAGTAGGTCACATCATAAAACAGTACCAAATAAATTTTCATGATTTTTGAATAAATATTTTATTTTCTAAAAATCATAGAAGATGCATTTTTTCAATTAAAATTTGTATTTTTAAATCATGCAAAAACTATTCAAAAATCCAAGTTTCAAAATTTTCATGAATACAAATACTCATAGGAAGGCTCTACAAAAATTTTCAGAATTTTTAAAGCCATTCATGAATTTATATGAAAAAAACAAAAAAAGACGCTATTCAATCGTAAAAAGAAATTCATAAAACATTTTATAAAAAAGGAAAACGGCATTGGGCCTAAAGCCACTTTCGGCTCGGTGTTGACACTTGTTAATGCATACTTTTAATTATCAACTAAACATGGAAAAGGACTAAAATATAATTAGATAACCTTATTAGGGGTTTCTACTAATGATTTCCATGAGTTTTTGGTAAAGTTGTGATTTGCGGGGACTTAATAGAAAAACAGCGGTAATTGATGTGTCATAACGCAACGCAATCCAACTCGAAACAAGTCTAGAAGGCACCGGATTACTCCCGACGTGAACGAAACTTGACAATCGAAGAAAACATCATCTAGAAGACTCCGTAAGCCACGACGCATCGCGGCCCGTGGTGGGACCCACCCCGGGCCGATCGACAATAACCGGCCGATCGGCTGGCTTGGCGGCAAGTTGCCCCTCGTCTCCGGAAGCTTCCTCCACCGCCTCTAAGACGCAATCTAAAACCGGTCGTATAATGTCGGTTTGATCCAATGGTCATCGCTCATTGTCAAGGCCCATGAAGATTAGTACCATATTGCTTTTGGTCAAGCCGAAGAGACATAAGAAGACCCATATATATAGACCCCTAGGCCCCCGGCTTCAATCATCCGAGATCAACTCATCATCATATCGACGATCCAATCCGGCTCTAGTCGACGGCCTTAGCTCTAGTTCAAGAACTAGAAGTAGAAGATTAGACAAGATGTAGAACTAGAAGCCCTAGATTAGAGTTGAGAGTAGAGCTTCAAGTTGAGAGAATTAGAGCGCGGTTGAGGCGGAGTTGAAGGAAGGCCCGAGCCGCCGGCGCCTCCATCTTCTTCTTCCTCCGAGTTGGTGCCATTGGAGCGCAACTCGAGATCTTGTGGATTGTTCGACTTCCATTCGAGTAAGTGGTATTGTCTCTATTGTTCTTAAGGTTCGTATTTCTTTGATAAGATTACTTTGATTCTTGGTTGCTCTTGAGTTGAAGTTGTTAGATTAATGTAAGCGTGGTGCTTAGATTGACTAGCTTATTACGAATACCTTCTATAGGCCGGGGTGAAGACACTTGTTAAGGCGATCGTGGTGGTGATGGCGCCATTGAGTCCTTTGTCACGCCTGCCCCGTTTATAGAAATCGTAGGAGCCCCTAACGTTGTTAGCGTAGATTCCCTTTATTAAGAGTTTCTTCATGACAACCCCTCTTAAGAACAATGTGCAAATGATTTACTTGAAGTGAGAACAAGACCTTCCTAATAGAACTCCTTACCTCTCTTTTAATCTAGTTTTAGCCACTCGATTTAGCTATACACTTCGACGTACTCTCTTACCTTCTCCCTGTGGATTCGATATTTAAAGCCCTATTCCCGGGTGAAGTGCTCACCGGTATCCGTTAAACTGCGGATTATCCATCATAATATTCCCCAGGGTTAACAAATACCAACACTCGCCCAAAGACGGTGGAACAGATGCTTGAGCCGACCCATATGCGGCCCCGACCAGGAATGGCCCCGGCAATTTTGCAAAAGAACCCCGGACTTTTATGAAATAACAAACAAGTAAAACCCACTATTTAACACTATTCCTCCGAGTCATAGCTTTTGCACCTAGACCCTTGACCTTTCTCCTATTTACGTTTTCCGCAGGTCCCCGGTCACTCCCGAAAGCAAAGCACCGCCACGGCGGCGGCGGCGGCGGTGGATGTGGCCAACGGGACTTTCCCCGCGACGGCGAGGGTGGCAAAAGGTTCAGCACACTTTCGAACCAAAACCCCCACTAACTCGAACCGGAGTTGAGCTAACTCAAGCACAAGCTCGCGCCGGGCGGGCGGCAACAACACCGAGCGTCGCCGCGGCGGCGTTCGCGGCTGCGGTGCAATCGAAACGCATGGAACGGGCGACACCCTAGTGACGAGATCTCACCACGATGACGGTGCTCACGTTAGTTGGGCGGAGACGAGGCGGGACAAGGTCGCCGGTGGCGGCAAAAGGTGGCGCGAAACCCGGCGGCAAGGGTGGCGTTCCGTAGCGTGCAGGCCTCTCTCGCGAACAAAGACGGGCGATCATGACCACTATATCGGCGATCTCAACGCTCAAGGTGGCGTGCGAAGCGGCTCACCGGTCGACTTTGTCGACGACGAAGCGGATCACGCCCGCGCTTCCGCCGGCCGTGGGAAGAAGGCGGTGCGCCGGCCGGATTCCGGCGAACTCGGCATCGTGGGTGGGTGCGTGGGATCGCAAGAGAGCTGCGGAGCTATTGGTGCGATTGGTTTGGGGCGAATGGAGCTCGAGGGTGGCGGACATGGCGCGGCGGTCTTTGAAGTGACCGACGGCGACGAAAAGAAGAAGGAGACGACGATGGCATCGGGCGAGATAAGGGCGGGCAAGCGAAAAAGCCGGACTCCTCCTCGACACGCTGAAGCAGGGGGCGGCGCGCTGACGCGACGACGCCTGGAAGGACGTCGAAGGCCACGGCGACGCCGGCAAATGCAAATAAGGCATGGGCGCCATGTGCGTAATCAGTAGCTTCCAAACCCTAACTTTCGGAATTTTGCAAATTACTTCCAAAATTTGAACTAAACTCGAAAAACTCCAAACAGCAACTTGGCTTAAAATTTCAAGATCTACAATTTTCACAATTGGAAGATTTTCAAATTCTACCTCTAAATATGACTTTTTTTGAAATGGGGTCGAAAAGGGATAAATTTGAATTCAAAATTACTTTTAAAATTACTCAAAAACTTGAAAAACTTTGTACATATCTTTTGTTCATCAAGAAAAAGATCTACAAAGTAGCTTTTGGAAGTTTTGTCAAATTTTGCATAGATTTTGAAATAAACAAAAAGGGGTAAAGAAAGTTAGGGTTTAGGGTTTCCGACAAAAAGGGGCAACTCCCCTGATCTTGATTCTTTTAAAGCGTCTCTTCAATCGACAACGTGATCAAGCATAAAAGAAGCTTATTTTTGTCCAAACCATGGCTTAACCGGGTAAGTAACACCGGGGTGTTACATATGGGTAGGTGGCGGGGGTGGGCGTCGGAGGGGTTAGAGGAGGGTGGTCTCGTCCCTACAGGTGGTTAGGGGGCGAGAGGTCGCCGGTGGCCCGGGCGGTGGTTGAGGTGGGCGGTGGGGCAAAGGCTTGCTAGGGAAGATGAACAGTTCTGTATGTGCCCGATCGCACGCACGCGCGCCACGAAGAGAGGGTCGCCGCTTCAAGATGTCCATGTCTTCAGGTCTCGGTGCCACAAGAATTTGCTTCGCGTTCTTGCTTGTGGCTATCGTGTGTATCAAACTTTGCGTTCTAAGGTATACTCCCTCCGCACTCATAAAACTTAACGTTTAGGACAACGACATGGTCTCCAAAACATAACTTTGACCTCTTACTATTCTAAAAATATTTATGAAAAAATGATATATGTATACTTTTATGAAGTATTTTTCAAGACAAATCCATTCATATAGTTTTTACATTTGCAAACTCAACAACTTAAAAGTTATTAATGATTTATAATTTATATTCTCAACGTTTGACTTAAACATTTTTCCAAAACGTCAAGTTTTATGAATACGGAAGGAGTACTAAAGCATACTCATACGTTGCTATGGGATTTTCTTAAAATAAATATGTTATATATATAACATTACTGTACGATATTCTATAGACTGCGTATATACATAAATAATGAATTTGACTTGCATGCTGTTTTTATATTGTACCAGATTCGTACAAAAACGGTAAGCTGATAGAAGAAAAGGCAATAAAACATTTTATCATATTATGGAATATGTGAAGAAAAAAATAGTGTATGGAATTGACTTGTACGTTAATAGATTAATGATCAAAAAGTATTGAACATAATACAGATGATGTGGATATTTTTTAGTTAATAAGTGATGACCTAGTTTGCATGAATAGATTGCAGGTTAGTGGGACATTTATTGGGAAATGTAGGAAACCTTGTAATGAAGAGATAAAACATGTAGTAGAGTTTAATAAGTTTATAAAAGATTAAATATAGATTGTGAGGAAACTAAAACACTAGTTGCTCCTTTATTGTCACCGTGAATCAAATTTTGCGTCCTAAACATATAATTAATAGGGTTCTAACAGATATCTTACTTGCCAGGAACCTCTAACAATAGAAAAGGTGGGGAAATCCGTGAGAAGCCGTCGACACGTTGTCGCCTTACGTCAAGTATTATGGTAGGTCGTAAGTCGCTAAAATGGTGACGTGGATGAGAGAAGAGAAGAGAGGAGAGAGAGGGGAAGCTGGTTATAAGCTTATAGCTGGCTTGGACACAAGAACCAAGGAACTATGTGAGATAAACAAGTAGGCCCTGTATTAATTAGAAGTAGCTAACTATTGTATGGGTGGGCTGCGAGAAGGTTGTAAGGAACCTTACAGGCAACAAAAGCCCGACCGTATTATAAATTATAATACTTGCTCTTAGAGCATAATGTTATCTCTTTTCTGAAATTTGGGGCCGCCTAGTTGGTGGCCTGCCAGACAAGAAGACATCGTCGATCCCGACCGCTAGGGCGTGATTGGACGCCAGAATGCGCCGTAGGACCGTTTCCCCTCAGCTGCTGGTGCCGTGCGTCGGGCGCATGTAAGTAAGTTGCACGCGTGAGAGTGCAGGCTTACGCGTATACTGTCCAAACGAAACACCGCTGCCGTGTTGCCCTAAGTAGGTTTTTGTAATCACGGTATTTGATATAGGACACTCTTCGATGGCGGTATATGCTGATGACATTACTCAGTGTTATCTTTGCCACGCACCCACTCCTAGATAATATTATTTTAATAGACATTGTGTCTAGGATCCCATTACTATATATATATAGTATATAATTGAAAAGTGTCTTCTAGCAAAGATACAATTGAATGGTGTCCATCAGCAAATATCGTCATTGAAGAGTATCATATAGACAACAACAAATTTACCTTTTACCTTTTCCACGCTTAATTAGAACCTGATGTAAATCATGTCTGCCATGAGTTGGAGGTGTCCGTAAATTTTATTGCATTAGAACAAGTATAATAAAGGCTCTAAGTAGCTCTTTTTTATCACAGTGTGGACACTCCCCTATAAACACACGCATATACTATTTCTAAGTAGCTCTTTTTATCACAGTGTGAGACTAGACCGGTATATATCACGAAATTGACAAAACTACCACATATATACGTCGTCCACCACAAAAGAACAACACTAAAAGTAAGTAAGTAAGTAAATAAATAAATAAAACGCCACCATCGTGGCGAAGCGGCCGCCATCAAGGACCTTTACGACTTTCGATCGGGTCCCGGTTTTTGACGTCAATGATACTGTACCAACTTGCACCGTCCCTACGCCGCTGAGGTAACTTTTTTTTTTCACCAAAATTGCATTGTTTTATTAGGTTTACCCCGCGGCGGTATAGTTGATCGAGCAACAACGCCGTATATTAGCTCCTTATTAGCTTGTGTATGGTTTATCCTGTGATTATTGTATATAGCATCTATGTGCGCATATGTTTAATCCGCGCGCGAGCGTGCAATGCATTCGTCGTTTTCTTGACTAGCTTTTACTTGCGTCGTCTTGCTTTGGACACGTTGTGCTTCAGGGGGCTCACGGCCGGTCACGGTCGCGGATTTGTATGGCATCCCACCAAGGCCGCGACAAATTCAGAACGACAAATTCAGAGAATCGTTCTCAGAGCCGTATTTCCTGCAACATACTACTCCGTATGAAGTCATACTCTTCCATGTTTCATAGGATATAGACCGCTATCTATCTTTTTTTAATTAAGGAATAAACAGTATTCAAGCCTTCACAGTCAGCCAAATCTACAACACCCTGCAAGTGACACGGACATTTCTGCAAGGTACACCATTTACTTGTTAGGAGGTAATACCTCAAACAAATCTGAGCCATTGATTGTTGTTGTTTTTCTTATATTATTCAATTGATTAATTAACCTGAAAATAAAAAAAAAAGATTTTAAATCCCCAAATCACGGGAGGCACATAAATGGGCTCATGGCCTTCCTATTTTTTTGTTCCTCTGCATGCATCTTGTTTTTTTTTCCCTTTGCATGCAAAGTGACGTGCAAACCCATCAACAAGAGACGGTCCCGCAGCATAAAAAAAGAATTAGTACATGACACGTTAATTTTAGCAATGAATTTTGGCAATCTAAAGTATATTACGATAACATATTACATTGTTGAACGTGTACCTTATGCCAACACGATTAAAACTATGTTACAATGATCGATTGAGATGATATTTTTAAAAGCATCACGCTAGCTGTCATGTAAGAAAAACAAAGATTACACCAAAGTACCGAAAGTTGTCACGGACCTCATATATTGGTATTATTTTGTTTGCACCAAAGATTACATATTTTTCCCATCAGCACATTATTATAAAAACAAGTTAAACAATAAAGCACGATGGTACACACGCATGTACATATCACGTTCTAAAAAACGCACTGTATATATCATGTTCAAAATGTTCACCATACACACACCTTTGTCACGTAAATAAAAAGTCTTTACTAATTCTCCATCACGTTCAAGAAAAAGTCAACACCAAACTTTCCAAAAGAAATAGACAACATATTTGGACACTTCATTTCCTTCCAAAATCAGAAATAATTAAATATATAATATTGATATTACCTCCTCTAAAGTAATATGTGATAAAAGACGTCTAGATCGACGGTTCACGTTATTTGGGAGTACCATAGCAAAACCCATGAGTTGCCTACTTGCCGTTTTTTTTTTTTAAAAAAAGGAGTTGCCTACTTTTATCAGGTGGATCGAGCCTACTACAAGACATCGACATCGTTGGGGCTGGTCTAATTGTTCATATGTTGTTGCCCCAACCTAATTTTATGGCATTTTTTTCCACGTCACCATTCAAAGCTTGCAAAATAGAGATGGCAACGGGTGTTAGATTTTGCCAACCCAATTCAATGCCCATAAAATTAAATAAAATGTGCCCATTCAAAAAAAAAAATCATGACCTGTCACGGGTTTAATTTTGTGCCTAGGCTCACCCACTTTCGTCGTCATGGATACCCAACGGGTCATTTGTGCCCCACACACACACACACAAGAAAGAGAGAGAGAGGGAGAGAGCAAGCACACCATATCACCACTAGTAGGCAAATTGTAGTGTAGTAAATTCACAATTGCCATATACTCATGTTTATGCATATAGTGCAATGGGAGAAAAACGTAAATGAGAAATCTCATTTTTTTTGCAACTATACAAAAGCTATAGTCACCGCCATAGTTCATATATTAATGACATACATATTTCAACCAGGATATCAGTATCTTGGATGCAAGTGTGACACGCAAGATGAAGCATTAATGCATAATCGAGATGTACACCAACATTGTCGTAGTATGGTCGGGCGGGTGAGTGAGGTTAGGGTTTCAGATCACGAAGTTCATCTTATATAGGCCTCTAAATGTATCGATCTAGTTGAGTTTGGGGGTATTGTAGTCGGTATTAGCTACACTTTTGAGATGGATCAGGTAAAAAAACACATAGATTTGCGGGTTTAGATACTACATCTCAAGACTCGGACCCACGAACCTGCTAGGTCTAGTTTTCTACCCATCAAGAAACACATGGGTAGAAAAAATGACACATGCCCTTACTTTAGGCCTTGTTTGGATGCAAGTGTATTCACCTCAATCCTCATGTATTAAAGTGGAATAGAGTGGAACTTAATTTAATTAGCCTCTAATCCACTCCAACACATGTGGATTGAGACAAACACAATTGCATCCAAACCAAGCCTTAATAAATGGGGCAAAAATCTGTCAAGATTTGGGTTTGATACCCTTTGAGTCATCTCTAGGCACAAATCACTCAAGTAAAAAGATAGTTTTTTTTCTAAAAAAGTGATTTTTCACGAGAGAGAGAGAGAGAGAGAGAGAGAGAGAGAGAGAGAGAGAGAGCTCTTTAGGATTGAAAACTAGAAACATGCCCCAGTTTAGCTCATCTTCTACCTGCCACTGTCTACTGAACCCTTAGATGTGCTATGGCATGCTGCTACTCTTATGATGGCTTGCCATCCAAACCTATAGAGTCTTCACCTAAGGGCAAGTACATTGGTATTGTTACATAGATGGTCTCATATAGTGCCACTTAACCCATCAACTTATACAGTAGGTTGTCTTTGAAGATCTCTTATACTAATTCAAGAATTCTATTTTTTTGCAAATTAATAAAGAAAATTTTGTGAGTTACATGACAACATTAAATCGTACTACGGCGAAATAGTTGTCTTATAGTCCTAATGTTTTGGTCACAAGGTGGTTGCTTTACGAAACAACCATCTCTTTCTCTCACCTTCCTATCTCTTCCCCATAATTGCATGATATGGCGTTTAATATGCAGCAATGTACCTGTACTGAATCCGTGAAGCTTACTAACCTAGCTTCTTTTTTTCGTCGTCCAGACCATGTGCAGATTCCGCCCTTATTAGCACTTTAGCAGGGTCAGTTGGCCATATCCATGCATATTGCATCACATGGAAACAGACAGACAGGTTCGTGGTCCAAACAGGCTCAGGAGCTAAGAACCATTACGTTTCTAAGGTTTCTCCCAGTTCAGCAAAAGGCACAGGAAAACATCCCCATTGGAATTTGGATGAACATAGACCGGATCCATAGCTTGAGCTTCTTCTTCTTCTTCTTCTTTTGTTTTGGACGAAAGCCATAGCTTGAGCTTATTATATAGACAGGGTGTCCAACACTGTCTGGCAAGAACATATATACTAGACACCTAGTGGTAGTGGTATGGCGTTGGACACTGGCATTTCATTTCATTATTTTTTGTCTTTCCATGGATTGGGATATACTCCACAGTCTCCACTGGGTAGGCATATGTCGTGACCAATGGTGCACCGCAGCACCGGCACATGAAAAGATCTGGGCTTCATCCGGAGGGCAACGGAAAGAGCAGCAAGCAGTATGAACGGCACAGGCCAAAAGGATCCTGCGCGCTTTTGTTTCTGTTGCGTTGCTGTTGGGTCTGCAGGGGAAAAACCGGCGTCATGATCGCGACCTGTTCTGGACACGTAACATAAACCTTTTCTCTATAATGCACACATGGGTTATCATCCTTTTGTTAGCTCAGTTTATCTACTCCTTGCATTCTGCTTACACTATTTATTTTACGATTGATGTAAATGTATGGACTGTTGATCAAAAGGCCAGTTTTAATGGAGATTTTTTCCAGCGCTTATTACAGAGACACATAAAAAACATTGACCAGGCAAAGAATTGAAGAGTATAGGAAGATGAGTTTCATCACTGCAGAGAGAAGATGTTGAGCGTCTACTCAAAATTGGTGAGGAATGAGGATTCTATGGTATGTTCAAGCGAGGAAAGATGTCCAAATGTGTGGAATCACGTGAGACCAGAAAGTCCTGAATATAATTCTTGAGGTTGTGGTATCACATGATCTTTAATATATTCTCCATGACAATGTTTTGTTTGCCGACCTGAAATTTCAAGTACTGAATGAGATATGGCCACATAGCCATCTTTATTTGCAAACAAGATCATATTTCTGCCAATATTTAATTTAAGTATAATTTTGAATGGCTACATATATAGTTTACGTAGCAGATTTGACCACAGAGAGCGTGTTTCGTTAATTCCTCAGCAAAAGCTGAGGTGGCATCCTTGAAAAGACATGAAACTCCCAGCTCAGACCGCTCTGCTCAGACTAGCCCTGTCTCCCCTATGGTCACGCCACTTTCAAACCTCCTCGAAACCAGCCACCGCCGGAATGAAGGAAGGAAGGGCGCCTCTACGGCCGGCGACGACCGAGCACACAGAAGGAAGATCGCAGTACATACTCGTGTGTCTTCCAACTCCGGCAGCTAAAATTAGATAGGGCTAAATTACAGGGACCTCCATCAACATCGCCGAGCCAGCCCTGAAAAACACCCTAGCCAACAATGGCTATTTATAACATCAATCTCCCCGGCCTGCTTTCTCTCTCCTCCCCTCCTTAGTCCTTCCGGCGCCCATCGTCGTGCCATGCCATTGCGTTGCGCGCCGAGAATCGAAGACCATCTTGCAAGGAAGGCGCGCGCGTGCATGCATGCAAGAACGACATCACATTCACAATCACATTCACATACAAGAGGATCAGCTGCTGTGATCGAATCCAAGGCCTGATCGATCATCCCTGCGAGTCTGCGACGGAAGATCGATCGAGGTAGACGACGAGGTCTCCAGACAAAGGGATTTCTTTGCATTGGCCGCCGCCGCCGGAGAGGGAGAGGCCAGGCGGATCGCCTGCATGCGAGGAGGATGCGAGTGCTGGAGGAGGACCTGTTCCCGTCGACGCCGGGGAAGGTGAAGGTGGAGCGTGCGGGGGCGATGAGCCGGCACCTGCACCGCTGCTTCGCGTCCACGGGGACCATGTTCCTGTGGGCGCTCTTCCTGGTGGCCATGACCGCCACGTACCTGAGCGTCCACTCCTTCGTCGACACCTCCTCCCGCTACTTCGCCGCGTCCTGGGGCGGGCTGCACTGGGAGCGCCAGATCCGGGCGTCCGCGTCGCCGCGCCGGCCACCGGGGTCCGCCGAGGGCGCCGGGCTGTCCGTGCTCGTCACGGGCGCCGCGGGCTTCGTCGGCACGCACTGCTCGCTCGCGCTCCGCAAGCGGGGCGACGGCGTCGTCGGCATCGACAACTTCAACTCCTACTACGACCCGTCCCTCAAGAAGGCCCGCCGCGCTCTGCTGGGTTCCCACGGCGTCTTCGTCGTCGAGGGCGACATCAACGACGGCCGCCTCCTGGCAAAGCTCTTCGACGTCGTGCCCTTCACCCACGTGCTCCACCTGGCCGCGCAGGCCGGGGTGCGCTACGCCATGGAGAACCCGGCGTCGTACGTGCACTCCAACATCGCCGGCCTCGTCTCCCCTACTCGAGGCCTGCAAGGACGCCGACCCGCAGCCGGCCGTCGTGTGGGCGTCCTCCTCCTCCGTCTACGGCCTCAACGACCGCGTCCCCTTCTCGGAGGCGCACCGCACCGACAGGCCGGCGTCGCTCTACGCCGCCACCAAGAAGGCCGGCGAGGAGATCACCCACACCTACAACCACATCTACGGCCTCTCCGTCACCGGCCTCCGCTTCTTCACCGTGTACGGGCCGTGGGGACGCCCCGACATGGCCTACTTCTCCTTCACACGCAACATCCTCCAGGGGAAGCCCATCACGGTGTACAGGGGCAGGGACCACGTCGACCTCGCCCGGGACTTCACCTACATCGACGACATCGTGCGCGGCTGCCTGGCGTCGCTGGACACGGCGGGCCGGAGCACCGGCACGGGCGGCAAGAAGGGGGGCCGGCGCCGTACCGGATCTACAACCTCGGGAACACGTCGCCCGTCACCGTGCCCACGCTGGTGTCCATCCTCGAGAGGTACCTGCGGGTGAAGGCCAAGAGGAACGTGGTGGAGATGCCCGGCAATGGCGACGTGCCCTACACGCACGCCAACATCAGCTTGGCCCGGGAGCAGCTCGGATACAAGCCCACGACGAGCCTGGAGATGGGGTTGAAGAAGTTCGTCAGGTGGTACCTCTCCTACTACGGGTACAACAGGGGAACACATACCTTCAGGAACTCATGATGATCAGTCAGTATGTGATTAGTAAATGTCGCTCTGTCGTGTCTTCTGGTTTCTTCTCATCAAAGATTGGCATGTTTTTCGGATGGGTGAAATGCAAGGAAGATTCTGTTGTAGTTGGGTGAGGAGAGGAGGGAACGGCTGTCAGAGCGATGAAATGGAGGGGGTCATGTGATCCCCTTCATTCTGTATTTTCTTCTGTAAATTGTATCAATTAATATAGAGTTATCCTTTCTTTCTCAAAAATTACTCATCATCACATACTCCTATAACAATAACAGCTTTGGGGATCTTATTAGGCAAACAGACAGGCTACTTGATTGGTGCATGAAAGAAAGATACTATATAGGAGCTGATGTTACCTGACACAATGGTGTGACAGACTGACAGCATCCTTTGAGCAGAGACTGCATTTTAATTCCCAGCTCAATTTTTAGAATCTTAGATATCTAATAATGAGTATCCTTCTTCCTGACCTCTACAGATAATTTTGCACGGAACATGAATCCCAACAGAGACGCTAAAGCTTTGATTCAGATGACCATATGTGTTCATCTTTTAAGGCCTATTCTGCTTCTCGGATATGAGGTTTTCACACAAATTTTGGAGCAATTTTATTGACATAGATTTTGATTTCAGCATGAACTGATACGGCACCGGCGGTGTGGTGAACGTAGAGGAGAGTGGAGCAAAAGACTTGATTGAGAATTGGAACGCAGAGGGTAGCGAGGACCGTCGGTGGTGGGTTCTTCTCCCATGGGCGCAGTTGAAACGCTCACCCCGATAACCAGGGAGAGTTTATTCCTTCATCGATGCTGATTACAATCTCCTAAGGTGCCCTTTATAGTATAGGTGCCCCTTCCTAACAAACTCCAATCTAATCTCTTAACTAACTAATCTCTCCCTGATCTAATAACTAAATAAAAAGAGCCCAGCCTAGCCACGACCTGGACCTGCTGGCTGACGTGGTCGACGCCTATAGGTGCGTCCGACAAAGGAGTCTATAACATGAACCCAGAAAACTTCTGTGCATAGCTCTTCCCAATTTTGACAGTGGGCTCAGTGATCCCATCGAAAATAGGCAGTGATTCCTTTGAATCTGTGGTCCACGTAGTTCTCTTCACTCTGGAATGGTCAGAGATCAGACAGGTCTTGAAACACAAAAGTTCCCTCAAAATGCTGGAAAGTTTGAGAAGAGAATTAAAAATAACATACCTTAAAATCTAAGGGAGGGCAAGACAACCAGGAAAGTTCCTCCACTTGATTCACATTCACGGTCCGCGGCAAGAACATCATGATGTTAGGAGCTATTTTCTGAGCTGCTTGAAATGTCGCGTACCTACACACAAAGCCGTAAGCTTACTAAGACACTACCGTTCTGAGAGATCTTGATTCCTATGCTTCAACTTGATTGGTATCCAAATACTACTCAATTATACATGTATATACAGTTTCACATTGAATCTTTGTGAGCACACTTTGATGGTCATTAGCTACGAAATTGTGGCGCAAAATGTGCAAGCTGCTTATTAGTTATCAGGATTTCACTGCGAAGCTGAAACATGGATTCTCAATTTTATTAATCTTCCAGCAAGGGCAAAGCGAACAACATACCCGTCTTTCGGCTGCAGCATATCAAGGGTGTAAACTGAAGCTTCAATATAGGATGGCCCTCCCCAGGGTGGTGAAAGGAACACCAAATCAGCCTGGTGGCATTGAGGCAATCAATCAATCAGCAAATAATTTGAAAGATGAAATAACTGCACGTTCATCTTTACAGTGACAGTATGGTCAGGCAGGTTTACAGATATAAGTATATGATTTGAAAGATGAAATAACTGCATGTTCATCTTTACAGTGACAGTATGGTCAGGCAGGTTTACAGATATAAGTATATGATGATGACATGAAAGGTTCAGGATTCAGATATCAGTGGCCAAAGCATGGTCGGTTGGTCGCACTGAGCTTCCACAACAATCTTTCAGTGTCCCTGCACTACTGAATACCTTGAGGAAAGGCGCCAAGCGGAAGAAGTCGCCGACAATGAACTGGATCCTGTCCTCGACGCCGTACACCCTAGCGTTGTGCTTCGCCAGCTCCACCTTCCGGGGTCGATCTCCACGGCGACCACGTAGCAGCCCCCTGCAGCACCAGCACGAGGCGTGGCGGAGACGGAGTCAAGTTTTTCTGTACTCTGTATGTAGCAGGGGTTTAGGGCACGGGAGATGAGATGGCGCGGCGCGGCGCCGAGTTGAGTCCCGTCCCGTCACGTACCTGGCGGCGAACTGGATGGAATTGCCGCCGCACCCGGCGAATGCGTCGACGACGAGGTCGCCGGGCGCGGCGCGGGCGGCCTGTGACGCCGCGATGGACTCCGGGGTGGTGGAGTACCAGCCCTCGGCGTCCATGCGCACGCCGCGGTCATAGAGGTTGAAGAGGCTGTACCGGTGCGCCCAGTACTTGCCCGCCACGGCCTCCTCGGAAGCGGAAGCGGATACGGCGGCGGAATCGGGGCTCCGTGCCTCGACGTCCTGCTCATGCTTTTCTTCATGCGCCGCCCTGAGGCTCTTGGCCGCCACGGCCTCCTCGGAAGCGGAAGCGGAAACGGCGGCGGCGGTGGAATCGGGGCTCCGTGCCTCGACGTCCTGCTCATGCGTTTCTTCAGGCGCCGCCCTGATGCTGTTGGGCTCCCTCGGTCTCGCGACCTTGCGAGCAAACTTGGCTGTGCGGCGGCCGGTTTTGGGTGTAGTGGCGCTGAGAAAGTGAAGGAAGCGGCCGGTTATATTGAAGAGCCGGACGGCGTGGGGGGCGCGCCGCGCCGGCTCCGCCCGGCGGCGGCGCTTCTTTCGCCATGCCCTGTTGTTTTGGTAATGCTGGCGGGACAGCCGCGGGCCCTAGATGCAGAAACGAATTTAAAGGCCGCTAGTTTCAATTCGGCTGTTTCCGGTATGAATGAAAACGTGACATTATATTTGTTTCCATATTTTTGGTCAGATTTGGATTCGAATACGTATAACACCATCCATACCGGATAAGATACAATTGGATGTCAACATCATAAATATGGAACTTGAGTATCTGATAAGGATACGATAGTAACGATATAGGATGTTGGGCTCAGATACGAATAGATCTGAGTCCCTCTAGACAGATTCGGTTAAACGAATGGCCAGACCATTTTCATCCATAGGTTTCAGCTTAGAGAGGGAGATGAGACGACCAAAGAACAGAAGGACGAGATTTAAATAGGTGGCCAACGCATTGTAGCCAGCAAAGACTACAAATTTGATGATATCTTGATGCTTCTTATTCAAAAACTCTCAATGTTCTTACAACAAACAATTCTTATAGCCTTTTTTAAAAAAAAAACATTTCTTATATAGCCTTAAAAGAAGCAAACAAATCTTATATAGTTACTAAAAGATGGGAATATAAAACAACAGGATCAGCTCACACGGCAGTTCAGTTACAACATAAACAACATACTTTGAAGGAGGCAAAACTCCAGACGTACTACGGATTTCTTAACGTTTTACATTCTTGATGTGCGATTCGTTGGGTGCAGCGACATGATGGCATCCTTCGCCGGTTCCTTTGCAGGTCTGAGGCTTAGAGTGACCATGGGACATGTGTGTTTGAAAGGTTCTGCATAAGATATAGGTGGTAAGGTTCGGTCAAAAAAAGATATAGGTGGTAAGCTCCTTGGCTTAGAGTGACCAAGAATCCAGAAAGATCATGAAGAAAACCCAGCAATCAGGACATCAGTAGTGCAAAGAGAACTTACTGTGGGTAAAGTAGAATTGTTGCTTCCAAAGGGAACATAAATGCAGCAGAATGCCAAGAATAAATGGTTAATGCAGTATGAGCCTCACAAGTACTTGGATAGCCAAGGAAGATCTGGGGATTCCTTAAGGGCAAATGTCACATCGTCACTGTCAACCGAAAAAAACAAGGTATTAGATCACAAGCAAGAGAAAGTAGGTTTAAACTGGCATTTGGCTTTGACTTAAAATGTTCTTAATGCTGTTTCCAAAAACTAACCTTGGATAGTTCAGCTGCAGCTTCTGTAACTTGTGCTTACTACCCTCTTCGCAGAGGATGATCTTGCTTTCACCAAGCTTGCAGCTGCGAATGGAACATATACAAAAGTTACAGATAGAGCACCAAACTAATCAAAGGGAGAGTAAATAAAAGTTAAAAGAAATGAGAAGTGATTGAACATCAGTACAAAGCATCAGTGGTTCTATCAGAAGAATGAAATGCCACAGATGATGAGAATGTTGTGATTTGTGAGAGTAATTCCCAGCTAACTAAAAGCAACAACTGCATTTCGTACAAGAAAAGCTATGCCAATTGGACCACCTTGAATAATGCATGGGCCAAGTTTACAAATTCCACACAACCTTCACATGCTCGAAATGTCAATACGTGAATGATGCAAAGGATGCAATAGCAATTGAAATGGATGTCAGGCTGAAGCATGCACCAGTCCGTTAGTCATTGCTTTCAATAATATATTTACTACTCTCTCCGTTCCAAATTATAAGTGGCTTTGACTTTTTTGGTTCAACAATTTTGCTATGTATATAGACATATTATTATATTCATATACATAGCAAAATGTATACCAAAAAAGTCAGAGACATATAATTTGGAACGGAGGGAGTAGAAAACTACTGCCTGTCATTCTGGTAGGTCAACTGGACTACCTTGAATAGGGTCCAATTTTTTCAAATTCCACACGATCTTCAGATGCTCAAAATTACAACACATGACAAATGAAACAGATGCAATAGCGATTGAAATGGATGACAGGCTGGAGCTTTCACTTGAGTCTATCCAAGAAAGTCCTAGTTCATATAGCCATTGCTTTCTAGAAAACTATTATCTCCGTCCCATAAAAACATGTTAGTCTGGGCTTGCCCTAAGTCAAAATCTTTGAACAAGTTTACAAAGAAGACTGTCAACATTTATGACATGAAATAGGCATACTACAAAAATAGTTCCATGACGAATCTAATGGTACCTATTTGGTATGTGGTAAGATGGATATCAGTATTTTTTACTACAAAGTTGGTCAAACTTAAGATAGTTTGGCTGAGAATGAAACTAGAACATCATGTTCTTTGGGATGGGTAGTATGATACATGCAAATGCTGGGTTGGCTTGCAATAAGAAGTAAGAACATGGCAAGGTAACTGCATTTGCTATGGCACACAGAGGCAAAGGCAACACCATCACTAGCCACATTACACATGATGGTATGTGTACATGAACTCATGGAGACATCTTTATTTGTATCAGGAACTTGACAAAAATTTCATCTATTGCAAGCTACACATTAGATTGGATTAGCATACCAAATTTTCACTAGTGTGTCGTAACCAGGCACTTGATCTCTGTTCGCATGGCACCAGGAGAAAACTGTTGTTGCTAACTACAGAAAAAGAAAATATCTCATTAGATTTCTTTAGAAGCACCCATACTAGTATTATATATGCATAGCTCCAAATAGGCAGGACATAAACAAGAGCAGTACTGCTAACATCCCACTATGAAACTTCCAACTTCCAAGGTAAGCATGAAACAGTTCATTGCATGCTTCAGTTCACATGGAAACGTAAGCATGAAACAGTTCATTGCATGCCTCAGTTCACATGGAAACTTAATCAGATACAAAGCTAGTGGGGGAAAAAAGCACCACTTAGTATATGAAAGTACAATTAAGACTGGATGATAATCATTGAAATGAACAATACAGTGAAAAAAAATATTGCATTTGCAATAGTTCCATCCAGCTTTACAATTGCAGTAGGGTAAGATAGAAAAGAAAAAAATGTTAGTTAATGGAAATAGGGGACTCCATAAAAATGAACAAGGGATTCTGAAGCCTGAATAAAGTCTGGAAATCCAACAATACAATGTCAATAAAAGTTCAGCCATCAGAAAAAAAAATGTCAGCAAAACAGAGGAAATCCCAAATGAACAATTTGTAAGGTAGTTTTTGGTCCGTTGTCTGCATACCCTACTGCCAGCATGGGTTGAGACAGCCAACAATACAATGTCAAGAAAAGTTTAGCCATCAGAAAAAATGTCAGCAAAACAGAGGAAATCCCAAATGAACAATCTGTAAGGTAGTTTTTGGTCCGCTGTCTGCATACCTACTGCCACCATGGGTTGAGACAGCCACACATGGGTCCATGCCAGACATAACTGACGCTACAAATTTATGTACCAATGTAACTCAAAGTATTGGATTTGAGTCAACATCATGGCACATAGGCAATTAAGCATGTAAGCCTAAAGGTCATCTGTATATTGACTCCTGGGCTTGGCAAGGACTTTTTTTTTTGTCTCCACCAACAGAATTAAAAATCAGAAACATAGTGGCTAAAAAAAAAAAAAACACATAAAAAATAATCGAACTCACCTTATCAAACATTATTTCACCTAGTCCACTTTTGTACAGCTCATGAACTAAGGCAACCAATATAACTTTTCCAAACTTTGGGCAATTCTTCATCACCTGTAAATATGGAGACAAAAATGTAGCAGAGATCCAAATAATGATGGGTGGTCAAGTGACTTTAATATTGATCTGGTTATGTATAAAAGCTCGCATAAAATGCACATTGTCAACTCACTTGAATATGTGGTGCCTGGAAGACTTCCTGGATTGCAGCTTCTATGTCACCCATGGAAACAACACTGTCACCTACAAGTATTGGATTCGTGTTCAGTGGATTATATGCAAGTTGGAATTTGGCCCAAACAATGGAAGGCTGAAATTGTAAAACCATAACACAAATGGTGGATTTGTACTGGTGGTCAAGGTTTATGTGACCATAAATATAAAATAATCAGTGTACACACTTTTTTCTTGAATAGTTGATTCCAACACAAATTTTGACAGCACCTTTATTTGCAGAAACAGTACTCTGTGCAGACTGTTGAGACTGTTTAACACGGTAGTCTGCAAACTCTGCTGCCCGTCTACAAATCTCTAAAGCTCGCCTAGCATCACCTGACATAGCAGCTACCTACAAGCAAAGGCAAGTAAATGGAAGTCCAAACCAACATTACAACAGAAAATGGCATAATATCCGTACAAGTTAATTAGTGACAAGTATCCGTGAATTAGTGACAAGTGAGGGGCGTAAATTGACAGCCATTTAAAATTCTTTGTTTTCCCAGGCTTCAAAAAAAAATTGATCTCGGCAATGTGAACTCATTTAATATAGTCCCTATGGTTATGAATTACACTTTAGCTAAAACATGGCCAATATTTTTAAGTTTGGCCATTCAGTTTGCAAAAAATGAACCACATGCAAATATTTGTCGTGAATAACTCTTTCAAAATCTCATGCGTTTATTAGATGTTATAACTTATCTTAGAAGAAAAGGCATGATCAAAATAGCACCAAGAAAACTATAAAAACAAAAAATGTCATGTGTTTTTTTTACCAGAGTCCATAGGGAGTACTAATATTTTAATTTGATTCGATGCCTAACACAATTATCATGAAGTTCATTTATAATCAACCATAACATGAACTTATCACCTCATGTGTTCCAAGGAAACCTCAAAAAGGTGGAATGATGCAGAGAGTAACAGCTATGGATAAAAAAGACATCACAGCAAACATAGAAACATGGTATTGCAAGGCAAACCTTTCTAGAAGCAAATTCAATAGCCTGTTCCTCAAAGGCATCAATACCCTTTAGACGGCTTGTTATAATTTCCTGCAGTTGCCTATAATTGTATGGACCAAAACACAGTCGTTGGATACCCATCCGACTTGATATACGAGGCAATAACTTTTCTGGAAGATCCATTGTGTTTGCTATACCTGCGATCATAGCAAAACCAGACAAGGGGTAAGTAAAAGGTAAGGCTAAAATCACAGGTCAAAATAAAACAATAGTTAGTTACCTATAACAACTAGATTTGAATTTGGTTGGGTGGGCCAATCAAGAATGTTATACAGCACCTAATAAGAAAAAAAAAAATACCAGTGTCAAATGATAGGAAAACAAATGATAATACCAAACAGATAGTTTATTTATTAATCTCCCTGGTATAAAACCTATGAGTAAAATAAACAGTTATAATTTTGGATTCAATTATTACCGATTGGTTTCTTGTCAAAAGAAGATCAAGCTCATCAATGAGCAAAATAATTGGCTGGTTTGCTTGCTTTCCAATTTTAGTACCACCTGAAAAATGTTCTGTTAAATAGTGAAGAGCCTTTTTCCATCCAACCCTATGCCCACTCAACTGTTCATATACAACCTGCAGATTTTAAAAAGAATACACCAATTACAATTCTTTCCTGAGGGTTATGTGCCAGCTACAGTTGAGTAGGGCAGATTTATTTATCATTAGGCCACAAAGCAGAGGTACCTTGTAGATATTCTCTGGAGATGCTAATTTAAGACCATTAATTTCAATAAAACAATACGGCCTCAAAGTTCCAGAATCAAATTCCAATCTCAGCCTCCTCATAACCGCAAGCACACTCATAGTCTGTAGGTTGACAAAATAGATGCAGCATAATTGGTTTAATGTTTAGCCACACCAGATGTGGATAAAACTATAAAACCACCCACAAAAGACAGCCTTACCTTGCCAGTACCAGGTACACCATGTATATATAGGCAGCGTCCTAGGCATTGGTCATTGCAGATTGCATCCTTTACAAATATAGATATCTCCTCCATCTCTCTGAAATGAGACTTCAGCTGAGTAGCAGTTTTTGTAAAACGCGCATAACATTCAGTCAGATGAATAAACATACTTATCCCTGCAAGGCAATGACTTAGGAAGAGTTGCCAATAACAGGGTTGCTTTTGCCTTCTCCAGCTCAGTCTTTTGGTGGCACCGAACATGCTCAGGAATTTTTCGTATCCCAATTTTTTGTAGGCCATATATTCTACCTTTCCTTGAATTCTATGGATAAATATGTCATTTCAGTAAAGAAATACAAAACAGAAGATGAAGAGAGAACAGAAGGGTTGTTACCGCTGCCAATGCATATGATTGATTCCTTCTGGCAGAGAAAGATGATGTAGGTTCTTCCTCCTCATCATACTCTGAATCTTCATCAGTGTCACTGTTATAATCATCTCTGGCATTGTAAGGCTCGTCATTGGGATCTTCCTTTGTCTACAAGAAATGAGTAAAACAAGCTTAGTCACTGGGTAGATCGCAATGGTGTCGAAGCTTCAAAGAAGACTGTTTTTGCATCTCCAAGAGTTCACGTGCATACCTCCAGCTCATCATCAATATCTGCCAGACGCTTAAAATTATGCCAGTGTATATCATACTCATATTCACAGTAAAATACATCATCTCCATCATTAGCATCCCTAAAGTCTTTGGGGCTCATTACAGAACAATGTCTAAGGATTGTTTCCATCTGCACATGCCATAAGACAAAGAACTCAAGGACAAGCTAAGAAAAATTGTGGAAGAAACAACTATACACAGAAGACAATGATCACCTCAATGTCACCAAGATCATTGGTACGATACAGCTCTCTTCTCAAATTATGCGGCTGCCTTCCTGCTGCAGTCTCTTCAGGGATAGTGTACCACCTGACCTTTGCCCAGAATGTGCCATCAGGCTCCCTCCATAAACTGTTACAGATAACAGCACCATTCAGTTACTATTGACACATGTAAAGGGTATCTGGTGACATATTGAGGAAATGAGGAACATCTACCATCACAGATTGTTTTTTACACATTTTTGAGAAACAAAAATAAGAGGATGAAGAAGCACGCCTCAGTATAGAACAACAATACCTAGCAAACAAACCTGAATGTCACAACTAATAATAAAACTTTTTACACATCACTCAGTATTGAATAACTGAAACCATGAATAAAATAATTGCACGATATATTATAACACCACAAGTTAGTTATCATAAGTGTTCGGCAAGTCAGTAACCAGTAACAACCGGTAAGCAGTATGCACCTTCCAGTTCACAAATAGTCAACTATAACCAATTAAATCATGTTATGCAGTATAAGAGGAAAAAAACCTAGGCCGATATTAAGAAATTGGAATCGTGGCTCACCACATGAACTTCGAAACACAATGCAAAGCCAAAGCCTCACTGACCTCTCGATGCGTGCAGCCCACAGATCGCTGGAAAGGAGTTTCTCCCTGGCGGTCCTCGCGATGCGCTTGCCCTCAGGCGGCCTTGGCCGCTCGACTACCTTTCCGGCGCGCTCGGCCTCGCAGTATGGACACGCCCAGTCACCTTCAGGCACCCTCCGAAGCGGCGGTCGCACGCAACGCAGGTGGAATCCGCCGAGGCACGCGTCGCACTCGACCATAACCCCGCCGCCGGTGCGGAAGCATACACGGCACTCCTCCTCCTCAGGCTCCTCCGCATCAGACTCCGCCGCCTCCCGCCGCTTCACGTACACGTCATCACCGACCTCGAACTCCCCGCCGTCATACACCACCTTCCGGTAGTATGCCCTCTTTCTCGGGTGTCGCTTCTGCCTCCTGGGCTCGCGCTGAGCAGGGGTTTTAGGTGACGGCGCGGCGCGCTTGCCTCTGGTAGGGGTCGGCGTAGCCTTCACCTGCACCTCCAGGGCGGCCTTGGTGGGGGTCTCAAGGAGGCGGCGCGAGCGCCGGATGGTGGAGGGCGTCGCCGGAGACATCGGCGCCGGCGAGGCCGTCGATTTGGACTTCCGCCTGAGCGTGGGCTTGGACGGGGTGCACAGGTCCATCCTGGACTCAGCGGCGGCGGCGGCGGCGACGGGCTTCGCCGGCGAGGATCTGGACTTGGATTTTGACCTGGTGGGGGTGGCGGCGAGATCCATTTCCGGGCCTCGCCGGAGACGGCGAGGGGTGAGAGGGTAGGAAGGGGAATTGTGGATTTGAAATGGGGTGACGGGCGACGGCGTGACTCGCGAGCGGGAGGAGTCCGACGGCGCGACTCGCGGGCGGGGTTGGGGATGGGGTTGGGACCGTTGGGTCGGGATGTCTGACTGAAAGAGATAGGGTTTCTAACTTTCTATTGGGCTGGTGGGCTGTAATGTATCGTGGGCTACTGGCTGCACAAAATTTCGGTTCCTTTATTTCGGTTAACCGGGTTGGAACCGAAAAGACCCAGGTTATTTCGGTTCTTGGATTTCTGGAACCGAATTAGGAACCAAAACTGATCGGTTCGGTTTTTTTTGTTCAGTTCCTACCGGGTTCAGTCCTTTTTGGTTTTTCATGCCCAGAGTGAGGTTTTTCAAAAGTTCAAAATGTAATTTTTTTATTTTTGTCAATTGCTCCTTTCTTATTATTTTGGGTCTGGTATAGTTTGAATGAATGAAAACAACATTTTCTTTGGAAAAAAAACGATCCACGATGGATTTCGGTTTTTGTTTGATACAGGTTCTTCATTGGTTTTTAGATTTTCAAACTTTGGGAAAAACTTTTATTTGGCATACCAAACCAAAGAGCTTTGACAAATCATTTGGAAAAGTTCTAGCTTCTTCAAAGAAATCACTCTAAATCAATTTCAACGCTTTTTTTCAATTTTAAATTTTGAATCATTATCCATTTATTATTATTTTTAACTAGAAGTTATGAGCTAAAAAAACAGCTTATGCCTTTTTGGTTTCCAACTTTTGGAAAAAATTTGAGCTCATGATAGACTTGTGCCGCATAAAATTTCGGTTCCTCACATATCTAATGCAAACCAACCCTCCGTGCAACCTATGCAAACCTAATCTGGACCACAGGACGTAGATCCAAGAGGCACGATGTGATAACCATTGGGGAGATGGGAGGAGGATTTGTAGAAGTGTGATTAGAGCGGGGGTTAATTGTAAAATTACCTAACTCTTGGATCAACATCCTATGACCCAGATTAGAAGTTTTCTGGCTCATAAATTGGATCCACGGAGGGTTGGTTTTTCACCTGATATGTTTGTCGTTCTTCATAAAATAATCCAATAGTTGTATAGTCCCTTTGAAAAACTAAATAGATGTCATTCTGGATGTTAGAAGGGTCTTACGAATTTTGGAACTACCGAATTATATATTAAAATATATAAATATTTACATTAAGTAATTTAGCATCATCGGAAAATCTTTCCAAGTCTAGTTTTTTAATAAATTTATTTAAAGATATAAATGTTGCACGAGGTTGTTTGTGCCCAAAGGTGTTTTGAGCTCATGATGACGAAATACAAAAAAACCAACCCCGTCAAATACGAGTACGACTTGAGCTCGTTCTAAATTTGCATAATGGGAAAAGTCAAGATTGAATCTGCTCCACTGGATGTTAGATGGGTTTTCTAGGCCCATTACTATGATGACCTTGATCAGATCGTTTCTGGTGGTGCCTAAAGAAGTGCAAAATTTCTAGTGGTGCCTATAAGGGGTGGCTAATTGGCTTAAGTTGCGCACTTTTGAAAGGGTCATGATGATGACATACAACAAAAATAAACCATCAAACTTGAGGGAGGCAGCAGTCATCCCTTAGTCATTTGAATCGGGGATTTAGAGGGTTTTAGGCCCATTACTATGATGATCATAAGGTCCTAGAAAAAATTTTCATGATATCACATTGTTTTTTATATGATGTGGAGGGTCATGAGAGACGAGAAACCAAATAGTTGGGAATTAAAAACAATGGCCTCATGAGCTAGAATTTAAAATAACTATTTTATAATTCTTAAGAACACAGGGATCCAAACTAAAAATATTTCTTAAACACGCAGTAGTAATTCAGTATTATCCATTCAGTATTATACATGAAAAACTTGGGCCAAAAAAAAGAAAATTCATGAATTGTACGCCATTCTGCACATCCATCAAACTTGTCAAACAATATCATGGATTTCATCACTATAAACAACAGTTTCTGTACAGTGTTCCCTTGTAAAAGATAGGTCATGTTTCTACAGAAAAAATGAATAAAGTCATTAAAAACAATTAATCCATTGCATGGTGAAGGGAGATGCTCCTCCGTTTGGCATGGGAGGCTAGATCCGGTTCTCCATCCAATCAAGGATTTGATGCCAGGACCATCGATGCATGCGCTTGGGGACGACGGATTTGCAGCAGCTAGAGATTGCTATGCCAGAACGTACGGACGAACGGACGACCCTGGTCGCCGCAGCAGCCTACGGGCTACCTCATCCGGTCCTCCACTGCAGCCTGCACGACCTATTCGACACTGCCGTCGATGGTGCCCCTGTCCAGTGGCGGGGATTAGATCTGAGGACACAGAAAATGACGGGGAAGAAGCCACCATGCCGCCGCTGTGTATGAGGGACAGGTCGTGACCGCCGGGAGGGGGAAAGGGCCGCCGCGGCGCCGGACCGCCATGCTGCTGGTGTCGGGTAGTAGTAGATGAGCGGTGTGTGCGTCACTGCGTCCTCGGCACGGCCAGGTCAAGGTTGGACAGCCACAGCGGCTGCCGCGGCATCTCCTCGCTCGGCGCCACCAGCGCTGTGTCCACCTCCTGCTTCGTCATCTCTCTCCCCTCTGCTGCCTATCGGAGGTACATACGAACGGAAAAAAGCTGGAGCGACCGAGTGGTGTTGTTTGCTGCGTCTTTTCCATCTTTTAAATAGCAGCTGATAGCAGGGAGGAGATGGATGGGCGCGGCGGCGAATTGATGATCATGCGCTCATGCATGCATTCAAGTAGAATTTTTAGCTTTTTTTTTTTTTTTTTTTGTTGGAGTTTCTAGTGGGCAGCGAATTCATAGGCGTCATGGGCGAATTTTTCGGCCCGATTCAGATTTTTGGCCGAATCCGTGGAATAGCGCGGGGAGGGATGGATGGGCGCGGCCGATGATCATGCCTCATGCAACATTTTGGAGTTGGAGTTTCTAGTGAGGAGGCTCTATATGGGAGTTATAGATACTCCCTAACATTTTCTAAACCTACCATTAATTATAAGTTGAGCTCGTTCTTATATTTGCATAATGACACAAGTAAGATTGGTTGCATGACATTTGATCAACTTTCTAATAGATATACCTAGTTTGACCTTGATATCACGTTGGTAAAGGGCTCCAAACACCATGACAAGCTGTTGATATTCACCTTTAAGACAATGGCTCAAGTTGGCGCACTTTCGAACTCCAAGGAATCCCAATGAGATGGACAACACAACAAAAATACCCTTGGGCATCCTTCCCTTGGCTACGTCCTTAGGGAGGCAGCAGGCATCCTTCCCTTGTCTACTTCTTTAGGGAGGCAACAAGAATGACCAAGCTAAGTTAGAGGCCTAATTTATATTTTTCTACCTTAACTATAAAGATGTGCAAGTCTTTTGCATATTTAAGAAAAAATGAATCATACGCCGAGACACATTCTGCATGTCACTACTTTGTTAAGCTCAAAAACATATGGTCAACATGAAATCTTAATTTATAGATAGCACAATAATATGTTTTATATACGTCAAGTTTGACCAACTGTAGATAAAAAATATAAATAATTATGATATTGCATAAACATCATTAAATTAATTATAAAATCTATATATTATAATAATATATTTGATTTCATAACTTTTTATAAATACTAGTATTTACTAAAAATTGGATCAAATATAAACTGTTTTATCTGTCACGCAACTTACATCTTTTTTGTTATCTTTTGTTGTTGAGCAGAGGAGCACGTGAAACCAAACAAGAAAACACGTTTATTATGTCCAATCACAGGTCAACAACTCATGATGGCAGGTGATGCTCAAACAAAAAAACTCATGATGGCAGGCGGAAAAAAAAAATTGGACACTCATTTTGCTCGCCGTGCAGCCCAGGCTTGTTCGGCCTGGCTCCTACTTTTTATTCTGCCAAATTTTAACTGGGCCGAACTTTGTGCAAAAAGGTCTAAATGAGGGCTAAACCATACAGTCGTTATGCACCGACAAAAGTTAGTTTATATCGCTAGGCGCAAAACCAAACAGAGCCCTGACCTTATTTCAAAGAAGGTACGATGACTCTCTTCTCCTTGCACGGACCCAAGTTTCTCCAAGACGTACACCCAATGTTTTGCTTGGATTTGTTCAGGCCAATGCGTTAGGGCGTCCACAACAACAATAACTTGTTAACTACGTAGTCAACTAATGTAGGGGTGAGAGACAAAAGTAAAGACTATTTTATATTATTGGACTCATATGCTTCTCTCACATGTTCTTAGCTACGTGAAATAGTCTACTCCCTCTATCCCAAAATGTTGGTCGCCATGCGTTTTAGAAACAACTTTGATAAATTATATATAAAAAACTATTAATATTTATCATACATAAGTAGTATCAATGGAAATATCTTTGAATCTAGTTTTTTAATAAATTTATTTAAAAATACAAATGATGCGCATATTTTGAAAAATCGAGTCAAACTTATGGTTAAAAACTGAAAATGACTAACATTTTAGGACAGAGGGAGTAGCTATTTGCTTGCGACCCAAGAATCGCTCTTTCTCCTAATTTTTTTTCTTGCCACGTTACATCTAGCTAGCCAAATAAATAACCATTATAGACGCAAGTAAGTAATTAGAACAAAGACCCATCTCCATTACTCATGTATTCTCTCATAATCTCATTGTGATTTGAACTTTGACTCAACCTGTGACGGACAGAGGGCGTGTTTCTGGAATTCTGGTTGCGCCAAACCGGTGCTCCGTTTGGCTTGGCAACCAGACCGTGCGTGGCAGAATGGAAGCTCCATACCAAAGGACAGTTTGGAGTCAATAACAATTAGCGAGATAATAACTCATTACTCCCTCGGTCTCAAAAGAATGTAAATCTCGTTTTTCCGAAAGTCAAACGATTTTAATTTTAACTAAATTTATAAAAAGTTACTAACATTTGTATCTCCAAGTAGATGTAGTATAGAAATGTATTACATGATTGATTAATCTAAAGATACTTATATTGTGACACAAATATTACTACTATTTTGTATAAATTTGGTCAAAGTTGAAATTATTTGACTACTGAAAAATGAGATTTATATTTTTTAAGACGGAGGGAGTATCTAATTTGATTTAGATAATGGGATAGTTTAGCTAACAATTATCGAATCTACTATCTACCCGTTTGAATTCAAAAGAGGTAATTGTTATCATCATATATTTTATCTGTCCTAAAACATTTGTCTGTTACGTTTTCTAAGAAATAAGTTTGATAAAACATATATTAAAAACTATTAAAATTTATGGTATATAATTAGTACTATTGAAAGATATTTAAATTTTTTAAATAAATTTATTTGAAAATACAGATATCACACGTATTTAGTATAAATTGGAGCCATTAACAAAAAAAAAAAAACCCGACAAATAAAGCAAACACATGTGCTGTGTGCAGCTAGCGCGTGCCCAGAGCGCTTTTCCCGCGTCCCTGGAAGTCTATACCGGCGCTCCTCACGTCACGCCGTGGGGCGAGCTACCCAACTACTCCTACACAAGCCACCGCAAACGGTGGGCCCGGAGTAGAGGGCCCGCATGACAGACACTACCTATCCATGCTGCTGTCAGCTAGCGAGAGCCAGCTCATTGTTTTTAAAACCAAATTAAAAAAAAGGTCAAACGGCTAATCTCCCCAAGGAATCTCCGAATTTGTTACGACCTCGATCTCCCGCAACTTTTTTTACCTCACGCCGCTGTTCTTGTTTATAGTCCACTTGTACCTGATGTCTGCATCCAACCTCTCCATTCATATATCTCGATGCCCAGTGCTGTTTTTTGAAGCCATCGGGCACCATTCGCCTGCCAATTTCTTTTCTTGACATTTTTGTCCATTTTTTTTTTGGCCAGTTTATCTCCCATTGATTTTGTGTACCAAAAATTCGAGCAAATCTTTGATCTGATTGATACCTTACCTTCCGCTTATAGCTTATCATCACTCTCTTGATTCTTTCAAGATTTTGTGGATCGATACGATACAGACGCATCCACCTACCTCTCCCAGTCTCAGCTCCGATCTTGGTCTTGTTGTTTCCCCACAGTGCGTAGGATCCAAGAAACCCCTGAATCGTCTGTGCCTGGACTGGAGCATCCGTTATCCAGATCATGGAGAGATTGGGTAAAGCCCAGTGAGGAATCTGAGCTCCCGCGCAGTTCTCCAACCGTGCCATGCCATAGGAGATCTCGCGCGAGAGCACAAGCGACTTTCGAAAATGTCGCCGCAGCCGGCCCGACGACCTCGCCGAGGACAAGGAGAGGGAGACCAATGTCCTCATCGAGGCGGCGGCCCCGGGGTCGCCAGCGAAGGCGGCCGAGGGTGAGGGCCACGGCCACGGCCGGCCCGCGCCGTCGCCGGTGGCGTGGTTCCGGATGCTGGCCAGGGAGCTGCACTGGAGCTTCGTCTTCGGCGTGGTGGCCACGTACGGCATCAGCCAGGGCCTCGGCGGCGGCATCTCGCGCGTCGCGTCCGACTACTACTGGAAGGACGTGCAGCGGGTGCAGCCGTCCGTGGCGCAGGTGTACCAGGGGGTCACCTCCATCCCCTGGATGATCAAGCCGCTCTGGGGCCTGCTCACCGACGTGCTCCCCGTCGCCGGATACCGCCGCCGGCCCTACTTTATTCTTGCAGGTGAGGAGCACTGTGGTGTGCTTTGTTCGTTTTTTGCCTTTTTGGTTAGAGTCGCTCCTGAGTCCTGATTTCTGAAACAACCACTGTTCCTTGTCCAATTAGGTAGGAACTTTAGAACTGAGAAATATTCTTGCTGAAATTTAGGAGTGCAAATAATGTTTGATGGCTTGTGGTGCTGAAAAGGTAGTGACAAAATGTGTCAATGGCAATGAGCACCAAACATGCCTATGAGCTAATGGCTATGTACTAGTTGACTTTACACCTAGTAGGTGCAGCATAAGATCCAAGCTAGGCTAGTAAATCATTTTGAAACGATGATGATTTCAGTACATCTTAATTTTGATTCATTGAACATTTGAACTGCATAGAGGAGTGCAAGATTTAGCCCAAATAGCTAGTAGTAGGAAGGAATCAATGTGACTATGTAGGTGCATTTATTTTAAACAAGCTTTGCAGTGTAAGCCAAAATATGGCCTGTTGCGCTAGCAGTGGCATTCATACTACTATTCTCTTGATAGGAGAATAAACGTGATTTAGTAAAAGCATGAACAGAAAATGAGTATCTTGTTTGTTTTGTTCCCTCCCCGTTTCTGAGGAGTGTGCAGGCTTCATCGGAGTGATTGCAATGCTTATACTCGCTCTCCACAGCAAGCTTCATGCATTGTTCGCTTTGTTGGCATTGATGACCGGAAGTGCTAGTGTGGCGATAGCTGATGTTACTATAGATGCTTGCGTGGCGGAAAACAGTATAGTGTTTCCTCATCTTGCTGCTGACATGATAAGCTTAAATGGATTCTGTTCATCTGTTGGAGGTCTTATTGGATTCTCAATAAGTGGTTTTCTTGTTCATGCAATAGGGGCTCAAGTGAGTATCACTAGTTCATCTCTTATAAAGATTTGTTTGAGTTTCATACTTTTCAGTTTTCACTGATGCACATTGATCACTGCTAAGAAGCAGAATTCATGAATACCTTCATCTTAATCTAATTCAAAGTAATTTCAACCAGTGCATTTTTCTGCATAATAATCAGTTCACTGGACTTGTGCTGCTTCTCTTTTCTGTGACTTGTCAAATGTAAATTAGACTGGCAGTTATCATTACTTGGATGGTGCTGGTATATTTTTCTTCCTTTCAAAAATTCAGATGGTGCTGGAATCTGATAATGGATAAAATCTTGCCTTTCTCAAGGGTGCCCTTGGCCTGTTAACCATACCCTCTGCCTTGGTAATTTTATCCGAACTCTGCTAAAGGAGGTTCATATCCCCAACTTTCCATACGAGCAGGTAAGGAATGACGTTGTTCTTGTTTTCTCTGACACCACATATACTCTCTTTTACACTACTTTTTCCTTCCTGGCATGGCAAATTCAGGCCCATAAGAAGTTTGTAGAAGCAAGTGGAAAAATGTTAACAGCTTTGAAATGTCCTGAAGTATGGCGACCATGTGTTTACATGTATGTATCACTTGCATTGAGTGTCGACATCCAAGAAGGAATGTTCTTCTGGTACACGGACCGAAGCACAGGGTTATCTTTTCATGAGGTACATATACATATCATTTAGCTATGATGTATGCTTGGCAGCTTGTTCACGAATATAAAGGCCTCTTGCACTTAAAATTCTTGTAGACCTGACACATTTCAAATGACATTTCATTTTATGAAAATATAGCATGGCTACTTCTAAAACATTGTTCCTTCTGAACCCATAGTCAAACTAACTATATGTTATTTCACCAGGGATTTATTGGCTTTATGTTCGCTATTGGATCAGTTGGTTCTCTTGTGGGTGTTATACTTTATCAAAATATTCTTAAGGATCATTCCTTCCGCAGCCTTCTTTTTCGAGCCAGCTGTTGCTAAGCTTGGCAGGAATGCTTGATCTGATCTTGGTGCTTCGACTGAACCTTAAAATGGGGATACCAGATTACTACTTTTGCGGTGATCGATGAAGGGGTCTCCAAAATGATCAACCGTATCAAATGGATGCCTCTTCTGGTGCTTAGCTCAAAGCTTTGCCCCACTGGTATTGAAGGCACATTCTACGCATTGCTCATGTCCATCGATAACATTGGCTCGTTGACTGGATCATGGGTCGGTGGGTTTGCTCCTTCATTTGTTAAGAATCACAAGAACAGAATTCAAGAACCTATGGGCCGCGATCTTGATTCGAAATATGATGAGGCTGCTACCACTGGCGCTGTTGTTCTTGGTGCCAAGAAGTGATCCGGATTCCACTCTTCTTCCATCCGATTTGCTGAATGAGGGAGATGACGATGAAGCTCAGCGAGTAGAGAATGTCGAGTTAACCTCCCTCCCTGCAAACAGAGATTCTTGCAATGATAAGGAATCTCACCATGACCGTGAGAACCGGGAGGGCCTTGGTGGCGAACGAGATGATGACGAAGCATCACTTCTTGCCAACAGGAGTTGATACTGGATGCATACGGAGATTTTTCTTTTGTTCATGAGAAAATAGATAAAATTTAGAAAAATCTTTGACATTTGTTTACTATAGAAGCCCATTTAGATGTCCATGATGTTAAATTCATTGATTTTACAGCAGGGTAGCTAAGGCTTGAGAGAGATATACTGGGGATGCTTTGAGTTTGTTCTCCATTTTTCTGTACTTCCCCATATACCAAAACTATTATGAATCAAACTTTACTAAGTGCGAATCTTGACCTTTTAATGAAGTTGTACACTTGTTGCTATATTACAGTTTTTGTCAAAGTCGTACTAATTTTGACAGATTATGTAACAGCCGGTCAGGCATTATATTAAAATAAAAATTTAACGTATTGCAGCACATTGCTTTTTTAGTTTCAAAATATAATTTTAGATACAAAAATGATGATATATATCAACATTATTTAAAGGAAGAAACATCTCACTGAGTCGACAAAATCCCTCAATGAAACCAATAAAAAAACAACTTGGAACAGTGAAGCTTTTTTTTTTTCTATCTCAAAAGATAATTTTACATACTCCCTCTATTCCAAAATATTTCTTGTATTTTGACGAGTCAAATAATCTCAATTTTAACCAAATATATATAAAAAAATACTAATATTTGTGATACGAGATGAATATTATTAGATTAGTTACGTTATTTATTTTCATGGCAAACCTATTTGGAGATACAACCTTTGATACTCTCTCCATTCCAAATTAGAGAGTCAAAAAAATCTAAAGTTTGACCAAAATTAAATAGTGATTATAAAAATTTATGACATCAAACATACAATATAATATGATATTTGTATCTAATAATACTTAATTGACATTTAAAATATTTTGTATCTCATCATAAAATTTATCAAAAGTAAGATGCGTTGACTCATAGAATTATAGAATGACTTATATTTTTGGGACGTAGAGGATTACTATTTCTGTATTTCACTATTTACAGTAAACGTGTTTAAGTTAAAGATCAGTTGACTTTTCAAAATTCAAGATAAAACTTATTTTTTGAGACGAAAAGGACTACATAAATAACATATCAACAATATTTAAAGGTGAAAAGATCCTATTGAGTTGACAAATCCCTCAAACCCATAAAAGAATTACATACTACTACAACTACCAACGTAGAGCACAAAACTCCCTAAAAACCCATTGGCGGCGCTCTGGGGTGCTTTCCTACTCTTGTCACGCTGTGATTCTTTGTAGGCTACTTTGTACTACTACAACTACCAAAACCGGAGCACTTCCTAAGCATTTCTTAGTCCATAATCGAAATGGACTCCTGGCCACTCGCCAGTACTCTTACGGTGCCAATACTGAGGCAAAGAGGCCCTAAGGCTTTGACTCTTGGGCACTCGCCAGTAGCCCAAATACTGAGGCAAGTAGTAGCCAGATACAAGTCGGACTAGCCGTCTCACCGTCGGTGCGTGAGATTCGCGTTTTCCACGTGAACGAAACCAACGACGAGACCACGAGACCGAAAGCGGCAAGACGAGTCGTACTGGCACACAGACACATCCCCTGCTCGTGCGCGTCGTGCCGTGCCAGTACTACACGGGTGTTGTACTAGTAGCACGCCCGAGCCCCCCGACCGAGCATCCATATCCACCCAGCCCCACCGCGCGCGTGGGCCCCGCACCTGTCACCGCGCCGCAAGCGCTGCTGCCTGCTGCTGCTGCTGACAGCCGCGCGCGCGCGCCTGCATCCTCCAACGACCCCCGCCACTTTATCCACTCGGGGTGGGGTGGAACCACCACCTGTCACCGACGCATGGGGCCCTAGCGAATCCGACCCCACAAGTCATCCACTACCGCCGCCTTGTCGTGCGCGCCGCGCCGCGGCGGCGGCGGCTATTTCTGGACCCTTCTCCTCCCCGAAAGGCCAAGCAGGCAACCAGGCTGCCGTCCCCGTCCCCGTCCCCGTCCCCATTGCATTCCGCGCTCCCTTCCCCTGCCTCGAATCAATCGATTCGCCTCGTCTCGCCCGCCCGCCCGCCCGATTCGACTCGGCCGTCACGGTGATCGGGACCGGCCGGCGCTAGGGTTAGGGTTCCGGCGACCCCACCCGGATGGTGCAGCTGCCGAGCTCGGGGAAGCGGACGGCCGAGCCGGCCATGGCTCCGTCGCGGCGCGCGGCGGCGGCGGTTAAGATGGAGGTGGAGGAGTTCGGGGCCGACGAGCGTGGCCCGCTCAGCAAGCGCGCCAAGGCAGCGGCTCAGCCGATGCTCCCGACGCCTCCGCAACCGCAGCAGCAGGTAGATCCGGAGTCGTTGGTTTTTTCCCTCCTCCCTCCTGAATTTGGTGTGCTCGATTGGAACGCAGTGAGCTGGCCTCGCCATGTTTGATTCCAATCGGGGAGTTTCGTTAGGATTTTTTCGGGCTACTTTGTTTAGCGTGGTGTTTTTGGTTGGGAAGGTTATAGAGGAGCTTAGCTGTAAAATTCAGGCGTTCGATCAAATTACCCTCGTACTCGAGGACTAGATGAAGCTGCAACGAAGGGCGATTCTCCTACAGCTTATTTCCTGCATATAAATTTTCCGCATGTAGTTTGTATGCCACTGTTGTAATGCAAATGTTCCATGTCTAGCTGCGAGACTGGCTGGTTGGCACTTTATTGTCCACATTTACTTTCCAGTCAGTGCATTCTAATGATCTGTAGGAAAAAAGCAACAACAGTTTAACTGTGCTCATGAAGCTATATACTACCACACTGTTCAATTAATAAGTCCTGTCATCGTACAAATTTATGATTGGAGTTTGCTACTATCATGTAGACACATAAATACATATACCAGTAACATGCTTGGCAACTATCATCTAGACACATATAATGCACTGTACTAATGTACATGTACTCTGGGCACTAGGTATATATATTTGCTAGGTATATTTACGAAACTTGGTTGCATATGATACGTTGCCAATTATGTATCTGTTCGTACTTTATCCTGGCAGCAAACTTGCTGTGTGTTCAAGATATGTTGTTAGGAATGAACGGAAAAATATGAATAACTTTGTTAAGAAAATATTCCAGACTGGTTATTTATCCCTAGGTAGTTTGTATGCCTCTGTTTTGAGGTGTTTGTGATATTTTCCTCCTGCAGGGTAAATGTTCATGATTATTCACCTTTGAGATTTATTGTTCTTATGTTTATGGTCTCTTTCAGGATATGTACCACAATGTACTCGATGAACCTAGCCCGTTGGGTCTGCGGCTGAAAAAAAGCCCATCACTCTTGGATTTGATTCAGATGAAGCTTTCTCAAGCATCCAACGCAGGGGAGTCTTCCATGGACAACAGTGGTTCTGAGCCTTCCAAGAAGAAAGACAATAAATCTGGTGGGTCTGCAGCAGGCTTAACGCCTAAAAGCTTCGAATTTTCCTGCAACTATATTGAAGATTGGTTCATGGGAGGTGAGGAAATTTATTTTTGCTGTTCTTTTATCAGCTCTGAGCCTCTGATATGGCCTCAATATGCATTAAGTGTATGTCTCCCTAGTAAACCACTATCGTAGTTGTTTTTTCTGTAGCCTATGCAACTTGAAGCTAATATTCATGCAATTATAATACTGTACTCTGTTGTAGATTTGTATTATGAAGTGTCAGTGCGACATTGATGCATATTCTGTGTTGTCCAATCTTCTATGTATTTTTTGCTGCAACAATTGCTTATGAGCCAAACTCCCTGCATTCTAGCACATCCAGTAGTTCATACAATAGTTCACCTGAACAAAAAATGCCATTAAATGTCTTAATTAAAGCTATCTCTGTTCTCTGTATAGTATGTGTCACGGTATGAAGGTGATTTGGTGGCAAAGTGTTACTTTGCAAAGCATAAACTTGTGTGGGAAGTTCTGGAAGGTGGCCTTAAGAGTAAGATAGAAATTCAGTGGTCAGATATTACTGCTTTGAAGGCAACTTGCCCCGAAAATGCCCAAGGAACCTTGGATGTAGCGGTATGTTATCTGGAAGATGTTTGTTTCTTTATTCTTCTTCTTAGTTCAGTACCTTTTCTTCTATTCTGAGGCGTTTTCCTTTTCCTGAAGTTGGCCAGACCGCCACTTTTCTTTAAAGAGACAGATCCTCAGCCAAGAAAACACACACTGTGGCAGGCTACCTCAGATTTCACGGGTGGTCAAGCGAGTATGCACAGGTAAATTACTTTTAACTATTGAGTGTTCATAATTAAAATGGATTTCATATGAGAAGATTGGTCCTATATCTCTGGAGCTACCTCATACTTGTAGTTTGTTTTATACTATTTTTCTATTGGAGTATAGCATAGCTGATCTGCTTTATGCTTAAGGCTCTGGTGGCATTTCAAAGATATTTATGATGTTTATGTGGGTTCTGTCATACTAATTGCGCTATGATTTTTACGTAGTCATTCCATTTTTTGTTGGCTCTGGTTGCATTTCAAAGATATTTACGGTGTTCAAATGGGGTTCAGTAGTACTATGTTTTTGGCTCTGTTTTTCTTATTAGAACAGAAAGAACTGTTTTGTTCCTTTTTGGGAGCAGTTAGATACTGTAGATCACATTTTAAAACTGTTTAAGTTGTATTGCTAAGGGATTAGTTATTTAGTTGTGGATCACTTTGACTTGAATTGTGTCATATCTAGATTAAATCTGCTTAGGAAGGAGACATTATTAGCCTACCCCAACTTGCTTGGGACTTAAAGGCTTTGTTGTTGTTGTTGTTGTAGGAAGGAGACATTGTCACCCTTTCAAGTTTTTTTTTTTTGTTTTTAAAAAAAGAATGAATATGTCTTTCTGTCCTTGTGTTCTGTCACCCATTCTATGTTCACATATGTGCATCACAGGACCTCATCTGGTCTCTTTTTGTGTCCTAAAAATGATTAATTAAAAACTGTTTCACACTGCATAAGAAGACAAAAAGGGTAGCTGGCATGCATTCAAATATGTTTGTCTGGAGCCAGATATCTATTTAGTAAAAAGCTATCGGGTCGAGCTTTGGTTTATAAAGTGTGCTGTTACTATTGCTTGTTGAGCCTCTTCTCTACTACTTTGTTCAGCGTTCTGATTGTTCAAAATTTTTGCAGGCGGCATTTTCTGCAGTGCCCTTCTACTTTGTTGGGCAAGAACTTTGAGAAGCTTATTCAGTGTGATCAGCGATTATATCAATTGAGCCAACAACCAGAGATTGCATTAGACTCTCCATTGTTTGAACCTAGGTGCTCCATATTTGAGGATCCGGTTGAATCAAAATGCGCTGGTTTTACTAATTTGAAAGATGAACATGAGGGTCTACCTGGCTATTCAGGTTCTGTGTCACCATGTGCTGGTTCCTCCATATCTGCTAAGAATGAAAACAATGATTCCATTGGGATGCCAGCAGAATATCTTCCTCAGACAGTAGGACCAGGTAATTTTAAAGATCTTTGTTCCTCTCCGCTCTTGCAGCATGTTGTGTTGCCTTAATGCACTGCTTATCAGTACCTTAAAGTATGATGAGTACACCTACCTGTATGTGAGGCAACCATGTACATGGTGTTTTGCCTTAGTTCTTTCTGTAGACACATCTCTAGTTAGATTGAATATTACTAGAATATTATACTACTGGGGCGGATGTGCTAGCCTGTACCATTCTCAGATCCTCTCCCCTGTTGATGAATCAAAATTTCAAGGCATTTCACATAATCACATGATACATCTTCATATATTTGATTAACCTTTCTAATCCCACAGGCATTTTTACAGGAGTTGGTGCTGTAGGTGTACAAGCTGTGAGCAGAAATGTGAATGGTGCAGCACCAGAATTCAATATCCCCCACTGGTGGAGTCAATTGAAGGTGCCTGGGCTTAGACCATCAATGTCAGTGGATGATCTGGTGAGCCACCTGGGTAACTGCATCTCAGAGCAGATCACTTCAGGCAATCCAGCATTGGCCAACAATGAGGTACCGACCAAAGAAACACTTGAGGGGATTGCTCAGTACCTTCTTGGTGATACTCAAGGCCCACCAGTTTCTGCTTCAGACGAAAAGATCACTGATGGCCAGGGTGGACTCCCTCTGCTGTTTGATTCAGAAAGACACAGTACCAGTTGCCAAACCAAAGCCGGAGCCGAATGACAGTGAGAGCATTGGCGCGGAAGCCTCAGATGGTTCCGACGAAGAATTCAGCTCAGCAGCACCAACAGGGAAACCTACAGATGCCAACAATCAGCCAGCCATGTCAAGAAAAGATTCGTTTGGGGAGCTGCTGACAAACCTCCCCGCATCGCCTCGCTACCGCAGTTCCTCTTCAAGATCCCAGAGGATACCGAGAACTGAACATGGAAGTCAAGACCTCGCACCCTGTACCCTGAAATAGGGAGTATGCTGTAAAGATTGTATCCAAGCAATAAGAAAGCCCCTTATCGCCGCCTCAGAGGCGAGTTCCCCGCCTGTAAATGTCACACCCGGTAGGTTGCTCCAGTTGTATGCTTCTCGACTCAAATGGGTAGTGGAAAATTGAAATGTTCATTGGTTCTTTAACTCAATCGTGCCCCGTGTGCAAAACTTGTGAGCAGGCGGCACCTCCACTGGTACCCTGTATGTTCCAGATTGACATGAATATAAAGGTTGTTTCGATCTGTCATGAACATCCGGTTCCATCGTTTTCTATCCTTTTGGGGGCATTACATGTTCCAGATTCACGTGAATGTAAGGTTTTCATCTGTCATAACTCATAAGCAGTTAAGCACTCGGTTCCATTGTTAGTTTTGCAACACCCTTTTGGAGCATGATGTTTATCATCTACTTAAGTTGGACGTGTTGAACGTAATCGACTTGTGTTGGACGTGTTTAACGTAGTCGACCGACTTGTTGTATTTAAGTATTTCTTTTTCTTTTCTACAATCTTGTAACAGAATCAGCAGCATGTCTTGCTGGCAGTCTGGCACCATCACACATGCGTCTGCTCCTTGCAACTGAGCTCCCGCGCTGCACATACGCTAGGCTCCGAATGCAACAGCCACGGCAAAGGCTGCAGCTGACCGTCGGCCGAAATATAACACTCTCCAGAGTAGCACCGAGAGAAAACACCATCGCACCCCCCTGTGAGTGAATAGAAAATCGATTCTACTTATCCAAACTACAGTATAGATTGTGCTTTGGATTGGATGCCACAACTGTACCACAGGTCCAGAAAACAACCATCACAACCTACTCAAAAGCAATCATACACGAAAGAAAGAGCTCGTGATTTCTGAAATATTTTACAACATACAGATTGCTATAAATAATATCACAACAGTGCCATCCCATCCGGGTGGCACAAGGACATGGAACATGAACCCACGAGCTACCTGATGGTCTATTGTTCCATACTGTCCCTGCACAGCAGCCCCAACATGATGTTGGAGCGAAGTCAAACTTTACACACAAAAATATCACATGTGAGACCTGGCACACAAAAAGACAATTGTCAATGGCTGGAGTCATGAGAGTTTTTGCGTAATGTGATAGGCAAATAAACAAGGAAGGGACTGAGAATATGGCCACTTACCAGCGTACAAGAATATAGGTCTACTAGTCCTGGAGAGCTTTCACACGGGAGGTCAGCTCTCTGACTTGATTCTTGAGGCGCTCAGGGTTGCAGAAGAAATCAACAAATACTTGTCGCTCCCTCCCCACCTCATGGGCACGATTTTCGAAGATCTACATATAATTTTGCAGTTAGTTAATCTTTTGAAGAACATGGTAACAAAGGGGTGATGACTGTTCTTCAAATATTTCTTGTTTAAGTTCTTTGCATGATGATGATGATGACGGCTGACAATCAAGACAAGAAGCCAGCCATTCTGTGCAGTATGCATTGGGTAAATGAAACTAATCTCTGAAAGCGTAGTCTACTTTATGGAAATTACAGATAAATGCAAAGAAAATCAAACAAGCTTTCGTTCCATTAGGCAACAGTCATGAAGGGTCATAGCATGTCGATGAGTGAAATACCTTTATCTTCTGTGTGCGAGCCTTGGTTACTTCTTCCACGGAACCTTCAACTTGAGCGTTGGCATTTTCCATATCATCAAGCGCCCGCATCAATGGCTATAAGACGAGCAGGGATTATCACATCATTTCACATGTCCTCAAAAAAAAAAAAAAAAAAAAGGAGATGCAAGAAATATCACAATTTGGAGGGGTTCAAAGAATGTACCCAAGGTGTCAATATTGGTTCTGCAGTAGTTGATGACGCAAATAGAAGCTGTTCCACTGTTTGAATAAGAGTACATCTGCACGAGTGAGGAGAGTGAAATGATGGCGCTTGGGACCTACTAAAATAATATTGGCTAACTAAAGAGTGATTTTGTGGGTCAAAACATAATATTGGATGACACTTAATAATGCTTCTAGTGAAGAACTTGCAGGGAAGATCAGATACTCAGCATGCTGTGATCCTTCCATATTGAACCTTATTTCTGTTTATGAACAGTAGACGAGGCAGTAGCTTCGCATATACAAATCAAGCTGTGAAACACCAAGAGTTATGGGCATTGGAACTACTGCTCAGGTTTGACTGCAAACTAGAAAAATGCCTACTGTGTGATTCATCATTTTGATATCTGGGAGTAATTGTTTATACATGGGTACGCTACAGTAGGAGTAGGTACATATCAGAAAAAGCATTAAATGAAACTTTTGATTTTACATATTGACAGGATATAAGGTAAAGGAAACAAAATATTAAACAGTGTTTTGTTAACTTACAACTCATTGATACATCTTTTCCGGTCAGCTGGAAGGGTGTTCTCCAGCTCAGACTGAAGAGAAAGCAAGTCAGATTGAAGTGCTGAGATCTGCTGAACCAATGCATGTGCTGACATGTATGTTGGCACTGTTGCTTGGACATCTACAGAAAGGATAAGCCACGTTAAGAATATGAGAATAAAATACCCATACAGATAAGTAGAGTTGACTGCTTACTTGAGTGAACACATAGGAGATCTCGCACTGCATGGAGGAAAGTGTCACGGTCATCAATAGCTCCTTGTTCTCGTGCTTCGGATGCAGCTTGAATTAATGAATTATAATGACCCTGAGAAACATTAACACAAAGAAACTAAGCATAGACCTGAAGACAATGAAAATAACAAGCGACGGAAATAGATGCTGCTGAAAACAGAATGTAAAATGAAAAGACACCAAAGAAACAAGGACAAGAATAACAATGGAGATTGATTACCAAGCGGGTACTGACTGCTGAGAGGTAGCTTTGCAACTCGGATTCTATTACTCTAAGCAATGTGTACGCTCTAGCTATATATTTCCTTTCAAGTTGGCAAGCGATCTTCAGAAACTGGTGTCTGGCAAGCTGATTAACCAAATGATTGATGAACTGCAAAATGTATCAGCTCAGATACCAGTAAGATCAGGAGAAAAACAAAAGGGGCATAATAATGACAAAGTAACAAGTGCAGTCTACTTAGTCTTATGAGAAAAAAAAAAACATTCCTGCTGCAGTCAGACTTCTGCGAGTATAAACCGAAAGTGAGGCAACCACATTCTGTCAGCCACACTACCGTGACTACCCAACTAAATCTACATAACAGCAAAGGAATACATGTAAATTGCTGTTGCAGTTTCTTTTCTGCAAATGTGCAGCAGTCTCCTTTGCTGGTGAATATGCGGCTGTCTTAGAAATCATCCAACAATGCTCACTTAACACAGCTTGATACTGCCTAAGTATTTCCTCATATAGGGGCATTGTTGGAGAGTGATTTTCGTTTCATAAACCTTGATTTTCACTTTAAGAGTTTCAATCAGGGAACTCTTGGAGATGCTCTACAGCATCTTAATTTTCATAATATTAGAGAAGATAGGACATTATCACAAGGAAATACAAAACAAGACACATAAAGATGACATGTATAATGTGATTTGTGAAATGAGCTCACCGTTTTTTGCCTGTTAATGTAGTACTCCTGGCGCATGACCTTTAAATCATAATCCCCTGAATATTTGAGTGATAAGAAGAAGCTAAGAAAACAACACAACAAAATTTGTAGAACACTGAAAAATAAAATCCTTTTTGCAAACCTTGCAAGATATATGTGCCTTGAAGTTGAGCAAGTTCTGAACACAGGCATGGTATTGTCTGGAGGGGAGAACAAGTAAATAGATGGAGGAAGTAAGATGTAAGATTGTACCATGAAAAACAAACTGGTGCACTTCAGTAAGAACTATTATTGCTATCTTATCCTCTAAAACATAGAAAGTTCTTGATAACAGAACGTGACTCTGAAAGATCATGAAGCTAATCCCATCAAACAAATTTTCAGGTCCCAAGAGCACAAAAATACCAAGAAATCAAACTTAAATTTGATTTCTGATCTACTATTTAATATCCCAGGAACAAAATATATTTTCTAAACAAAAGATTGTGTCTTACATACCTCAGATACCAAAGCTTGCACCTTTTGAGAAAGTGTCGAGAGCTCTCCAGCAAGCTCAGAACCTTTTCTCCTGAAGGCAAATGCCACAGATACAAGGGGGCTTATAAGATAATTAAATAAATCTTTGTTTCTGCTCGAATTTATTTGCAGTTATGCATATAAGTATATAACTTATTGACTTATGTGTATGGCACAAAGCTGGAAAACTGATAAATCAGGATCAATAAACATAGCATAACATATACCTAAGAGAATGGATATCCCTATGTATATGAGCCTCATCCGATGACACCTGTGCTTTCAATGTAGAGAGTATAGCCTGCTGTTTAGCATTCTCAACCTGTGCTTCAATCCACTGTCTTTCACTTGTTGCAAATCTGTCACCAAAGTAGGGTAATTATGAGTAAATTCAAGAACTGTAAGAAAGTTGCAAAGCTGGAAAACACATTATTAGCTGCCTAAGAGGTTAACACAACGAACAGAATGTGATCCCAAATTTTACATAACAAGTAACTCAACGAATCAATAACAAACAAAAGGTCACAGCATAAAAAGTTGAATACTGGAAACGGGTAGCTGTATCAAAATGGTATAATTGAAAGCACAAATAGGGTGCAAACCTATTTTCAGGTGAAAATATTCAAACTTCTATGTAAACCATTGGAGGATGGATTGATGATTAAGTGGATCATGAATCATAATGAGGCCTAAGTCCTCACAATTTATTCTTCGATAATTAGGAGGTTACAGAAGTTGGCCATCCTCATGACACTAAAGTTTCTTGAATGCTATGCATCCACATTTTTATGTAAGGGATCCACATGAACAGTGAACAATTTAGAACATCTGGAACGTAATGTGAGCTTTACTTGACGATGATTAAATGAATCATGCAACAAGAGGGCATGAGATGATTGCAATTACAAATCTGATGAGTGGTTGCCAATAGAAAGGCTAAGACAAGGTGTGCGGTAATTACATGGAACGAAGTCGTTGCAACTCAGCGATGCGTTGGTGATGATGAGATTTTTCAGAATCTCCTGCACCATGACAACATAATGGTTACTATGATTTCATCTGTTACGTCACCCAGTATTAGAATCATACTAGTTCCCCTCCATGAAAAAAAACAGTTACAAATAATCAAATGAAGAAAGCCAATTTACCTCTTATCAAGCAATTAGTGATGTCATCAAGACTAACCCAGGAACATTTGGATTTCCCTCCTCAGCAACAAGTCGAAATGGCCCCTGGTCACATAAAAATGTTAATGTTAAATAAGTAAGCAGACAAACTGTGGAGTGTTGTCCTATGCTACTCAAAGGGTAAAAGGTAAAATTGTGCCAGAGATATATAACTGTACAGAACAGTGTTTTGGACATGTAGTGAAGATGAAAAAATGTAGACATGTAGTGAAGATGAAAAAATATACCTAAATCTGCCAATTTACATGGTATTGACTTGTCATAGATTGTAAACTTAGCTAGTCAGTTAACTGAGAACAATGTGACATCCAAACATGATTTACCTTCTCAAATTGCTTTGAGAACCACCTATTCAGCTCTTTTGTACAAGCCAAGTCGCCAACAACATAGGGATGGAAATCTGAATATGCCAAATATATACTTTCCTCTGCAAACAATAAATAAATAAAGGATTTCATTGGATACAGTATAATTTTTATACTTACAGAATGGTTAGTATTATTCATTGATCAAAAGCAAAAAGAATAATAGCTATGCTCAATTGCCACTACTAGGTAAAGCGCGTACCATCCCCTGAATGATAATGGGCCAGTTCCTGGGTAGTAGCAGCGATTCTTCCAAGAACTGCATTCATCTGAAAGTTAGAAAATACATCAAATCAAACTCTACCAAAAAAAAATAACCACATGGAACATATAATATCTTGTTTACATCAGTAAAAATCTACAGAGACTAGGTATTTCATATATCATAGTATCTGCATACTCCAAATAAGACATAGGCGAAAGTTGGGACGCAAAAAAGAAGCAGCCAGGGAATTATTTGATTTACAAGTGTACTAATACAAAACAAAGGGCAATATTTACTATGAGATAAATTGCAGAGCATAGCAAAAGATATGCTGTTATCATTAGTTAAAATCTCATCATCAAAAACACTCAATCATGTACCACAATAACACGAAACAAATCCTTTTTTTTTTCTTTTGTGCCTGCTATTTGTAAGATACAAATACATTCAGATGTCAAAGTATCATAACTGAATGTAATAAAAATAAACATCTTTTTCAAAATGCAACTGATTGAGTTATACCTCCAAGTTTCTGGAAGAAAGTGTCTCATCTAACGATATAAGCTCTCCACTAACTGCAGACATAGCAGATACACGTGCCCTTCTACCTTGAATTAGAGTTGAAGCCTGGCCTGCAAGCAAATCAAATTGTGCTTGCTGCCGTGCAAGTTGCTTTTGTAACTCAAAAACTTCGGCTCTGTATGCTAGTTTTGCTTCACTGCAAGTACCAAAAAGAGAAAATTGTCACAAAAAACACTTATAAGATGCTAGGAAGGAACATTTCAATCATGCGCTTTACAGCTTGGCATAGTTAGCATTTGACTTCACTTGGGTCTACAGATGTTCCCAGAGCAAAAGCTCAAGCAGATAACAGCAGTTTAAATTCGTTTTACACTGTTTTCTGTCAAAAAATCATTACCGGAAAATAGTTGAAGTAGCATACAAACACCCACTTGTGATTGGTTTCATAAACATTTTGCACTAGCAACAATTTCAGAAACCAGTCCCCACTAAAATTTGAACCCATTCTATAAATATGACAATGTATGAAGGGCAACCCTGGTGCAAGCAGTAGTGCTCTACCGCCTGTGACCAGAAGGTCCAGGGTTCAAGCCCCAGCCGCACATTGCAGTGTGCGGGGAAGGCTTGGCACTAAACACCCTTCCCCAGACCCCACGCAGTGCAGGAGCCTACAACACTGGGTATGCCCTATAAATATGACAATGTAAATGTAGCAATACTTCAATATTGGAAGGTCCAAGCATACCGGATATCAAGAATGGTTTCTTCCGATCCAAACACAGCCTCTTGATTGTCTTTCTTGCTTGAAAAGGCTGAAATACTCTCAAAAGCAGAGTCCAAATCTTCACCCTGAGAAAATGACACATGTGGACCATAAGAGTATTGAAGCCTGACAGAAATAGATGCCTACATAAAAAATGCAGTTCCATGGAGGTTCTAGATCTTGGTTGGGGCTGGAACTATTCTCTAATGAAGCCTATCCACCAAGAACTAACCAAATTTCAATCCATCCAAGAGAATTTAGTGTAATTATAATTACTTAATATGCTATTTGACCACGAAAAACAAAAAAAAAAAAAAATTGAAGCAGATTTCCAGTACTTGGCAAACCCACTTGCCACATCAATTAAAAAGAAGCAATTAAGATATCATATCATTCTTTAAAGCGTGTAAGAATGTTAAATGGCCTTTCGAGTATACCTCTAACAGTCTTCCCTCTTCCACGAGCTGTTCATACCTGAAAGCCACATGCACAAATTAATTAAGTAATAAACAGACTCACCCATTAAAATTAGTATGAAAAAAAAAAATGATATCAAAACTTTGGATAATTGATCAGTAGGCCTAGCGAATACACAATTCACTAACCACATCACTGCAAGTAAAACCGTAGATTCAGAAGCATTAAGGAAATCATACAGTGGGAAACAACATTTATTAACAAAAAAAAACAAGCAGATATTTGACATATTCTTCCTACGCAACACGCACCCTTCAAATACTGTTCATGCCCAAATTTTAGTAAAATGGATGCCTTTGTCAAAATGCACCTACAAATAAACCCCACCCAGAATCCATAACTTGACACCCAAATTCACAGCTTTGTCAAACTGGGGCCATCATCTCTCAACTAAATCCTCCACAAAACACAGGCACTTGCCACTAATTCCCAACATTTCGCGCCCATAGAGAGTTAGAGGCACGAGCACTCCCCTAGAACCCTATTGCACCTAGCCTCCCCGAGAATTCGCAGTAACTCCACCACAGATTGTCTCCCCAGCTGCCCGAATCTCCCAACAACGCCTCCTCATTAACTTTCTACGCCTCAAACTCAAAACCATTTCGTGTCGCATGCCACAGCAATGCCGCAGCGAAATCGGCCTCAGCAGCAATCACCACCACTACCACTACCACAGGCCGAAAAAAGGATGATACCAGAGCACTACGATGTGACAAGGGGATGGGAAGCATTCGCTTACTGGGCCAGGTGGGACGGGGAGAGAACGTTGGAGGGGCGGAGACAGGAGCAGATCCAGGCAAGCAGCGGGCGCGCCTCCTCGTACTGGAACGGCCACTCCAGCGCGTCCGCGTCCAGCGGGTCCTCCCCGTCGAACCCCAGCTCCGTCAGCGCCGCGCACAGCGCGGCCCCGCTCATCCTCGCCGTCGGCGGCCGCGGCAGCTGCTGTGGCGGCGGCGGTGGGAGGCTGTAGTGGTGGACTGGTGCGGGTCTGGTGGGTGGGCGGCCGTGCGCGGCCGGCAGCGGTTGCTCCTCTGCTTGCGTTGCGTCAGTTCGAAACAAGGCGAGCAAAACAAAATGGGATCTGCTGCTCTGCTGCTTCTGGTTGGGGAATCGGAAATTAGAGAATTCGGACCGCTTTGCCCTCGTGTTGTGGCAATTGGGTTTTTCTTTCCGGGTACAATTTTTCCACGGGCTGAAAATGAATGGACTCTGTAGAAGCCCATTTGCGATTAGAAGCCTCGCTGGAGGTCCATCTTTTTTTTTATTGGGCCTTATCTTTTCTAATGAGGCCCAGTAAAGATAAGGCGTTACTGACGAGCTCTTTACTGGGCCTCATTATAAAAGATAAGGCCCAAATAAGGTATCTTCAAATTTTCACTGGTTAGATTTTGCTCACATTCCTAGATGTTGAATTTATGTGTCGTTTGTTGTTTTGATCAGTGAGCATCTAGTAGAGAGAGACGTGAAAAAATAAGGCAAAAAGACGTCCAATGTTATATGGGCCTATATATTTGAAATTTGAAATTGCAGAGCAGCAAAAGTACTGCCAATTGAGATGTCTTCGTTTTTGCCTTGTGGTTGGACGCAATTGGGTGATTAATTGGAGTTGTTTGGGGTTTTGAGGGTGACTCCTACTCGTAGTCGCCGCAATCATAGACGTGATCACGTGCTGCCCACTGCCCACTCACGTATCCCCATGTCTGTATGTCACATGGCCACACATGATGCATAAGATTCATGGCAGTACCAGTTCTTCTACTATATATAAAATATTTATACGGGAATATATTTTTTGTGCCTCGTTGTGCATATATATACAATATATATAAGTATGTATATAATATACTGCATGTGCCGTGCGTGGGTTAATATTTTTATTTCGGATTTAGTGATTCTATCCTTATTCATAAGTTTAATGGTGATTTTACCTTTTTCCTTTTACTTTGTAGTTTTGCCCTCTTTTATTTACACGACGAAGCTCCTGTCTACCTCCTTCTTTCTAACACTGTAAAAATTGATAGATTAGATGGTTATAAAAACAAAAAAAGACACATACCGAAAAAAAGACCATCGTACCCCTCACATCATTCTCCTTTCTCTATTGCTCGCGTAGGGGAGTCACGACTTCGGCTGCCGGTCGCACTCAGCTAGGGTTTCGTGCTCTCGGCAAAAGCAAGCGGCGACGATGCTCCTCTTCCCTCAAGACTACTCCCCCTCCCGAAGTCGTCTCTTCCTCTCCTTCCCGGCCTGCTCCCGATGCTCGTCTTCATTGTTATTATATCATGCCATTTGACTGTTATTTTCTTGGGTTTCCATCCAAGCGACTTAATTGATTTCTTGGTCTCGTTATGGATTGTGCAATCACATGAGTGTTATTCTGATCTGCATTTTCCAGTCATCCAATCATACAAACCTATCCAAGTGTGCCCGCTTACAAAGGTTGATTCTGACTAATGGTAATGAAAATATTGAGATCCACATCCATAATTATCTCCGCGTGCACAACGAGATGAGTCAGATGACCTTTTTAGGTTTGCACCCCCCCCCCCAAAAAAAAAAAAAAAAAAAATGGCCTTTCTTTTTTGAATAAAAGATGTAGAAACCTCCGAGTATTTGTTGGGTTTATGTGTTTTTTTTTCTAGAAAAAATCGGGTTCCTTTGCTTGGTGGGCACGGGATGCCGTGCCGCGCAGCCAAGACCAAACACACGTCACACTCCTCAACTGTGCGTGCAGTATGGCACAGGGTCAGGGACCAGACTCCTCGCGGCAGGCCCACTAGGCCACTTCTCCTCTCGCTTCGCTTGCGCGTCACCCAACCGCAACGGTTCCCCCGTGCCGCACGAGCGCCGTTAGTTGGCCAGCTAGTACTAGTACTACTAGTATACTACGCGAACTATTCAGTCCACTGGTACTCTGCTATCCCCGCGCCGGAGTCGCCGCCACGACCACGATGGCCTCCCACCGCTCCCCGATCCGCCGCCGTGCCGCTCTTCCTCACCCTCCTACTCCTGGCCGTCGTCGCGGCCGGGGCCGCGAAGTGGCGGGAGGAGCAGGCGCGGGACCGGGTGCCGCGGGTGCCCGGGCAGGCCTTCAACACCAGCTTCGCGCAGTACGCCGGGTACGTGACCGTCAGCGAGCAGCGCGGCGCCGCGCTCTTCTACTGGTTCTTCGAGGCCGAGAACGACCCGGCGTCCAAGCCCCTCGTGCTCTGGCTCAACGGAGGTGCCACTACCTACCTACCCATCAACCCGCCCGCTGACCGCGCGCTTTGATTGTTTGTTTGTTTAGCCGCGTGATCCGTTTCGTACTGTGAATCTGTGACGATTGTTGGGGTCTGGTGGCTACTTGGGGCACATTTGGCGGGGATCTGACTTTGGTGGCCGCGACGGGGCAACCAAGGATTTTTGGCTACTTTGGGGCGGGTGGTGATCTGACGTCCTCAGCTTGTTTTGGAACATGGGAGCTGAGAGTGATGCCTTGCGTGCGCAGTGTGTAGAGAGATGCTTGTGATATCTCATTCTTGCCAGGACTAGGATTTCGCTTGGGATTTGCAGCAGGATCCTTTATTCCCACAGGGCATGCAAACTTTTCCATTGTTGATCTGGATAGATCTTTTAACTTTCACCCAACTCTTTTAACTAGATTACTGGATCAGCTGTCTTTATCTGATTACTGGATATACAATCTGTATATAAGTAGTAGCATTGGGCATGAGATTAGTGGATGAGCTGTCTTTATCTGATGCAAATGGTTGCTAGTGATTTACTACCAGGCAAAAGGTTACCTATGGGCTATTGATAAACTTATCCGGTCCAGGCTCTGTTCCTCTTTACTTCAGTTCATCTGTTGTGCAATAGTACAATAAAACGTGCGGTTAAACTACTGCCTGTAAATCTTCCAGGGCCTGGGTGCTCGTCCATTGCTTATGGACTCGGAGAAGAAGTAGGACCTTTCCATGTTAATGCAGATGGCAAGGGGGTGCATGTCAATCCTTATGCTTGGAACAAAGGTACCATCCAGTTAAACAAATATCTTCACAAACACTACCACTGTTTTCCATTTTAATTTCTTCATGTGCTGTTATGTGACTTTTCTTTAGCCTTTTGTTTCGGGTTTCCATAGATTGTTGGATTGCCAATATTATCAGTAAATTGTAACCTTTTCCTATTATGCAATTAACCTCAGTTAGGCAGCAGGTTACTACATTTTGCATTTTTGCAACTGCTTAGCATTCTTAGTCTTTGTTTTTTTGTTAAACAAACTGGTAGGCTTGTATATACACTCTGGAAAGGATCACAATTGTGAAAAGGTAAACTTGAAAAAAAAAAAAAAAAGAGGTTTTCAAGTATGCCTGCCAACTATTATTTTCCTGAATTTTGAACTTTCCTTAAACTGTAAGCTCAACCTTATTAGCACAAGTTCTTGCCTTTAGTCGTGGAATTGATTTCAGCTCTGTTAGGTGCAAAGTGCAACTTAACCATTGATAACCTTTTCTAAGTGCTCATAATCATATCAGATAAAACTCTAGTTTCATTCTTATAGAACTTTCTTGTTTTAGCAAAACTGTAAAGTTTATTTTCTATAGCTAAGCTTATAAGCTCTCTCTCTCTCTCTCTCTCTCTCTCTCTCTCTCTCATAAGGCAGGATAGCTGTGTGGCATTTGATAGAAGAAAAAAAGAGTAGCATATCAGTTCTTCTGCACTCTTTTAACTCCACTTTTTATACTTCGTTACTTCAATGACATATTTGCTAATAATGTCTTCCATTTTGCAGCTGCAAATTTGTTGTTCCTTGATTCACCTGTTGGTGTTGGTTACTCATATTCAAATACCTCTGATGATGATTTAAAAAATGGGGATCACGAGAACTGGTACTGTTGTCCTTGCACTATTAGTTATCTTGTTAAAATGATATTCCTGGCCCTGAATGAAATTTTATTAGAATTTGCTCACTCGTTCTCTCAATATTTTACAGCCACGGATTCATTGGCATTCTTACTGAAGTGGCTTGAACGCTTTCCTCAGTACAAGGAACGCGAATTTTATTTGACTGGAGAGAGTTATGCTGGTGAGTACCTTCTATGAGATTATGTTTTGTGTGTATTAACAACTGTTTTTCTAAAAACATGGAAAAACTTTGATGGAACTCCGATTTGGTTAGGTCACTATGTTCCTCAACTGGCTCAAGCGATAAAAAAGCACCATGAGGCTACTGGTGACAAATCAATTAATCTAAAGGGCTTCATGGTATGTTTTTGGTAATTCTGCCTTTACTTCTCCAATACCATCAACTGAATTAGATATTTCTTGTTATATTTATAATTTACTTTGCAGTTTTTGTTGTCCCTTATGTCCTATGTTCTTATTATAAAAGAACCTTTAACTTTTGATTGCAAATCAAGTGTAATGTTATCCTAATTAGTATGTTGGATTAATGCAATGGTTGACTGACCTTTGTCTGCTACCCATTTATATGATGTTATCCTAATTAGTATCGTTATGTTTCCTCATTGGCTTTGCTTTGTTGGTTAACAAAAGGGTCTTATTTGCTTTATTAGTTAGTTATCAAAGGATCTTATTTGATAGCTGGCTCGTATCTGTTTTGAGATATATTTTGAACTATATGTCTATACCATAAGTCCATAACACACAGAACCAGTATTATAGTATTGTTTCGTTATATTTGAGTCATTTCATGCAGGTAGGAAATGCTCTCACTGATGATTTCCATGACCACTATGGAATATTTCAATTCATGTGGACTACTGGCCTGATCTCTGATCAAACATACAAGCTGTTGAATGTTTTCTGTGACTACGAGTCCTTTGTGCATTCGTCTCCACAGTGTGATAAGATTCTTGATATTGCTAGCACTGAAGCTGGAAACATTGATTCATATAGCATCTTCACACCTACATGCCATGCATCTTTTGCCTCCTCGAAGAACAAAGTGATGAAAAGGCTACGTGTAAGTTTCTGAAATCAAAAACTCAAGCAATAGTACATAGTTTCAGGAGTACATGTGTTGTAATGAAAATCAATCGTAAATCCTAAATGCTCATGTCAAATTATCATACACATGTCGACATTTGATTTGGTAAATTTGTATAATAATAAACAGTTTTATGTGAATTCTCTATTGTTGATCCTAATGTCACACCAACATGCATACCAATAGATGCATAGAAATTGATCCAAAGTGAAAGTAGCAGACCCTACCAGGCTACCACCAACCATATATTTATTTGTTATAATGCAGTTTTAGATTCACTGTTAATTTCTTGTTTAACTTTAAAATTCTCAAAGGAGTTCCCCATTTAGGTGCAACTTTGACTTTACATAAAGTAGAGGAAAAGGACTCACGATTCCGGTATCCCAGATCGGGGTCCAGAAACTACCAAACTAAAACCAGGAGATTTGGGCCACATGTATATTGTTTTAAATGGATTGTGTAGAACATTATTAATGTTAGATGAGGCATGATGCTTAAAGCAAGATACAAAATTTAAAACAACAAATTGGAAGTCTGACATCTAATTCTGGCCTGGATTCACAATTTTAACTTCAATTTGTGAACCCTGATCTATATAGTTGATTCTGTGTGTGATAATGCGAATGGAAACATCTGAAATTTAAACTGTTATCGTTCATGAGCTGACAGTTCCACATATCTTTTGACATGATTTCTTTTAATAGTCTGCTGGAAAAATGGGAGAGCAGTATGATCCATGCACTGAGAAGCATTCAACTGTATACTTCAATCTAGCTGAGGTTCAGAAGGCACTTCATGCCAATCCAGTCATTGGAAAATCAAAGTGGGAGACCTGCAGGTAACTCTTATGATTGTATTTTAGAAATCTGATGCTGTCATTACCCTGACATGTTGGATCATGATTTCTGGATGATGAACTAACAAGTGATTCATCTTGTAAATTTGCTTCTTTGCTGACAAGTTCTTGTTTTTTATTTGTAATTGCTCTGTTCATTTTGGCAAAAATAAAAGATTATCTATTTTGCTTTCCACTAATCCACTGCATGCTTTATGGCTATTGATCTTATTTCTGCCAGAAGAATAGTTTTGGATCTGGGTGATTATATAAGCAATTCTACTGTAACATGTTTATGCTTTTCAATATGAATATAAATTACTTGGATTGAGTTTTTCATTTCTCAAGGTTATTTCATAATTCATACTAATTGAATTGTATTAATGAATGTCAATGACACAAAACACTGATAAGCATATTTGGTGATTTGGAAACTTTTTTCTTTTGTTGTCTACTACTCTACTCTTTTTAATATTATACTATATTTTGGCATTGTCAATCTCTACAGTGAAGCTGTTAATACTCATTGGGGGACTGTGAAAGATCTGTGCTGCATATATATCATGAACTTATACAGTACGGCCTTCGTATATATGGGTGTTCAGGTGATTCCTAATACTGAGCTTTGAAGGACAAGTTGCTACCCCACCCAAACATAGTTCTTATATATGTCTTTTACTGAGTTTCAATAATTGTTTGGCTTGTTCTGAAGAAATGACTGAGTTAATTGGGTATAAATTTGTTTTTTTTAATTGTATCGGGTATAAATTTGTAGTAAATAACCAGTTTATATATGCATAAAATTGTAAACAAAACTACTAAAGTATTACATTGATGATGGATTTTTCTCATTCTTATTTTTTTTCCCCAAATTTTTCCAGTGGAGATACAGATGCAGTGATTCCAGTGACTTCAACTAGATACAGCATCAATGCTCTCAAGCTTCCAACAATAACTCCATGGCATGCTTGGTACATGACGATGACGGCGAGGTAGGTCCTTCCTCACCTCAGTTCATGGGTCTTCACTATGACTAGCAGCTACGCATGTTCAATTGTGGTGTGTTTCTGCATATTTTTGTCCTCAGTATCTCTCTAACTAATAAATCTGAACAAATTAATGCCACCACAGTCATCGATGTTATCGAAGTTATGTTGTCCATTCTCGCTAAAAGACAAGGAAATAATAATCATGTAATCCATCGAATATTGTTGTTTTGCATCCATTACCTCTGCCTTACATCTGTACATCTGCAGCTATGGCACCTCTTCCCTGTGGAATTCATTTTTTATCATATCTATATATCTGGGACTAAATTCTGTTTTGATTGCAAAATCTTAACTTAGGTTTGTTAAATTACAACTTTTAACCTGTACATAAATATATCCGTAGCAATGTGCACTGTGCACAATTCACTACAGACAGTTCTATATTTTTTCCCCCCTTGAATGCTACTCAAAGCTTGAGAAATTAATGCTAGGGAATGGAACCACTGGACATAGAACTCTAGCTCCTTAGGAAAGAAGTTCCACAATCTACATTTGGCATTCCTAAGCTGTTTTAATTCACTGGATGCCCCATCTACTTTGTTTCAGACATATCACAGGGTGTGCTAACCTTTCATTGAGTCTGTTAAACATAAGCAATTGCACAGGTAGTCTATAGAAGTCTTGACCACCTAGGTCAGATGGAAAATTCCCAAATATTGGCCACATGCTACTTACTTGTAATGTTTTCCTTTTCAATTGGGACCCACTGTATTTTACTAGTCTTTGCTCTGCAGAATTCCTTACTATCGTTTATTTGATTCTTCTTCCAAAAACAAGTTCTTCTGTGGAGTACCCATCATCTATTCCCAATTTCTGATTATTATGTGTTTTTAAATAGGTCGGTGGATGGACTCAAGGGTACAAGGGACTCAATTTTGTGACCGTGAGGGGAGCAGGTCATGAAGTTCCTCTTCATCGACCCAAACAGGCTCTCACACTAATCAGATCATTCTTGGCTGGGAGCCCAATGCCTGTGCAATCCAGTACACACGGTGACATGTAATCTGTACTGTCACAACTGATTGAAGAGATGAACATCCCAAAGCACCCAAATCAGCCAATTGTTATAGCTGTTTATCTATCAGAGCTACTGGTGCTGGTTATTGTAGCCGTTTATTTATGGGCCCTCTTGGTGCTTTGTACCAATTATCCCCCTAAACAGGGGACATAACTGCGGAATAGTTTTGGACTTTTGGTTGCCATGGAAGATGGAACTGATACCACATGTGTTACCGACTTACGGTGAGCCTAAGAATAAATTTGCATCAGTGTCACAGCGGTATTCTAAACATCGTACCATAGTATTTTCTATGCACAAGATGTGATTCTGATGTCTGCAATAAATGATCTGGAGTCTGGACTTGGAATGAAATGAAATACTGCTGCATTGCATCTGTGTGATATGTACTATTTGCACTCTAGATGATTTCATAGTTCAGAGATTCAAGCGTTGTACAATCCCGAGGTAAATAATTCATTGCTGCCCAAGACTGCAAAGCTATTGCTGCAGTCTCCACATGAACATTTTTAATTTGTTCCTAAGGTTGCGGCACACAATTGGCATATGTATTAGCTGGTGACAAACCTGAAATGCAGATGTACTATCCTGATCCTGTTTTTAAGGTGTTTGATCATTATCATCTGATGAGCCGAAACTAACAATCATCAATAGCATTCATTCATCTGTGATCACAACATGGTACCCAGCAGCCAACATTGATCATTTGGTGTGGAAGGCAGATGTCATAAATTCATGATGATTATGATTGGTCTGAAACTCTGGACATGAAGTAGTGGCGTATGATCGGTAGTTTGATACAAATGTCTTGGTAAGAATCTGTCATTCGTGATCTTATATCCTAATTTTCCACTTGCATGTCTTGTCATTGAGGCGCTTTCTATGATTCCGCCCAAATTAATATTTCTGAATCTAAACACAATGCAAAAAAAAAAAAATGTTGTCAATATCAAATATACAGAACTAGTATCTTTTCTTTTCTGCAGGATTTACTGGTTTTCTCCCTTTTGACGAATAGTTACTCTTGTACATTTTTTTGTTATGGTCATAATGTTTCCAGATCCACAGAGCACACGGAAAAATCTGCACTCGTGTATGCCCATAACCAATAGTGCTCTTGTACATTTTCTGCTAAATGCACTATATCCTGTCCTGAAGAAATATAGGAGACAAATTTTCAATAATTTTCTACAATAATGCTCGATCTCCTATATATTTGGTTTAGGATACTAGATACTCTCCTAAACCCTGCTTTTTGTTATTTTTTTCCTTTTCCTGTTAGTCTTTTCTTTTTTGAGACTCTTTTTCCTATTAATCGTGCATTTTGAAGAGTGAGCACTAACCACTGATGTTGTGCACTAACTACTGATGTTGCCATTTCCTGTTAACTGATTTTGTTGTTTTTTATGTCTAATAATAGTAAATTGATATCTCTTTTATATGCTGATTGAATTTTCAGTTAGGAAGTGGCAAACTACATGAATCCTTCGTCCCCTTTTTGTTTAAAAAGTTATGTTGGATACACTTTTTTGATTGAGACCAGGTCAACTCTCTGCTTTCTAGACATACCTTGGCGTCATTTTTTCCTGAAAGGAGTAAGAATTGCACATTATTTTAGTTATAAGGATTCTTTAATAGAATATGCATTGAGAATTTGTGTTTTCATCACTTGCTCACCCACCCTAGGTAAGGAAGTGTGTCAGTGTGTGGTGTATGTTTTTCTCTGACATGGGAGCTGCTTGCTGGCCTTTCCCCCTTCTTTTTTACTGAAACGACACACGTCATTTCAAGAAAAAAGTTTCAAAGATATTTCCGTATGCGTGTAGCTGTCATGCTTCCACATCTCCATGACAAATTTTCACCTTCCACTCAAGTAACTTCTACGCGGCACTGTGGGGACACCTAGTAGAGTATATAGTAGTCTAAGAGCACAATGTGTTGACTTGCAAATTATTGTTACTTCAATTGACTTCAGCCTTAATAAGGTTCATATTACACCCATGATATATATATATATTATCATTTGATTTACAGTGTGATTGTTCTTTGACCATGCACCTTGCACCACACTTATCCTCCTTAACTAAAGGTTCCCTTTCACCACTCTTGGCGTGTTGGCCATTTCCTGGACAGGACGACACGTACCAACACGTGACAGCCTCTAGCTCCCTTTCCCACTTTCGTCGCTAATGTGGCTGCTTGCCTGCTTCAAATATTGGATCGATCACGTCACGGCGTCATGCGACCGACTGCAATCTTTTGGCTGCATGCAGAGATCGAGTTGAAGTGACTCTCGCAGCTTTCGGTGTCTGACGACAACAAGCAAGCTTTGGTTGCATGTCATGTCTCGTCCAGGTCCGGGTCACCAATCGTCCATGCATCACCGGTGGATCGATCAGCAGACAAGCCTCCCCAACCGCACCAGCGCCAGGCCACACCGTGCAGTGTACTTCCGTACCATTGAGTGCGCCACCACGGATTCCATGTTATCATTTTCAATCATTGTCTTATTCAAATTTTTTACACAAATATAATTTATTTTTAATAACTTATTTTATTAATAAAGATACTTAAATATTGATTAATTTATTTTATTATTTGCATAAATATTTTGAATAAGGCGGATGGTCAAATATTAAGTTCAAAAAAAAAACAGCAGACTCCATGGGACGACAGGGAGTAAGTACAACGGGCAGTGTCAACGGGGCGCCGCGTCACACCGCAACACAAACACACACACACACGCACCAACGTAAACTTGCCCGGCCAGATCACGTAGCAAAGCACAATAACAGGAGATGATGGAAACGTACCGTATAGTACCAGTGTGAGAGTGACTGACTTTGTTTCGTGTGGACGCATGCAATTATGCACAAATCATAGTTTAAGCGCCTCTAATGGCACGCGTGTTGGGGAGTAATCCCACCCAAATCCAACTCGATCGCCACCCATAGCTATAGGCCATAGATGATCACGCGCACGCTAACTTTATTTAACACTACTCCCTCCGTTCCGAGAATAGTGTTGTTTTTAGAATTTCGGACATTTTGTTTGACCATCCCCGCTTATTCAAAAATTTTATATAAATATCATTTATTTTGTTATGACTTACTATCATTATAGATACTTTAATAATAATTTATTTATTTTATAATTTGCATAATTTTTTTGAATAAGATGAACGGTATGTCTAAAAATAAAAAACAAAAGGACGGAGGGAGTAGTAGTGCATCCATCGGGATCGGGCCAACTGCTTCTAGTTTATGTAAGATTATTGTGTACTAGTATTTGCCTGTGTGGTTGAATTGGTTTGGTTTCACACAGTGGAAAAAGGGCAAACGTTGACTTGATTAGGGTTTTATTGGAAGGGTCAAAGGGAGGATCGCCATGACGCAGTTCGAGCAAAAATGAGGTGGATAGCTTTAAGTTGCATGCCTCCTGGCCATTTTCCTTATATACGACGCTGGTAGTTGCAAACCTAATTCAGATAAATCTTAAAAATTTTCCGAATTACAAGGTATATTTTTGAGATGCTCAACTATATCCATATGTGTGTGCCTTTTGAACCAGATACGTGCCTGCATCCATACATGTTGGTGACGTCAGGAAACCCGCTATCTTGCTCAAAATGACTCACTACTCATATAGTTGTTGGTACCTGAAATCGATGACATGCATGCCTGTCTTTTTAAACAATGTTTTTAAAAAGGAAATTGAAAAATAAAAAATCTAAACATGCTTGTCGAGAAAATTTGATACCACCTTTTTTTCACCTTTTTTTCCGTGCGCCTTTCACCTTTCCGTTTTACCTTTTTTCTATCTGCTCTCCCTCCGTCATATGCATACCCTGCGCCCTCCAAGTTCTCCTCCATACGGAAACCTCCCTCCGTTGGTAGCGGTATTTTGCAGCGTTTTTTTACGCTTGCTCTCCTCCGTGCGTAGGCATACACCGTGCGCTCACGAGTTCTCCTTTGCTTGCTTGAAAACCTCCCTCACGTTGGCAGCTTATTTTTTGCCCACGGACCCGATCTTCCATTCTTGTTAGGAGGGCAGCCGTTGATGCCACCAGGGAGGGAGGCCCTCCCGTCGCACCGGCATCGATCTGGCCATCGCCCCAGTTGATCGATCTACGGTAGGGGTCTTCCCTCACGCCGTTCCTCCATCGGCGGCGGCGGGGGTTCAACCTTCACGCTGCCATCGATCAGCGCTGGAAGGCGTGCTGCGTTACTGCCGTTGCTAGGCAAATCTTGAAGCAACCCAAATAAAACTCTATACAAGTTCAAGTTCAATCATTTATCGCTCCGCTGCTATGTGGACGTCTGCCGGCCCGGCTCCAGGAGGCCACGCCCCGCTGTTTAAGGGCCACAGGCGGTGCACCTGAGCGAGTTCGCGAAGGACTAGGGGTAGTACCATGGACTTCGGCGGTGGCCTGCCGATAACCACGACGACTTCCCATGGAAAACACAAAACTGCAACAAAATAACTCAAGTGGGCCAATTTTTTTTTTTAGAAGTTACGTTTTAGAGATGAATTGTTTTTGGTTCCAATGAAAGTAGTTGGGAAGAGCTTTTAGGAGTAAATTTTAAGGAACTTTTGGATATGCTGGTATATAGAGAACCAAATAGATGGGTAATTTTGGAGGGACCAAATGTCGAGGAGCGAATCAGGAAATTTGAAGCACCAAGGAATTATGAGATCAATGAACAAAAGCACT